>VXAU01003948.1:308816-331140 GCA_013399695.1 Formicarius rufipectus | reverse complement strand
CATCTCCCCTCAACATCCCCATCTCCCCTCACCTCCCCATCTCCCCTCAGCACCCTGGCTGCTCCTCAACACCCGGCTCCCCTCAGTCCCTGTGTCCCCTTAGGCTTGAAGGCATGCAAGGATCAAGCATAAAAGAACGTCCCTTCTCAGGAAGATTTTCACACATTCCACATTTTGTGACTCCCTAAGCGTTCCTGTCTCCCAATAGCACTCCAGTTCTCCCAGTGTCCCGTCTCTGTTTGGACAATGCTCTTGGGCACATGGGGTGTCCTGTGTAGGGCCAGGAGTGGGGCTCGATGGTCCTGGTGGGTCCCTCAGGGTATCCTATGATTCCATGACTCTCCCCTCAGCATCCCTCCCTCAGCACTGCCGTGGCCACAGAGCATCTCTGCCCTCTCCAGAGCGGCCATCGCAGCCTCCTGACCTCACCCAGAGCCAGCAATGGGCAGAATTTTCTGACTGGGCTGTGCAGAAATAGAGGTTTCCATTAAAAACCCCTGGGGTGGTTTGCCTTTTAACCTGTCTCTTCTTGGAGAGGGGTGTCTGTAACCTCAGGAGTCCTCTCTAAATCCATTCACCTCACCAAAGCACCTTGTCCCTCGCTGTGTATCCCCCCTTTATAACATCCCTGAAGATCTTGTGGAGATTTACTTCACTGGGAACTCCTCCCCCAGTGCCAGGCTCAGAGGCACTGAAACTACAACCCACTTTCCTACTGCAGTCATGCAGAAAGTTAAAAGCCTCCGTGTCCTTCCAGGGCTCCCCCGTGCCCACGGGGGTCTGCCAGCCTCATCTCCCACCCAGAGCTAACAGGAAGGATGCTGCTTGTTATGCAGAGGAGGCGAAGCAGAAAGATCTGCTGTGTCTAGGAGGAGCCTGTTAAATCAGCACAGAAGGGGCTGCTTTCCCTTGGACTGTCAGCTCTGGCTGGACAGGCTGTGGTTATTCATGTGACAAGTGTGGCTCCATCACTGTCTCCCAGCTATCGCTATTGCTGAGATCATTTCTCCCAGCAATGCCTATTTGCATTGTCATTACCAGGATCCTTCCTGGCTGATGAGAGCCCTGGTGGTGTCTGTGGGATGGGAATGCGGAACCAAACCTGGGCTGACAGTCAGAAGCACCTGGATTTTGGTGCTTGTGGTGCCCCTGCCCCATTGTTGTAGGCAAAGACCCTGTGTCTGTCTTTCTGCACAGTGGGAATAATGAAAGCACTTCCCTGTCTGATGGGTGAATGAAGGCACAGAGGGAGGAAATCACCTCCATAAGAGCACAAATGAAGCTTCCTGCTCACCTAAATACCCTACAGCATTTGTGCTCTCCCCTGTGCTTTTCTCCATTAGTTCTGTGCCTGCCACACACCCTCACTTATGGATTACCCCAAGACGTCTGCTGCACCCAAGTCCTTCCCTGGAGATTACATTCCTCAGGCATTTGTCAGCTCTTCTGCTGTGCTCTGGCATTTCTGCCCAGCACACATGGCTTTGCACCAGCTGGAAGTTTTGGACAACACTTAGGATTGGCCTCAAAGTGGTAAATTACTGCCTGGGATCAAGAACCCTGTTAATTAGCAAGGTAATTTGGCAAGGGATCCACACAGCCCTGCTCCAAGAGAATCTAGGATGCTACAAGAGTGTCTGTGGAGCACATTGTCCCTGAGCAGTGAGTTGCTGAGTTCTGGTCCCTGGCAGATCATGGGCACGCAAGAAGATATTTTAGCATCTCCCTGACACTTGTGGTTTGGAGCTCCCAGAGGGAAAGGACCCTCTCCCCATTTCACTATTGGGAAAGGAGGGCCAGAGAAAGAAAGGAGATATGTTATATTGGTGCAAAACAAAATTATATTGACATTAACTATTCCTGTCTGAGGCAAGTCAGGGATGAGGCATCTTTAAGTGGCTGTTGCTGTCCATCTGTAGCAGAGACTGTCTTGCTTTGATGATTTCACTAGAAAAATCACACTCTTGACTGAAATAGAGAAACCTGAACAAGACTCGTGTGTGGGACGGATCTCCCAGACAGCTCTCTGCCAGCTCAGCCCTACGTCCTCTGCAGCACCAGAGCGCAGACTGGAACTAATTGTGGGAAGGTTTCGGCTCAAAAGCTAATGTGAGACAGGCCTGAATTACCAGTAGAGCAGACACAGAGACACAGAGAGCAAAACCATCTGGAGTTCCTGGGAAAAGCCTCGGCTCACAGCATGCTGATGGGGCAGAAATGACTCTTCATTGCCTTATATGAGGAATCATGATACAAACGGGGCTGGGGGAGGCCAGGGTAAATCCGAGTGACTTCAGAGCCATCTGCCCTGCTCTCAAGTTGTGCAGACTTCTTGCTAGTCTGTATGTTTGAGGGAATTCAGTGCTTTTGTTGGAGACACAGCCTTCCAACTGTCCAGACCCTGCCGTGGTCCAGACATACCAGCTACTTAAAAACAAGGTCTCCATGGCCAAAATGTTTCTCTGTAGTGTGTTTTAATATCCTTTGCCCAAAGCAGAGGCTCCTGTACGGCATGTTCCTGACTAGTAGTTTGAACCTGGTAGTTTGTTTTGATTCAAACTGGGGGGAAAAAACAAACCAAAGCAGCCAGGAACTGGGCTGGGAAGCTGGGAAGGAGAGGGAAGGGAAACAAACTGCCGGGGAGGAGAGAAGAGATCCTGACTGTAAAGTCATCCAGTTAGGAGTGAGATCAGACCAGCCACTCCCTGGGGCTTCAGGGAAACCTTCACCAGTCTGACCGTTTAACTCAGGGATATTTGAAAAGATAAACCAAAAACAAACAAAAGAAAAAAAAATAGGAAGAGGGGAATTCAAACACTGCAGTGAATCATTCCACAAATCCCAGCTCCAACCGGCAAAACTGCTTTTGCTTACACTGGCAGAAAGCTGGAAGACTGCTGACTTCCGACCCCGCTGCTTAAATCAGGGCAGGATTTGGCACAGGCGGCTTTTAAAGCTGCCTGAAAATGCAACATCTCCCAGGAAGGCTTCCAGGGAGAAGGCTTTGTCCAGGCACTGGTTGGAGCCACCCCACACCGCCCAGTGCCGTTCCCAGCCTGGATGGAGCCACTGCGGGAGGCTGAGCTGGGCTCACTCTGCTTTTGGGAGGCACAGGGTCCCTTTCCAGAGAAATACCCTGACCACCCACACCCCAAAACCCCCTGCAACGCAGTGACAGCTCTGTCACCGTCGAGGAGGAAGAGCCTCTGGTGATGTAATGAAAATTCCCCGTGGTAATTCAGAGAGTGAAAGCTGCCGGTGACTGCTGGGAAGGGATTGTGAAACTCATTCTGGGAGTGTTCGCATGGAGGGAGTGGGGTGTGCCAGGCTGGGAATACCGCTGTGGTGGGACACTGGCAGCAGGCACTCGGCTTGGGTTTGCAGCCCGTCAAATAAATAGGAACTCCAGCTCCTCCCACATCCCCTCTGCCCACCCCTGTAGGTTACCCAAACAGCACAGGTATGGTAAATACCTGTTGCTCTCAGCCCTGGCCTGCAGGACACAGGGAATGTTGAAACAGCTCTTTCAGGACCAAGATTCAATCTGCCTGAAACCTCCGGGTCATTCAGGCACTGAAGTGTGAACCCCTCCCCAGCACAGACTGTTTTCTCTAGAAGTACTTGGGTCTCCTCGGGGTTTCCCACCTTTCACAGGTGAGGATGGAGGTTTACTCATGGGCACAGGCTGTGTTGCAGAGCAGATAAGAATTTAGGGAAAATCCACCTCAAGTCGCTGCTTTCTGAAGTAGCCACAGACACAAGGGAATGCAGGAAGGAGGGGAACAGCTTTACACCAGGAATTCTTCCTTGTTTTTGGACAGGGGCACTCAGGATTGACTCAGCTTTGGTTTGCTGGGCAGGTGGAGACCTTTGACCTTCGGGGTGGGACAGCCAGGGCTGTTAAAGGGATTGAGGTGCCTCAGGATTCCCCAGTTTCAAAATGCAGATGGCAGTTTCGAGGGTCTCTCTGCTGAGAACTCACCACAAGGCACAACCAGGCACATGTTGTGACACCTGAGAGGTGCTGTACTCAGAGCACTCAGGGAAGGTGACAGGGAACAGGGACAGACAGATCCAAGTAGCACAGAGGTATTTTAAACCTCTCAGAGATGCAGTGCAGAGTCTCTTCTTGGCTTCCTGCCCTGAAGAGTCATGCCAGGAGCATGTGGGCTTCCTTACTCCTCTTTTTGGGGTCCCAGCTCTGCTGTGTGCAGAGCAGGGATGTTGGTCTGTCTGAGGGTTTCAGCAAAGCTTAACCCTGAGAGCCTTGAGCTCTCTGGTGAGGACACTGTGTGTTCATGGGGAGCAGCTGTGGATACAAGAACTGAAGCTCATTGGGGTCATTTTCTGCCAGGGCCCCAGGGAAACACAGGGTTATAATGACATGCACTGGGATCCTTTGTCAGATGGAGATGTCATTAATGGCCCTCATGTCTCTCCAGGGAAGACACCAGTGGCTGGGGAGGGCTCTCCCAGTGTGCACATTGCTGGGTCTATCTAGTTAGTTCATGTTCTGTTTGCCTCTCGTGGTCCCCTGAGATGTGTTCAGGCAAGGAAAAGATGATTCTGCTTGACTCCCCTTTTCTCTGTTGGACATAACAAGGATTTGACATTCTTTTAAATGAAGAGGAAAAGGCAGGAGATGGGAGCCTTGGGATCAGAAATGCAAGGCTCTTCCAAGAGGATCTGCTCTGGGTTAGTCTGTGGTTACACCTCTCCTCCATCTCCCCATCCCACTCTGCTCCCTCCCAACACCCACAGGCACAGCAATCTTCCACTCCCTGCTGTGACTTTCCTGGGAAGATGCTGTCATGTGAAATCCTGGGAGGGAGTTCCCCCATGGAGCTCTCCAAGAGCACCATCCCTTGCAGAGCAGGCCTGCAGACGGTGGAGGGCTGTGCTCCCCCTCTCTGAAATCCTGAACTCCTCATGGAGGAGCTGGGGGGAGTAGGGAATCATCTTGGGAGCCGCCTACACACATGGCAAGGCTTGTCAGCAGCTGATAAAAGAGGTGGGAGGTGGGGAGATTTTGAGGGGGAAGAATGTGGAGGCTCTTGTGCCCACATAGCTCCCCATCTCTGCCAGGGCTCCAGCAGCCAGGATGGCCATGGGCTTGGCCCTGTCAGTGACACACATGCATTGAGAAGAGACCCTAAACAGGGACTCGGATAACTACTGTCTACTTCAGCAACGATGTAAAGGTGTAGGGACCATGAAGCAATTACTTATAATAGTAATCTGACATGCTTTTTCCCTCTACAAAAGAGGCATTTCCTTTTGTAATAAAAGCACAGGCTGTTCTGACTTCTTTATACACCTGCACACTCACAGCTTTGGGGATGGAAGTGACAATGATCCCCACTCTCAAATCACTCTCACCAGTGACCTGCTACCCTTAATGATGGGGGATTTATAACTGAGAAGATTTAGCACAGTAGGGTGCTGCCATCAGGAAAGGGCTGGTCTGATCCCCACGGTAAGAGGAAGCAGCCAGACTCCCCCCTCATCAGAGTTGTTAAACAGACAATTATCTGTTTGGTGTTGGCATAAACACAGGCAAATTAGTCACTGGAGAAAACCCCAGTGCTTGCGATGGCTGGCTGTGGGAGAAGGTGGTGGTGACAAACACCTGTGCCAGCAGAAGTGTCCTGGGCACACTGTGATGGGTGGTGGTGGCCAAGCACACAGTGGGGAGAGCCAGGAGCCAGAGCCATGGAGATGGCAGGGCGGGACCCAGCACTGGCTCTGGGGTATCTCCCCGATGGCAGCTGGTTTTTGGGGTGCTCAGCATTTTGCAGGACATGAGCAAACTGGGCCACAGCAGAGGCAGCAAGAATCAAGATGAAATCTTCAGAAGGACCATTCGTGGAGGGCTGAGGAAGGGTTTGCTCTGCCCTTCAGAGAGCAGATGCAGACGCCAGAGCTCTGCAAGGAGAACAGAGTGAGGCGCTGGCCTGGTTTCCAGGAAAGGAGAACAGTGTGTCACAGAGAAGGCATTGAAGAGACCTGAGGCTTCTGCCTTACTCCTGCAGACACGTGGGTGTTTGGGAGTTCAAAAGGCTGAACTGGAGGCTGTCCTGCAGCTGGCAGAGGACAGGAAGCTGTGGGCTTCTCCAGAGCCACTGGAGCACAGACCACAGTGTTCCTGTCTCTGCTGGAGATCCCTGCTCAGCTCAGCATCTCTCCCTCCAGCGCTGACCTTTGCAGTGGGAGTGTGGGAATCTGAGCTGGATGGGAAGACTTGGTACAAGGCACTAGCTCAAGTGCCCACAACCCCCAAAAGACACTGGCAGCCCTTCAGCAGCATCTCAAAACCTCACAGGATCTCTGACATCCTTTCCAAGCCGGTGCATTCCACAGCACAGGTAGGGCTGGGCACACCACACGTTTCCTCCAGCCGACCCACCCATTTCCTATTTTCTGCAGACATGACAACTAGTGAGTTAATCCTGCAGGCCATAAACTAAGCTGTATTAGCAGACACCATCTGTCCTTTTTCATTTGCTGATGCACGACCTATTTTGCTGTGTAGTGGAGCAGGCACTGCAGTTTCGGGGCTTGCATGTTGCAGTGTCCCTGTTGCCAGGGTATAATCCACTGCTCACAGTGACCTGCTGATGGGAGAAAGCTCCAGTGAACTGAGCACCAGTGGGACCTGCTGTCGTGGGCAGGTGGTGGCTGAAGTCTGTTCCTGTGGCTGCTTTGCCTTAGAGGAAGTTTGAGCTTCAATTCCACAAAGCACCCGTTAACACCTGGGAAGGGAAAAGTCTCAGCAGGACTTCCAAGGACAAGAGGCACGACCACCCTCAGCAGGGTCTCACCTTACCTGAAGCTCCTTCAGCAATGGCCATGGGAAGGACACTGTGAAATATCACCCTCTTAGAGCCACCACCTAACTTTCACAGCACTGGGGACACAGAAAGCAAAATAAAAGTGAAAGGGACTGTTTATTTGGGCACATCCACACTGCCTCACTTGCCAGGAAGTCATGGAGAGACCTGAATTGTTCAGGTCTCTTCAGGATCATCTGTGAGAACAGGGCCCCTGCTGTCTCCTCCTGAGGTTGCACATGTGGTACTTCTTTCCCTGAGGAAAAACCCCTCACTTTGTGTCAGAGACAAGGTTTCCAAAACACAACCTCAGCCCCCCCAGAAGTGCCATACACAGGGATCATTCTCAGACCAAAGTGGGGTTCGTGGGAACAGGCTGTGTGGTAAGCTCAGCACTCAGTCACTCTGCTCCGGCCTGGGCTGATTCCTGTGTGTTACAGAACTGAGCAATGGCAATCCCGTCAGGACAGGGAAAGACAGAAGGAGAATTCTTTCTTTCCCCTTCTAAGGGGATCTGGTCATGTCTTGGAGCAGCCTGGTGACCCTTGGCTGGGTACAGAAGTACAGACATTACGAACAGTCATAAAACCATCAGGATTTTTCCAAACCTGTTATCATTATTTGACTTAACTAACTCTTGAAGGAATTCCAAAGGTTAGTGCCTTGCTGCAAGAAGCCTCCTGAATTTACCAACTTTGAACTCAGTGTGGGTGGCAGAATTTTCCCTTGAATTCTGAAACAAAGAGCCAGGAAATTCTGTTGTTTGCTGTAAGGAATCAGGGAGGGAGCTGAGCACAGGGACTGGATAATAACACTCATTTGTTACTGAGAACCAGGATGGTCACAGCTTACTGACCTCTGCCTGGGCTTCCAAAATCAGGTGGGGAATTTTCAGTTTCCTGTCTCACTGCACAAAAGCAGAAGAGAAACTGGAAGGGATTATTCAGACTGACCTTGACCTTAGCCAGACCACTTCTTTCTGAGTTAGCTCAGTTGCAGCATTTGGGTTTTCTGAGGAACAATCAAGTTGCTGGGTAGGATGTGGCCCAAATTCACCCATTTCTGTGCCACCAGTGCCCTCTGAGTAGCCAGTGCTGGCTGCCACAAGGCCAGTGCCAGAAAGTTGGCCTGGAGTCATTCCCTTTTCCTGCTAGTCCTGCTCTTTTCTCTTAGGAACTGGGTTCGACTCTGAATCCTGGCATCTCCTACCCTGCTGCAGCCAAGATCAGTGGTTACTCCTGCCCAGTCTCACTGCCTACAGAGGTGTTTGACCCTGTTAAGCTCTGTAGCCACAGCTTTCAGGAGCAACAAGCCCTGCTGTCTCCTTCCTGCCTGCTCTAAGCTGTGCCCAGTGCTCCCCTTTTGTGGACACATTTGGCCTCTGTGTCAGATGTGACAAGAAATAAGGACTTTCCACAACATGCCCTGATGTTCCTACTGCTCTCCTGCAAGGTGTAATTTCCATCCTGCGCTGGGAAGGGTATAGATAGTGTCAGGATCTCTGTGCTAGCAACAGACTGATGGTTTGGGGTATAAATCCCCAGAGCAGGACTAACCCCAGCCTTTCTTCTTTCTTTCTTTCTTTGTGCTTTGGGAAGAGAACTGTCTCAGGAATTATATTGATCTGAGTCCAAGAACAAACATTCCCCCTTCACAGGCCACAGCCTCTCCTGTGTCATGTGAGGAAGAGGCACAGGGAAGGGCAGTGCTTTGTCAAGACTAGAACATACCCAAATCTGTGAGTACTGTCAGGAGCTGGGAAGAGGAAGAAAGAGCCTATGTGGTCAGCCCTGGAAAGGGCAGTTCCTGCCGAGAACTGCTGGGGAACATTCCCATTTTCATAACCAGCAACAGCTGTCAAAAGGGGAAAGAAAAGTGATTCTGGACCCTGCCAGCACCACCTCTCCTCTGCAGCCGGGATGGAAGAGCAGAGAGCTCCCAGCTCAGCCCTCTGGCCCTGCAGCAAGGAAAACTCATGTCATTTTCCAGAGGGCTGAGCCAGCACTAACCAGGTGGGAAATTTTGAACATGTGCTTGGTCAGGGTTCCCTTGTCTCAGCTGAGATCTTTCCCCAGCCCAACCCCTGGCTGCTGATTCAGTCCAGGGCTGCTCCCCCCATGCTCTGCTCTCTGCAGCAGAACAAGGTGGGCAAAGGGAGCTGGGAGCTGCAGTTTGGTGTGTCCTTCATTCCTGGGCCATCATGGAAAAGGAAATGGGTTTTGTTCTGTTGGGGTTTGCTGCTGACCCACCTCTCCCTTCCCCCAGCCTGATGCCATGACCACAAGTCCATTCTCTCTGACTTGTCTTCAAGTAGAGCCCAGCTTTACCACAGCCAGGAAATTCCTCTTCTCCCTCACCCCTTCACCACCATGAGAAACCCTCTTCCCTCTCTGAGGCTTGTCATATGTGGGTTGTCTTAGCCAGTGTTTGAGCAAATTACCCCCTGTGCTGCCTGAGGCTGGGTTGTGCACAGCAGAAAATTGAGTAGGAGGTTTCTGGGGCGATCAGTGAGCACTGAGACCTCAAATACTTCTCTGAAATCAGGCCCTGCTGCTGCTCCAGAACATCCTTCCAACAGAGAGGCTGAAGCTGTGACCACCTCTCATCTGTCCAACCTGGCCACCTCTGATCCAGGCTGCCATCCCAGTTCCCCTGAGCAGCAGGGAAAGTCCAGTGCCCGACACTGAAGCAGCAGGAGCTGCCAAGAGCCTCCCAGCTGCCTCTGAGTTCCAGGATCCCTCCCCAGCTTAGCCCTGCAGTCTCTCAGGGGGAACTGTCAGCAAAACCAGCCCTATTTAACCAAAGCAGAGGCAGCCTTGCTTTACCTGGCCTCCCTCTGCCTTTCCCCCTTCCCCTGGCATCCCTAATTCTTGGGGAAAAAGCCTCTCAGGGCAGGGCTGACTCCTGTGCTTCCCACTGTACGTGCAGCTCAGCCACAGCAACGTGCAGGGGTTCATGTAGCTCTGGGTCCTGCTCCAGCTATTCCCACCTGCTTTCCTAGATCCCCTGCAGGATCCACAGCCCAGCACCCAGGGGTGCTGCCTATCCCCACACCACTGCTCTCAGCATGGGATGAGCAGCAAAATTGCAGCTGGAAAACCTGGCGGTGGACATGGAGCAGAGCCCTGTCCCTGGGCTGAGAACCAAGAATGCCTCTTTCCCATCAGACACGCCAAGGCTTTGAGCTCTGCCAAACCCCAGTGTTTGTTCCTGCCTTTGGCAAGCGAGGGATGGCAACAAAAGCATGTGTGAGGCAGGAGGAGTTCAGTGAAGGAGGGAAGTGGGTTTCTCTTGGGTCTCGGTGACCTTTTCTGGTTTGGAAAGAACAGAGATGAGCAGAGATGCTCACAATGCACAGTGAGGCTGTTTCCACTGCCCCAGCAGCAGAACAAACCCATGGCCTCCTTCAGTCACAGGAAACTGGAGCCCAGAGCCACAGCCCAGCCCTTGGCTGCTGGGGTGGAACCACTGGAAATCCAGCTCCAGGGAGTCGGTGCCTTTGCCTGTTTGCAAGGAAAATTTATGTGCAGCCATGGAGCCTTTCTGTGGGCACCTTGTCTTCCAGCCCTGGTTCTCTGGGATACAGCTCCTGCCGCGTGATGGGAACAGTTTTAATTCATCTGGCAGTGGCTGAGCCAAGTTCTCTTGGAGCCCATGGACTGGGAGTTATATCAGCAGTGCCCTTGAGCTCTCTGGTGACACTGACTGTCCTCACCTCCCTCCCTAGAGAAACAAGTACAGAGAAGGAGCTGTTGGAGCAGAGCCAAGAGAAAGGCTGAGACTGAAGAGTCCAATGAATTCAGCAATTTTTCTGTGTGCTTCCAGCCCTTCCTGCTTAACCTCAGAGAGGAAAAATGATGCTGGCAGGAGGAAAGAAAATGAATGGGGTTCTGTGCAGGTAGATCAGGAATGCACCTAAATCCTCCCAGAGCTGAGAGTCAGGAGCAGGTTTATAGCAAAGATAGAAGAGCTGATTTGGAAAGCTGATTTGGCCAAAGGGATAATATTTCTGTGGGGAACCAGAGAACTATTGATTACTCAAGTAACCTCAACTATTAAACAAACAGCTACCTCAGCAGAGAGAAATTTCAGCCTGGGTTTAGAGAGAGCATTGAGGGACTCCAGGGCAGCCCAGGCAGAAGTGGGAATGCATGTTCCCACTCTCCTTGACTCAGTTGCTGCCCCACCTGCTCCCAGTGGTACCAGATAAGGAGTGAAAACAAACACAAGGTAGGCGCCTGTGAGTGCCCCTGCCCCAGGAACGGGAGAACATTCACTGCAGTGGAGTCATGGCCAAGATAGACTGTGGAATAGGAGGAATTAAAATGTCTCACAGGACCTGGCTCAGCTCCCAGGGCCTTCTCTGGACACTGGCACAAGGGCAGCTCCTCCTGGCACTCCAGGTCCCTGCAGAGCCTCAAAGCTCCATAGCTCTTTTCCCAGGAGGAAGCACAAGTTCCCATTTATTGTGTTTCTGTATTATTATGTATCTGGCAGTGACAGCCTGTGATAGGGACCAAGTGCCCAGGTGACAGAACACGACCATGGAGCAGGGTCACATGAAGGCACTGGGAGCCTGTCAGAGCCTCAGCTGCTGCAGCTGATGTGCAGATGCCAGACTATGTAATATTCACATGATCATTCCTTTTGCAGTGTAGGCAAATACAGGGGAAAGCAAGGAGAGCCAGCTGAGCCATGGAGAAGGTCAAGGACTGGGAGGCTTGACTTGGCTTTTCTTGCAGGAGGTTCTGGTGCCATTTCCCCACTAAATTTTGAATAACCTTGGAAAAGAAAATCAAGTTGCAACATGACTTTGAAAGCAGTCCCGCTGCTGGTCATGCAGAACCGCAACCTCGGGGACTGAAACTGCAGAACAGCAGTGTTGACTCCTCCCTGCACCTTCCCAACCCGGCCCTGGGAGCCTGGCTCCAGCCATGCCCAGGGAGATCCCACTTGGAATGCTGGGCCCTGTCCCGAGCTGGCTCCCTCCCAGCACAGCTGCCCTGCGTGGTGCTGAGGGCTGGCACGGAGCTGCTGATGGGTCCTGTCCTGCCTGCCCACGCCAGGGGCACAGAACACAGCTGGCCACAGGGCCACCGGGGTGACAGCACTGCCTGTCACCCTCCAAGCGTGGGGCTCCGACCCCTTGCTCTGGCAGGAGCCCCCCCAGAGCAGCACAAGCTGGTGCTGTTTGCAGTTTCCATACCATAAGCAGCACTGTGGCCACCTGGGCCACTTCCAAATGCTCCCTACAGCCCCAGCATCTGCTCCTTCGTGGCCAAGCACTGTGCACCACACAGCAATTGCTTCCCTAATTGAAGCATATTTATGCTCGTTACTGCAATTCTGCTCTCTCACATACTCTCCAGCATTCCTGGCTGCATTTCTCCATGGCCCCACTGCTGCCCCCAGCCCTTTGAATGACTCAGAAAATGTGTTAGTTCAACAAAATGGTTGTGACAGAGGTATTGGCCTGTTCTTGGATTTAAAATAATGGTTTTACTTTGTGCCTTCTCCATTTTCACCCTTGTACTGGTTTCTGATACCCACAGGGGTTACCAACACTGGGCTTTTGGCTCCAAATATAGTTTCCTCGGTCAGATACACACTGAGGAACCTGACAGGCCCAAATCAGGTTAGCACAGATGAGTGGGTGCTAATAAACTCACTTTCTAGTTTTTCTGTGTGTAGGTGTAGAGTCTCTACATCCCGTGGAATCAGAGCTGTGAACCCACCAGCTTTTCAAGCATTAAGGAATGAGCCCAGCTCTTGGATTAGGAAGAAAGATGACATTCCCCCAAGGGAGGGGGGCAGGTACTGCTGGGCTGCTGCAGGGCAGAGGTGACTGGCACCCCTGCTCCCTCTGCAAGCAGATCGGATCCCGTTATGCAACCACTGTGCTAAAAGGCAACACAACATCCAGAGAGGTCTCAAGGACTTTGTTATTTTGCCTTCCAGGTTCTGCACATCCCCAGAATCTACATCCAGAGGGCTCCTGGCAATGATCATGCTCCTGGCTGCCTTCCTCAGAACTATTGCTTGCTGCACAGGTAGGGTAAGTTGAGGCTGCTGGAGATGTGCAGTTTAGGATTCCCACCCCAAACGTGGTGCTGGGATCGATCCCAGTGCTCCAGCTCTGCTTACAGCCCCTGCTAAGATAGATGTAGCTCAGGGGACAAGGAGTCCAAGCTTCTGATTCTTTTCATCAATGATTTGTCCCCCTAGGGAGAACTCTGCTCCCCTTCTCCAGAGGGACCAGAGCTGCTCCCCAGTCCCTTCAGCCTGTTCTGGAGGCGCAGGTACTCCTGGCTCTTCCCAGCACAGTGCCAGTGACACACACTGGTATCCTGGAGGGAAGCATTTGTACCAGTTTCTGCACCAGCCAGCCAGGCTCTGACCTGGTCTCGCTGTCCAAGAGCCAAGCCCTGCTGTGCCAGGCTGTTCCCTCCTTGTATAACGTTCCCAGTTCCCAGGAGCCATCCCGCAGCGCATCATCCCGAGCGATTCCGAGGCGGGCGCTGCTCGTGGAGCCCACCCTGACCCGCTGCCCCCCAGCATCTCTTACCTGACCCGGAGCCCTCTCCCGGTGCAGCGCTCTCCCCCTCCGCAGTCTCCCCGCTCTCCCTTTCGCACTCCCCTTCCCTCTGCAGCACCTCCCTGCGTGATGTCAGCGCAGTCCGGCCCCCGCAGCCTCCCCAGCGCATCCCGCTGCTGCTTCCCCTGCCCAGCGGTTGCCACAGCGACGGGAGGGGGAATCCCATCTCCGGTCCTCCGCCTGCCAGGGCCTCGCTTGGTGTCACCCACCGCAGCTCTCCCCGAAGGGGCTGCGGGGAGGACGGGGGGACAGCAGCAGGGAGGGGGCAGCCAGGGCCTCGGGGAAGCCGTGGCTCAACACACCCGGGAGGGAAGGGAGAGCACAGGCAGCAGGCTCAGTGCAAACACCTCATCCACAGTTCCACTCGTGCCCCTGAGCATTTCCCACCTTCCCACCCTGCTCCCAAGCAGTTCTTTGTTCCTCAGCCCCACGTGCTCGCTCGCTCGGGCACAAACTCCCCCCAGAGCAGGATCTGTGCTCCTCGCCCGCAGCAGAAATCTCTGCAGTGACTTCTCCTCGCTCCCAGGTCAAGGTCAGAGATCAGAAACTTAAGAGCAGCTCCAAACCAGACCACCAGGAGTCAGTGGGCTCATTACTGCCAACCACAAACCCACACTGAAAGGTTTGTCTGCAATCCCTGTCGCCGATGGTTTCACTGGGAAGGGAGAAAGGCAGATACATTTTTAGGTCTGCAGCACATTTTTAATGGAAAGAGATGGCCCAGGGCTTTCATCCCTCCCCCCATCCAAGACGCTGTTTCTTTTCAGCAGAAATATTGCTGCATTAGAGAACAGGTCACTTCCTCTATCAGTGAGAATTCAGTGTCCTATTTGATGCTGGTCCTTGTGCTATAAATAGGAATTTCCCCCTTTTATAGTTGCTGAATAATTGTGTGTATGAAATATGAACAGTTTTCAAAAGAGTGCCTGATAAGCAGCTTGCTGGAACAAAATGCTTGAGCAGAAGGAATTTACAGCACCTGCAGAGCATCATGTGCTGTGGAAAACATTCAAGGTCAGCATGAGAGAGACAGGTCAGAGCACAGATCCAACTCCTGGGGATGCAGGAACGAGCCAACAGCCTCCCAATAATCCATTTCACACTCCACACTCAGGTAAGGATCAAACAGAGGCAGCCCAGCTCAGGGGAGCCAAGGCTTCTCCATCCCACAGACCAGAACTCCAGGAGAAGCAGGCAGAACAGGTTTTTAAAACAGCAGGCAGGGAGTAGAGGACACAATCCCAAACAAGGAAGAGCATAGTTTAACATCTACCATCAAAAGAAACAAGGGAAGAACACCACAAAGGCCAGAGAGGCACAAGCTTGGCTTCAAAAGAGAGAATGGTAATGGGAGGTACAGAGAGGGAACAAAGACACCTGAGCACAGAGACTGAATGGCGGAGGAGCAGGAGAGGGCAATTAGGCTGGAAACCCTGTAATTTCTGCAGGAAATGGGCATATGCAGCCCAACCCTTTTGGGTGCTGGGTCACTGTGCCTAAACCAAAGCCCTGAACACAAGCAGGGTTGCAAGAACCGTGGATAAACAACTCTCCTTCAGCACATCAAGAACAGCCTCCCCTGGAATACCTCAGAGGGTCGGGGTCCCTGTGGAAGCAGGAGAAAGGGAGGCCAGGAAATGCTCTCATTCCCTGCCATTGGACAGGTTTTTCCTTGTGAATTTAGAGAGAGGCACTGGTGGAGAAAGGGATGCAAGAAGGTCTGAAGGGCAGAAAGCAAGTCAGAAACAAGTCAGAAACAGAAGACACAATGTGTGTCTTCCAGTTGCTGCAGGAAGAGAGAAGAAAACATCAGCTCCTCCATGCACTGGAAATGCAAAGGGAGGAGGCAAAAAGGAATTACATCAGTTCAAATACCTGCAAGCTGCTCTGGACAGAAAAGCAGGATACACAGGGGCTCAGTGCTTTCAGAGTCACACATGAAGAACCAGCATGAGACACCATTGCTATGGTGATCTAAAGCATTGGACACACTCGGCAAGGAAAAGAGATAAAAGAACTGCAAGCCACATTTTCAGCTGCACAGAACATCCTTGAGATAGGATCAGGCCCCAAGATCCATCCAGCACAATTGTTAGTTGATGCTGTCATCTGCCTCCTCATCCTCCACGCTGTCTGCAAGTCAAACAGGACACAGCACCAGATACAAATGTAAAGGGGTTATTTTATTATTGATTCAGAGGTTAGACAAGGCACCATTTGATCTAAAAAGAAATGCAAAAAAAACCCCAATTAAGTGTTATTTTTGCTGGCAATTAAGAAAGTCTCTTTTGCATTTCTTCAGCATTGTGTGAATTCCAGCTTGGTCATGATCACAGAAAAGCCTCCCCATTCCCAGTAAGGCAGGTTTGGACTAGAGCCACAGCCCCTCTGTTCAGCAGCAGAGAATCCTTGAGAAGTCTCCATACCAGGGTTTAGGAATGCAGCAGAACAGGAAAAACAAAACTTCCAGGAAAAGACCATGGCATCTCTTTTTCCTTTTCATTTCAGACATGATGCATCATTAGTTCCTTTTGGTCATCATTGATAGGAAGCAACTTTAGAAAAATCACAGCAAACCTTTCAGTGGTCTCAGAGTACCAAGTGTCCACAAGACAAGCCCTGAAAGTCCTGGAGAAGCCTGGAATAGCACCTAACCCTACCCTCCAACAGGGCAAGGACCTGCAGCTGATCAGAGATGTTTCACTCTCTTGCCTCCTCAAACATGATTTCTAAGGAGGCCACCTCTCCTTCACAATGATTCTGCCAAATAAAACCAACCAAAACCCCAACCAAATCAGCCCCAAACCCCTTGTTTACCNCCCCCATCAACCATACCCCCCCTCCCAGCTGCCCTCCCTGCACCCAGGGGTGGGCTGCAATGGGTGATGTAGCAGAGTGTGCAGCATTTGGTGGTGTCTCATCTGGTTCACGGAGTCACTCAGCTGGAATAAATGGGAACAAAGAGAAAAAAATATTTAGGGGAAAAAAAGCAAACAAAATGAAGCATGGTTCATGGCAGAAAAAGGCTGGTGAGCTGGATGCAAAGTGAGCACAAGGGAAGAAAGGAATGGAGAATGGAGAGACATCTTGTTCTTGCTGTCGAGTAAAACTCTGACCAAACCCATGAATGCCAAGTGGCTGGGAACCCTTCCCTGCTATTACGGCCATATGGAGGGGGCAGCAGCTCCCTTTGACTCTCTCAAGATAAAAGCTGCTTCTACTCAGAACTTCTTTACAGCCACACTGAGATGCCAGAGCAGCTCTGACACACCCTTTCCCTCTCCCTGGAGCACAACAATCCCACCCCAAAGGCCATCCCCACCTCCCAGCACGCCATGTGTCGGGGCTGCCCTTCCACAGGAAAGCCAGAGACAAAGAAAGGGCCATCTGGGAATCCCAGAGGACCACGGGCTGCTGACAAAACCAGCCCTGTTTACTTCCAAACCCTTTCTCCCCAGTCATGTGCTTTCAACAGAAACAAGTCAACAGCTTTCAGTTCCCCGGTGTTACTTCCAGTTTGCTGGAAGGGAAGAGGTTGTTTCCCTGGAAAGGATGTACGAGGACAGACAGGGATTTTCAGACAAGAGAGAAATTATCAAGAAAAAGAGCAAAGGATTCCTGAGGATTAAGCATCTGCTCCGGACACAGAGCCCACGGCAGCTCAGTGCACAGGAGGGAGATGGGCCATTTCCTCTGGCAAGGAGGGTACTTGTCACACTCAATCAGCAAAAACACATGGAGGGCCAAAGGACAAAGTTTCACCCCAGCCAATCTATATGCACAGCGTGGTCTTCTAGGAAGGGCTGGAATCCCTCATGACAAAGGTCAGTGCCAGCCCTGCAGTGTCACCAGCAGCACAATGGCCCTGAGAAGACAAGGCACTACCAGAATGTCCTCAAACAGAGCCTGACCAAGCTGTTGGATTAGCTCAAGAAACAGAAGCATTTCCATGAGCTCATAATGAAGGTCGTCAGCTCAAGGGCACATGGAGCCAGTGGTTAATAACACTGTCTCTCCAGCCTTGAGAAATCATTTGTTTTGCAATAAGGCTTTATGATATTTAGACTTGGGATCAGGAGAAGCTCAACACATCTTCATCTCCTTGGTCAAAACCAAGGCAAGAGTGAAGAGATAAAACCCAAGTCCTCTTCTTATCCTCAGGAGATCCCAGCCTGTCACACAGTGGCTGTCAGACTCTGACCACAGACTTCACATTGTTAAAAAGAGCAAGAAGCATTGCACTGATTTTCTATATTAGGGCCCACAAATGCCAAGAGGTTGAACCCCACTTTCTGCCCCCCACCCCAAGGCCAATCAGCACAGGGTGACAGGCTGTGCCCTCAGGTAAAACCTGCCACCCCACAGGGAATAAAACACATACAGAGAGAACATGTTGTCACCCAGCCCTGAGCAGCAGTCCTGGCGTCCGTCCCACGGCTGCCCCCCCAGCAACACCCACAGGGAGCAACTCCACATTTCACTCCTGCAGCTTCACATCACCTGGGAAAATCCTTCCCCCATTACTTAATCCTGATCTCCAACCTTCTCCTAGGCCCCTGCGGAGCAGCCAGGAGGAGCTGGAAGCACAGCTGATTCCAGGGCGGTGCATCTCTAGGATGAAACAAAAGCTTCTCGAACCCAAGAGGGTGCAGATCCCAGTTTTGGCAGCTGGAGCCTGGGCTCGCTGCGGCCTCTAGAGGCCAAAATCTCCGACATCCGCAGACACACTGACGTTCACAGCGAGATAAGAGACAGCTTGTTTAATTAGATAATTAGCACAGCCCTGTCGTAGGCTGCATCACCTTGTCCCCTCCCTTTCTACCTGCTCAGCTCTTCACCCTCCCTGGCCGCAGAGAGACAGGAGACAGAGAGACAGAGGGAGGAAGAGAAAGGAGAGCTCCGTCCTGGGACGGAGCCCTAAATGAACATAACCAGGTCTTTACATGTTGCTCTCGAGAAGGCTGCCAGGATGCTGGCAAACACCACGTCAGGAGACTGGGAGGCATCCACAGCCGTATGGATCCCTCTCTTGCTGTAGTAGGAGACCAGGGGAGAAGTCTGGGTGTGGTAGGACTTCAGGCGCGTTTTCAGGGCGGTTTCATTATCATCGGAACGGCGGATCAGGGGCTCTCCAGTGACCTGGGAGAAGCAAGGGGACAGTCTCCAGCTTGCTGCAGCCTGGCACACTCCCCCCTTCTCTCCAGAGCTACCACTCCCCCTGCTCCCCTCCTCCAGGCCAGGCTAAATGCAGAGCTGCAGAGGCAACCCCCAGGTCTGCGGGGGAGACGGAGTGAACCCGGGGCAGCCAGAACAACCACTGAAGGCAGAAGGGTCCAGAATCGTGGTCATTCCCCCACACACCACTCCAGGAGCCCTGAGAGCAGGCACCTGCTAGAGGTGCTCCCCCGGATGGAAACCAGTCACAACCCACCGCAACTTCAGCTGTGGACAGAGTCCAACAAGTTCTGAGGCTGGCAGAGCCCGGGCCAGCTCTGCAGCACGGCCATGCCCTTCATCCATCCCTCCAGGCCTCGCTCCCCGCAGTGCCGTCGGCTCAGGCTGCCCAAGCAGTTCCCCACGCTCCCCAGAAAGCCAGGACAGAAGGTACAAGAGAAGGAAAGAAATGAGTTTTTTCCAGGGAGACTGCAAAGCATCAGCTAAACCCAAAGCGAGGTAAGCTGTGGCCTTGGGAGCTCACATACATCGTCCTTCATGGGCTCTTTTGGGGGTCTGAACTCCTCGTGATACGAGCGGCCACTTGCTGGGTGAATCAGCCTGAGACAGAAAATAAGTGTCAGCAAAACAGGACAAGGTCTCCTGAACCTGCCACTCATCAGCACAGAAACATCTGCAACAGCAACACGATTTGCCTTCCACTTGTAAGAAAATTCTCTGTAGTTATTTCAGTACCAAGGGCCTCTTCAGTTTGGAAAAGCAGCTGCACAAGGAGATGCAGAAAGGGTTTTTACTTCCTGCTTTACTGGGGAAGGGGTCTGTCTCCTGGAGGGGTGAGGGTGACACAGTGTCACAGAAAACACATCTAACCTTAGTAAGGAAGTTCACTGGTGTGTAGTGTCCTGTGTAAGGGAACAGTAACAGCTTCAGGGGAGGAGGGGTTAAAGGCTGAGCTGGAGCACCAAGGATGCTAATTCCTAACAGCAATCCTTAATTTATAGGGCAAGGAAGGGGCTCTGCTCAAGGCTGGTCCAGCCATGGGAGGACATGCAAGGGATTGTGGCAGAAATCTAATAGACTAGCACCACAGCCAGCCCCAGGCACTGTGAGGACAACCTGGGGTCTGAAATCAGGATGCTCTTCCAGAGACTAGGAAATCCCAAGCTGTGCACTGAGCCCTCGGGAGAGAAGCGTTACCGTCCAGTGATCCTCCGGATCAGCAAGGAGTCGGGGATGCTGAACTCAATGACCGAGTCGAGCTTCTCCCTCCTCTTCTCCAGGAGATCATCCAGCTGCAAGAGCAAACACTCCGCTCAGAAGGGTCCCCTGTCTGCAGGGCAGGAGGTGCCAGAGCAGTCCCTGAGCAGGATCTCACGTACCATCTCTGCCTGCTTCACTGTGCGTGGGAAGCCGTCCAGGAGAAACCCGTTCTTGCAGGGAGGGGAGTCGAGGTTGTTCTCAATCAGCTCCACCACCATCTCGTCGCTCACCTGCACAGGGGGGAGATGCCCGTGGTGAGGAGGGACACCCTGGACTTATACACAATGCTGCTGCACTCATGTGCATGTGGTGGGATTTTTGGGGTTGTCCTGTGCAGGGCCAGGGGTTGCACTCTATAATCCCTGTGGGCTCCTTCCAGCTCAGGATGTTCTTTGATTCTATGACCCATGTCAGTGCCCAGGCTGCTTCAGGCCCTTCCTGCAGAGGCAGCAGCCACAGCACAAGGCACTGCTGTTAACAGGGTGAAAACTGCGTGTTCAGACCTGCCCATGTCAGGGAAGCACTCCCAGTCACAACTGTTATGGGAAGCACTCCCTGCCACAGCTGCAACACCAGGATGTGGCCGGTGAGACCTTTCACTCCAGGGGTACTGCCGCCTGTAGGGACTTGGACCAGTGCTGTAACCTTGCTGTTACAAAGGTTACTGTATTTCAAGGCAGACTGTCAGCTCAAAGACAAACTCCTGAGATTATTTTTTTAAAAAAACAACTCACAGCAGAAAATATCAACATAACCTTGGTTTCCTGTTACTTTGTACCTTCACCCACACATCCCCCTTGGGAGGCAGGAAGGGCAGAGCAGGCAAGTTGCTCATTGACTCCCATAAACTCTGTGTGAAGGTAAAGGCCCAGTAGTTGCTGACAAGCTCTGGCTTCACTGGGTAGTTTTTTTCCCATCTAACAATCTCAGCATACTGCTGGGATTAGAGCCTTTTCCCCACTGCAGCACTAACAGATGCTGCAGCTCCAACAATAGCTGTTTATTTGGGAGCAGCTCTCCCCAGCAGTGCTGTTTTCCCCAGCACACCCGGCTGGGACCCAGCAGGATTTGGGGACCAGGCTGTCACAACACAAAATCAACAGCCCCCCGAGGCAGGGGGGGAAGTCTGGGTGAAGCAACAAGCCATTCCTGTGCTTTCCTGATTACACTCCTCAGAGAAACAGCTCCTGGGCACAAACCCACCCCAAGCTGCTGTGCTCCCAGCTGAGCTATCAGAGAGGCAAAGCATGCAGTGGGATGTCCCTGAGGAGCGGCCTGGAGCTGGCTGCCACACACACACGTGGCAGATACCACCAGCCTCACCAGATAACGGCCCTATCTTTCATAACCAGCTGGGTATTGCAGGCTCGGTGTTGCAACGAGCTCTGGGCACAAGCTGAGATAAGCCACGTCACTCTCCCCATCTGGGGCCTGCAGATCCTCCCCAGGGTGTTCTGAGCTTGTGACAGCTGCAGAGATGCCCCAGATCTGCCCCACAGGGGGGCAAGTCGCTGCAATTTGCGGTCCCTAAAGTTCCCTCGAGATATTTCAGTCCTTTTCATGAGATAATTACACCCTCAGAAAGTGAATGTCAGAGATTCTAACTCTTGCCTCTTGGGGACCCAAAGTGTGTCTCTCACACACCACCTGCTGTAACTATCACAGCAACACCTTTAGGTCTATTCTCACCATAGCAGATTGCACTTATAAATGAGCTGGAATGCAGATGAGCCCTCTGAAGTGATAGCTGGAGTCCAGGTGTCACCTGAAGAGAGACAGGAGCTGCAAAGCACGGCTGTAACACTCTGCAGCTCCAAGGGTACACCTTCACCTCAAACGGCGTACAGGAGCCAGAAAACAGCCAGCCAGACTTCACCCCGCGAGCATAAATGCAAGAACTCCCCCAGGGACACAGGCTGCTGGTAAGCAAAGAGCAATTCTGAATGAGAAAGATATTTTCATAGGATGCTTCTCCTCCAGGATAATAGAAGGAAAACCCTCACCCCTGCCTTCACCCTGCAATCTGCCTTCCTACACGAATTCATTTTGTCACTGAGAATTCTAAACAGGAGATGGATTTAGCCTGCTCCCATTCCAGGTGCTGCCAGCCCACCTCCTCTCCCAGCACACGCCCCCGTGGACCCACCAGCTTCCCCGCATCCATCGTCTCCTTGAGCCGCTTGCCCAGCTCGGAGCCCGAGGCCACCATGGCCCGCAGCATGTCGCCCGTAGCCAGGTGGCACACGCAGTAGGTCTCGGCGAGCTTCGGAGCCTGCGGGAGAGGACACACAGCGCTGAGCGCTCCGGGACCCTCGGGGCACGTGGCAGGGCGAGCAGGGCCGGGGCACCGGGACAAAGGGATCGCGGACAAAGGGTCCCTGCGAGCGGGACAGAGCCGAGCCCCCGGCGTGAGGAGACCCCCGCAGCGGGATAGGCCGCACGGCCCATCCCCGCGGAGCGCAGG
>VXAU01003948.1:265189-285956 GCA_013399695.1 Formicarius rufipectus | reverse complement strand
TGTAGCGTGGGCCGCCCCGCGGGGCTCAGCGGGCGCCGTCCCAGTGCGGTCCCGGTGTTGTCGTGGGGCCCGCGGGGCGGGGTGCGAGGGGGAGCATCCTCGGGGAGCGCGGCAGCCCCGGCGTGAGGGTACACCGGGGGTCCGAGAGTGTCCCCGGGGCTCCGAGTGTCGTCCCCCTTCCCCGGCGTGGGGGTACCCCGGGGGTCCGAATGTACCCTGCATGGGATGCCCAGGGTTCCCGCATGAGCTGTCTGTATCCTCAGTGTCCTTCCGTGGGCTGTTTAGGTGCTCAGTGTCCCTCTATGGGCTGTCTGTATCCCCCGTATCGCTGCGTGGGCTGCCCGGGGGCTCAGCATCCCTGCGTGGGGTGCCCACGGGATGAGTGGCACTGGTGTCCCCTGCGTGGGTCGTCAGGCGTTCCTGAGTGAGCTCTCGGGGGCTCAGCATCCCTTGTGTGGGATTCCCGTGTCCCGTCTATGGGATTCTCAGAGTTTCGGTGTCCCTGTGTCCCTTACCCGGCATCCCAGCGCCGCTCGGAGCGCCACGACATCCATCGTCCCTGTTCCCTTGCTGGGGTGGCACAGGGGGCGTGGGGACCCCCGAGTGTCCCCGGGCAGGGGAGAAGGGCCGAGGTGCTGTGCCGGTGTCGGGACCGGCAGTGAGTGTGCAGTTTTGATGTCCGCGGCTCATCCCCGGCACTTGTGTGTGCGTTCCCATCCTTCTGCTTGTTATTATTATTGTTCCTCCTTCGCTGCAGCGCCAGACTTGTCCTGGAGCCCAGATTTCAGCCCCACAGGGCTCCCAGGGCTCTGCTGTATCAGTTTAGCGGCCAAGTCTCTTTAAAATGCGGATGGCCGAGCCCAGAGCTCGCGGCGCCTGTTTCCTTTTCCTTTCTGCCTGCAGAGCAAGGGGAGTGATGGATTCCCTGGCTCCCCGACGTGGGGGTGCCACTCAGCCCTCCCGGAGGTGTCAGAGACGGGCAGCTTTGGGCTGCTTCCGAGGGGAGCAGCCGATAAAACCTCTTCGGGAGCCTGGAAAGGCGCTGCGAAACGTGACTCGGGCTCATCCAAGAACTCGACAAACTTTTGTTAATCAAAAGCTGCTTTGATGTCGTTGGGTTCAGCGTGGAGACGCAGGAAACGGTGCGACGGGTGCCAGCGCTGGCACGGGAGGAGCTGCTGTTTGCATGGGGTTTGCTTTGTTCCAGAAAAGAAATGGAAATTCCAGTGCCTGTATGTGCTGGCCCAGCTGGAGCACCCCTGGCACCTGGGCTCCCTTTGCCTGCCCTGTGCAGGTGTTGGTGCTTTCCCTGAGCAGTTGAGTTCCTCTGGGAGGGAGTTCTTTTTAGATAATACCTAATTTTTATACTGGGATATGGTAGAAAGCTGGTAATAACTTGGAGACACCCTGCTAGGTGCTGCTTGAGCTTGTCTGTGGTGTAGGGAAAATGAGTGTTTTTGCTCTATAAAAGCTTTCCTTTGCTTTTGACCCCTTCCCAGCTCCCCACCCGCCCTGGGACATCCCATCTGTGCTGGGAGGGCTGAGTGGGAGCCCCAGTTTGGTTGCTGGGCTCTGAATTGGTGGGTGTGTTGTCTCTTCCTTGTTTTCCCCCATCACAGCTCCTATAATCGGTTTGGTTTTTCCTGTCCAGAGCAAGTTTTCCGCTGGCTCATCCCCTCCCCCTCTTAATCCTGCAAAACACAGAGTTTTCAGTGAGATGTGACTGCTGAGGGCCTGGTGGGGAGATCAGTGGTGTTGGTGTCCAGCTCGTGGTGGCCACTCCGTTCCTGCTGTGTCCAGGACCTGGCGCCGCCGGCACCGTCGGAAGGCAAGGAGGATGTTTGGCACTGCTGGAACTGGGATTGCAGATGCATTTCTCTTAGTCAGCACCACTCTAGTCCTAAGAAAACTGCCCTAAAAAAGCCCAATCCCAGCAGCTGTCGAGCAGGCCAGGGCAGGTCAGGAGGCAAGGAGAGCAATGGCATGGGAAGGGTCTCGGAACAGCACGGGGACTGTAAATCCTGCCTTTCCCTGAAGAGCAGGAGTGAAGCAGCTGGCAGAGCCCCGTGATTTCTGTCTTTGTAGGAACACCCACCTTTGGCAGCAGGGTGCTGGGGGAGTGTGCTGCAGTGCTGCAGCTCGCTGGCCTGGGGGAGGTTTGCATCAGCACTGCAGGGCCACCCACCTGCTCCCCTGTGCTGCACCCTGCTCCCCATGGGCTGGGTTGAGCAAGGGGATGGGGCTCCAGGTGGGCAGTTTGGGGGTGGAGGCTCCAGTGCTGCCTCCCCAGGTATGGCTCTCTTCAGCTGTCTGCATCCTCAGGGTGGTCTGGTCCAGACCCCTCACCTGCAGCTGGGAGGTCTCCAGTGCCACCACCTGCCCCAGTGTGGCCCAGTTTCCTGTGGCTGCTCTGGGCACACGTGGCACGGGGTGGTTTCCAGCCCCGCTTGCCTCATTGCTGGGTGGCGGTGCCGTGGCACACGCTGGCACATGCAGTGCAGGTGCTGCAGGGGATGATGGCAGCAGTGCCAGGAGGGATGGTGGAGCTCTCGGGGATGGTGCCGTGGATGCTGCCACCACGGCAGAGCCAGCGGGCACAGGTTCTGGGCACGAAGGGAAGCCTTGCTCTGTGCTCCCGGGGGCACGTGGCACCCTGAGCAGGCAGAGCAGCTCAGGCCACATCCCATTCCCACAGCATGCACTTCCCATCGTGTTTTGGGGAGTGCTGACAGTCACTGTCCCCTCTGGAAAGCAGGATCCAGCATGTGGCCTGCTGTGAGCAGGCTCTGGCAGCTCAAGGGTGCTGCCAGCACTGCTGAGAGCTTGTAACACAGGTCATGCTTTGCCTGCTCAGGGTGCTGTAAACATTAACTAATCAGTCCTGGTGAAATCCTTTTCTTTCCTTAATTAGCTCTTTTTTGGGACTGGGAATAGAAACCTGGAGCTTCAGTCTCCAAAAAACTTTTTCCCACCCCCAGTGCCATCTCCCTGCTCTGTGGTACCTGGCACATGGCCTGGCTTGTTTGGACTGGGGCAGCACAGGGTGGCTTGTCACCTTGTTTGAGTAACCTGGCTCCTCTTGGGAAGGGAACAACCTTCCAGGGACTGGAAGAGACTCTGGTGTAGCTGTCGGGAGAGGTGGAGGACCTTTGTGTAAATCAGCCAGGATTCATTCCCAGTTGGACTGGAGCCTTCCTGGTGGTGGGTGGCATTCCTGGCCATGCCATCTCTTAAGAACCTTCTTTTTTCCACTTGTGCCTGGTCTTCTGGCACAGCAAATTCAACTGGAGGTGTCTAGACCCCAGTGCTGAGGTCTCGGAGGTGCCTTGAGCTAAGCAGCTCTCCCAGCAAGGCTGTTGCTGGGATTTCATCCCACGAGGATAAGCATGGTTCCTGGGTGGTGCTGAGTGGGCTGCACGAGGTCTCTGCGGTCTGTGAGAGTGCTGGTGGGGCTGGCAGAGTGACAGTGACTCCTCTCTGGGGGAGAGGAAGCCCTTCTTCCTCTTCATTGCCCCGGGGGAGGTTGGCCAAGTGCCACTTTTGGAGTGGAGAGTCCCTGACTTAAGCAAGCGCAGGGGGAAATGGGGCCGGAAGCCATCCAGCTTCCCATCATTGAGTGGGATAATACTGATTTTTTGGGGGGGAGGTGCATGAGAGTCGTTGTCTTCCCCGGCACGGGGGAGGGCAGAGGCAGAGGGGGCTCAAGAAGGTGACAGGAGCCTCCGGCAGCCCTGCGTGTCTGAGGTGGAGCCCGAGCGCTCGCTGGAAGATGTTTTGCTCGTGTTTGTTTTGGCCAGCAGAGAAATGGAGCCGGTGGTTCTTCAGGTGCCAGGACCCAACCCCGCCTCGCCCGGCCGGCTTTCTGCTGCCTTTGCAGTGGAGTCAGCAGCACCCCCGGGCTGGGATTGCCGGGCAGAGAGGCGTGTGCCTGTCCCCATCCCTCCGGCATCCCCGCCGCAGACCAGCGGGAGCGGGGCCGTCGGTGTCCCGGTGCCCTGCGAACGAACCAGAGCCCCGGCCGAGCCCGGCCCGCACGTCCCGGGGCTGTTGGCCGCTTCTCCTCATTTCCACGTGCTCCCGATCCAGAGGGGAACCCCCGTGGGCAGGTGGGGCGGTGGGTGCCCGTCGCTGCCCGGCACAGGCAGCGTGCCCCGCCGGGGTGCGGGGCTGTGCCGCCGGGCTTTGATCTCCTCTCAGCAGCCGCCGAGCCTCTGCAAAGGGTTGTTCTCTCCCGGCCCTTCTCAGCACAGCCTGCACGCATTCCCGTCGGAGCCTTTTCCTTCCCAGCTCATGCTTCGGGGCGAGACCGGAGTCTTTGACCTCCGTCTGCTGGTTTGGAGCCAGCCCCCTTTTCCAGGCTCGTCTCGCTTGTGTCAGCTAAGTTTAGACTGCTCTGGACATACCGTGGCTGATGCCGGTGGCAAGAAAGCTCCCAGAGGGAAGTAAAGCAAGAGGTTTTGTTTAAATTTAAAGTGTCTTAACACCATTGTTTGAATACTCGGGTGATAAGCGCTCTTTTTATGCGTCTAAAGTGGATCAGTTCAGGCTGTGGAAGCAGCGGGGCACTGCAGTTTCCAGTTTCTCCTGCCTCGGTGGAGGGAGAAGCTGTGCTGGAGGTCGGGGTGGGTGTGCTGGGGTCTCTGGGGGATGCTCCATCCTCCAGCACAGGGGGGCTGTGAGCCCTGCCCGGGGCCACGGGCTCGGCCTGGCCGGTTCCTGCACGGGGCAGTGTTTCACTGTCGGCTGGAGCAGCAGGGCTGGGACGGGCGTGGGGCAGCGGGGAGATGCTTGGAGCAGCTGGGAAGCACTGTAGCTCCTCCTGGGGCTCTGCGGGGAAGCCCCACAAGGGACCCCTCTCCCTGAGCTCCAATAAAGCAGCGCTTCCCACTCGTGCCCGTGGCTCGGCCGGCCCCAGGGCGTTGCTGCTGTGGAGGCTCCGTGCTGGGGATGGATCCCAGCAACGCCAGCTGGGTTTTCCAGGCAGATGAGGCAATCGCTGCCCCTGGGGCGAGGCGGTGCAGTGGTTGGTGTGCTGGCACACCTGGGGTGGGGCCGGCAGCCCACCGGGAGCAGGGACACGGTGGGAGCCCTAATTTGTGGGGCTGGTGGTGGCTGTCACCCACGGTGCGCTCCCCGGCGTGGTGGTGCAGGGGGGACCTTCACAGGGCCGTGGGCAGGACCTCCAGACTGGCTGCTCTCGGCTGCCCCACGGATTGCTCACACCTTTCCCATCCCATGGAGTCTGCGGGTGGGGTGGGAACCAGCAGAGCCGGTGCTGGGAGGTGGAGGAGACAGGGTGACGATCTCCCCAGCACAGGGAGCGGAGCAGCTTCCTGGTGGTGAGATCCCCTCCCTGGACATCCCCATCCTGCATCCCGAGCAGCCAGGCCTGCAGCATCCCTGCTGGATGCTGGCCTTGAGCTCCCCCTTCTCCTTCCAGACACTCTTTCTCAAGGCTTGCTGGAAGCTCCAGATTTAACCTCTCAGCACGGCCCTATTTGGAGGGGGCTGAGCTGACTGCTGAGTTTGGGGGTGTTCAAACAGCCTCCAGCTTGGAGAGGGAAACTGCCAAGGAAGTTCCCTGCGCGGCAGCGTTTGCAAAGCACGGAGGATGCTTGTGTTAATGA
Organism: Formicarius rufipectus; assembly: GCA_013399695.1. Taxonomy (NCBI): domain Eukaryota; kingdom Metazoa; phylum Chordata; class Aves; order Passeriformes; family Formicariidae; genus Formicarius; species Formicarius rufipectus. The sequence goes on along the minus strand of VXAU01003948.1, from coordinate 280,329 downwards.
GCTGGGAAGTTTCATTTCCAAGCTTATGTCGTGGGGTTTTGTATTGTCTGGATGGATCCCACCCGGCTTTGGGGCCGGGGAGGGGAATCCTCCAGCATCAGCTTCCCACTGAAATGTGTGGTGGGGCAGGAGGCTGAGTGATCAGATCTGGTGTATGTTTGGCCATGGACATGGTAAAGTGAGTCCTCGGCTGTGATCTGAGATGTGTGTCCTGCCTCTGGGTCAGATAAGCCCAGAGATTCCTGGAAGGTGGGGGAGTGGGGAGGGCTGTTGGGCAAGATGGTTTGGGAGATTTTGGCTGAGAAGTGGAATGCTGATCCCAGCAGGATGAGCTGGGGTTCCGTCTCACCCCATTGGAGCAGAGCCAGGAGCAGGCTCTGATGGGATCCTGGGTCTGTGGGTACCAGCAGAGAGGAGTCAGGTCTGGCTGCAGGTCTTGTGCTTGTGCCTGGTCCTTGCAGTGCCAGGAGTGTCCCTTTGTCCCCGCTGTTTATCAGTGATCTGGGCCTGTGAGGCCACAATCACATTTATTTTGTTGTTTTCCTGTGTGTGACATGCTGCATTTCCATTTTTCATTTCCTGTTGAGCCCTGTTTCCCTCTGGAGAGTCCGAGTGTGCCAGCAGCTGCCTGCCCTCCTTGCCCTCCTCTGCTCCAATCCAGCATTTTCTAATGATGCTGGGGAAGCTCTTCCAGCCTCCCACAGGTGGTGAGAGCTGTGTTTTGCACCCCTACAGCTCCCATGTGGGTTGCATTCTCTCCTAGTATCTGCTTTTGCTCACCTTGAGCTCCTCTGGGATCCCTGCCCAGTCTGAGGATATAGTTCTGGCATGGTTAGGATTGAAACCAGCTCTTCCCCATCCTACTCCCAAGCCCTTGCTCTGCCCTTGCTGCCTCCTGAGCAGCCACCCCACTCCTACATAGCCATGGAGCAGTGCCTTGATGCTGGTGGGATGTTTGTGCTGACTTCTGGTTGTGTCAAATCAGGGTGTAACTTGTCTTGGTGTTCATTAATCATTATTTGGGTCCGTTGTGGCCTTTCAGAAATGCTTTTGCCAGCAGCTTATTTTTCCCTGCAGGAAACTGTATCCATGGGCTCCCGTCTCAGAGAGGTTCGTGTTGACCTTGGGTAGTTTTGCTACAAGAGCGTACCGGGAAAACTATCCTGTGGGAGCAACTCCTTTCCAGGTGGAGCAGGGCAGGCTGTCTCCCCAGCCCTGTGGTCTCCTGCCAGCTAATGAGCATTAATTAACGCCCCTGCACCTCCTCCCTGCTTTGGGAATGTTCAGTTGACACGAGGATTGCTACGAGTGATGTTGGGGACAGCTGGTGTGTCCGTGGCCATCGCCGTGTCCCTGCTGGGGGCTCGCTGGGGTGGTGGTGCTGCAGCCATGCTGGTGAGGCTGTCCCTAAATAACTGCATCCTGCACCCCAGGCATGCCATGGATCAAAGCTCCATTCCTTGGCTCTGCCCACATCCTTGGAATGGCTGGAACATCCCTTGCCCCAGTGCTGGTGATGGTGGAGAAGGGAAGCCCCCCAGCTGGGCACTGGGGAGCAGTGCCCCGGGGTGAGGCTGAAGGGACAGCCATGGTTTCATTGCAGGCAACTCCAGACACGGAGTGTGGAAATATTTCATCCTCTCTGGCTGTTTGGGATGCTTCTCGTTCCTGCTGTGGGGGGCAGTTGCTGGGCTGGGAGATGCTGGGATTCCTTGTTGGGCTGGGTGAGTGGTGGCCACTGTGGGAGCTCCCCCGACTCCCCCCCAGTCTGTGTGTGTTGATTGAGCCAGCTGGAAGATTTTCCCCCCTCCAGGAATTCCTGGCGTTCCCAGCAGGGAGAGGGAGCCAGGATGCTTGTGGATGGAGGGAGCTGGGATGCCTGTGGATGGGGTTTGGTGGCATCAGACCTGCTTCCCAGTAAGTCCCTTGGGATGAGAGGAGGGGAGCACCGCTCTCCCCATCACTGCAGGGTTTGGGGGCACTGGTGGGTTCCAGGCTGCCTTCCCACTCTGCTGACTTGCTTCTGTGTTGGATCCATTGGGGAGCAAGGCAGAGGGGAGGCACTAAGCCCCCCACAAGTGTGGGGTTATCCTGCTGACCCTGGGGGTGCAAAGCCATGGTGGGTGCTGGGGGAGAGCTGTGGTGCTGGAGAGGCCCGTTCTGGGCAGCTGTATCTCCCTCCCACTGCTGTAATTTTGGAGCAGCTGCCTGCTTGCTGTGTCCAGTGGCCATCCTGGTGGTATCTGGTCTCTCCCCTCGGCTGGGAAGGGGAGGATGGGGATAATTAAGATGGGATGTTGGCGGTGCTGCTGTTCCCCTGTGATGGGCTCAGCTCTCCATGCCTGTTTGGGGGTGTGGGAGGGGAAGGAGACCATGTCCCCCTGTGCCCCCTCTGTGGGGCTGTTCCTCCCTTCCTTCTCACAGCCCTTTTGTCAGCAAGAAGCAGGGGTTTTTTTTTTCCTTTTTTTTTTCTTTAGAGGAAAATTCCATTGTGCTATTTTTAGTGGTGACAAGTTGGCTTCTCACAACAACTTCATTCTGCTCCCAGAGCTGCCGGCGGGCGCGGGGGGATGTCTGTGGGAGCAGCCCCACCGTGCCAGGGATGCAGCCAGGCTGCCAACCAGGCACCTCCAGCTCCAGCCCTGAACCCCGGCTGCTCCTGTGGCTACTCACTGGCTATTGGGTCAGCTCCTTCTTGCTGTGATAATGAGCCCACAGGGCTCGGACAGCCCCCTCAAAGGCTTCTCCAAGTGTCACCTCCATCCCACCGGAGCCTGGCGATGGATGCGGGTGGTACAGAGGTTTCTGGTGTGATCAGAGTGTGGGGGAGAAACCTCACCACCTGCCCCTCTTTCCCCCTCGGAGCTCCCAAAGGGATTTTGGCTCCCTGGTTCCCAGGCAGGCAGCTGTCAGGGGCACAAGCAGCAACTGGCCTGCTGGGTTTGGTCTGCTTGCTGTGGAAAGTGATACCCGCAGTGTGAGTGTGTCCCTGGAGAGGTGTCCGTCTGTCCATGGAGCTGGGAAGGAGGTGGGCACGGTGTTGCTTCCATGAGTGTTTTGGGTTTACTGATATTTTTGTGGATAGTGTGAGGTGTTGCCATGGGATGCTGCTTGCTTTGGGATGTACCCCAACACATGGGGAAAGAGCTGGGGATTCATGTACCCGTGGAGGAGGGGAATCTCCTCACCCCCCTGAGGCACAGGGAGCTCCCACCGCTGGTTTCTGTGGGGAGATCTGGCTCCTGCAGCGCATCCTTGCTCTGGTTTCTCTCCTCTTCCTCTGGCAAAGCTCATGCAGGTGTGCCAGGGTGGCTCTGCCCAGGGAGGCAGATCCTGCACTGTGTGGTGGGTCTTGCTCAATCTGCTGGGATCTTTCTGGAGATGCAGTGGGATGATACAGGTAGAGCAGGATCCACCTCTGTGACAGCTCATTTCGACACTGCTGATGCTATTATTGTTATTATGAATTGTTTGATTTGACAGAAGTCCTGGTCCATGCCCTGTGGACAGCAGTCCTGCTGAAGGGCAGCAGTGAGCAGGGCAAGTGCTTGGATCCCCATCTGGGCTGGTTCCTGCTGCCAAAAATTCCTTTAAAACCAGTAAATGTCCTTTTCAGCTTTGTAAGCACCTTGCTATCTGTGCAAGGTGAGCCTGTGGCAAATGTTGGGGGGCAAAGACAGGAGGGCTCTGCCTCCCATCTGCTTCCGGGTCTCGCCTGGCTCATTTTTCCAACACTTTATGACACTTTTCCTGGTGGCTTCTTCCAGGCTGGTGGCCTGGTTTCAGAGTCAACAGGGTGGCTTTGCCCACACGAGGAGGACACTGTGTTTTCCCAGTCTTCTGCCTGCCTATCTTGAAGCCTGTTTTGTTGTTTTGGTTTTTTTTTTTTTTTCTCTTCCCAGTTTCCTCAAACACGCTCCTTGCTGGAAATATATCCTCAGGACATACAATCCCTGATTGAGGGGTGGGGTAAGGGATGCCGGGGGGCCCTGATGGTGTGGGGCATTTGCTGGGCTCATTTGCAAAAAGGGGGGTGGCCTTGAGCCATGGGAGGTTTTCGTGTGCTTCATCAAATAAGGAGAGCTGGCAGTGGTCAAAGGGCGGCGGGGCGCGCGGTCCAGCGGGAATGCCGAGCTGGGGTGGGCGGCAGGAGCTTGCGGACCACCCTGATGCCACCCAGCTGAGCAGAGGGGCAGGTTCGGCCGCACGATGGACTTGGAGAAGTACAAGAAGTTCTTGGGTGGGCTCGGCACCCTGAGAGGTATTTCTGGCCCTGCGCGGGGTGGGTGTGCGGGCCGAGAGGGGCTGCGGCTCCTCGGGGCTGGGTCCCACCGTGTGCCGGGGTTCGCTGGTCTCCGGCAGCGGTGCTGCTTTGCCAGGGCTCCGCTTCGCCTCCCTCTTTTGGCTTTGTCTTTGGGTTTGTGCGGTCCGGCTGACCCTGCCCTGGGAGCAGTGCAGGGAGGCTGGGGAAGCTGCTTTGCAAGTCACAGCCGGGAGAGAAACGAAGCTCCAATTCCTGCTAAAGGGAGCGGAGCCGGCTGCGGTGCCCAGGGGAGGGGGGCTGACCCGGCTCCGGTGGGGGTGTGTTCACCGCATGGCTGTGGGTGCACATTGCAGTTTTCCTCCTTCCCTTCTTTCTGGAACTCTTTCCCAGGGCTTTGTCCTCTCGTGCCTCGCAGGCTGCCCCTGGGGAGCTGGCTGGGACACCGGATCCTGCGGGGCTGGCCCCCGGCAGGTGGCTGGAGGCAGGCTGCTGTTGTCCCGCTGCTGCAGGCAGCGAGCCCGGGCTGCGGGACAGCAGCTCGGTTTACCTGCTGCTCTGGGAATGCTCCCCTTGCTTTTTCTCCCCTTTCTTTCTTTATTTTTTCCCCCTCCTTGCTCCTAGAGGAGCTTTTTCCTCCGGAATTCCCAGCCAACCTCGCAGACAGCTCTGGGGATTCTCCTGCTAGAAGGAGGGCAGAGCAGAAAACAGAAAGCACCTGGAATGCCATTGCCTGTCATCTAACAACGCTGTCATTGACTCGCCCCTTTTTACAGAGTGGCCTCAGCCCGGCTGGGCTTTACCAGCTGATCCCATTGTATAACAAAGGTGAATCAATTCCATGTTTAATTTAGCAGGGAGCCAAGGGAGTTGTCACCAGCGGGCTGGCAGCCTCCCACCCTCCCGTGAAGGGTTAATCCCGCGGCTCTGTGGCTGACAGCTGCCCTGAGTTATCGTGTCTGGGAGGAATATAATTCACTTTCTTATGCTGCCGTGGTGTCCATCATAAATTTTTCCTGAGCCCTGCTGCAGCTGGCACTGAAAATCAATGTAAAAGGAACCCCGAGTCGCCATGTGCTGGCTGGGCGTGCTGGTGTGGTGACCAGCTCCATCCCGCCCTCCTGCAGCCCCTTAGCAGCTGGGCACGGGAGGGTGCTGGGTTTGGGTGGCAGTGACCCCCTCTCTGTGTTTTGGGGCTGCTGCTGAACTTCTCACACGGCGCTTTCCAGCCCTGCTTCCAGCTGCAGCTCAGCAAATTGCCCTGCCGCCTGCAGGAGCGAGGTGCGGGGAGCCAGCCTGACATTAGTAATCGTGTTTACAAGGTGACTGGTTGCAGGAGCTGATCTGGCAGCGTTCCCCTCTCCAGGTGCTGCCCAGAGCCCTGCCGGGAGCGCCGGCCCCACATCCCACTGCTCGGGGCACTTTCCGCTCCTGCGAGCCTGGAATGGGAACGTGAAAACACGGGTGGCAAGTCCCCAAGAAACCCAGTCTTTGGCTTTTGGTCTGCTTTGCTGCCTGTAGACTGAGTGATGCTGACTTCGTCTGTCACCAGCTGTGTTTATCACAGCCCTTTGCAGCTTTAATTCAGGAAGTGGAGCCGGCGGGGAGATGGAGGAAAACACATCATGGGCAGGGCAGGGGCAGGGACGGGAAGGACTCAAGGTCAGGTTGGATGGGGCTTGGAGCAACCTGGTCGAGTGGAAGGTGGCCCTGCCCCGTGGCAGGAGGTGGGACAGATGGGCTTTAAGGACCCTTCCAACTAAACCAGTCTGGGATTCTGTGCTTGGAGGAGGCCAACCAGCCCTAGGAGACAGGCACAGCCACCCCTTTTGTGCAGCTGGGGGGCTTCCCCACACATCCAAGCACAGAAGGGATGCCCACCTTTGCAGGCAGTGATGGTTGGCCGTGTGGTGCCCACTGGCATGGAAACTGTGCTGTGCATCCTGCTGTTGTCATTTGGCATTTGCCACGGATCTAAGTGTGCTCTTGGTGCTGAAAACAGCAGGCCCAGCCTTGCCCTTGAGCTGTGAGGCTGGCCAGAGCTGGAGGAAAACAAGGTTTTATTGCTGGAGAGGTTTCTTTTCCCTTCTCCCCCCTCATCTCTATTCATCTCCCCGGGGAGGTGGAGGCAGCAGCGGATATTGGAGCTGGGAGTGTTTCATATGTAAATGCTCGTGTATGTAAGTCCAGGCCCCTGACCCCGGCGCTGTGCCAGCATCCATCTCCTCCAAAAGGCTTGGAGAGCATCCCAGTGCCCCCCGCCCGCCCAGCTGGGCTGGGGCTGGGCGGCCCTGCCAGATCCCTGGCTCTGTGCTGGGGACAAAAGATGCTGCTCGAGGAGGGACCCTGCCCCGGGGGCTGGGGGGTCACCCAGACTTTCCACACAGTTTCCATCTTGAGTTTCCTGGGGCAGCGTCTGTCACGGCCCCGGGGTGACCAGATCCCTGGGCTCGGCTCAGGAGACCCGTTTGATTACAAATTCATTGCTGGGTTAATTTTACCAGCGGCACGAGGATGGCTGGTTTCGCTTTCTGAGGAGATTGTTGTTTGCTTGGCAGCTGGCTCAGACCCGGCCTCTCCTCGGCCCTGTCTCTGTTCCTGCCAGCTAATCTGGCTCCATCTGACCTTGGCACTGCCACGTGCTTTTCCCAGGGGAGTCGGGTTCAGATTTTCCTTGTGCCCAGACAGCCATGAGTGGGTCCCTGCTTGTTCCTGCTGCCTCACCATCGTTCCCGTGCCCGGGGTGATGAGTTTCTTGGCTCTGCTGAGTTTCTGCTGTTAAGGAGAGTGGTTCGGATCTTACACCCTGGCCCTGCTACTGGAGGGATTTGGGGGATTTGGAGCAGGAGGCAGGAGCAGCCTCCTGCCCCGGTGTGTGCCACGGTGCCAGGGCTGGAGCAGTGCCACAGCTCATCCCTGTGTGCCACCATCGCTGTTTGCTTTCATCCCATCGTGTGGTGGCTTCCCTGAGGAGCAGCCCAGGCTGGGGCCACCCAAGGTGGCCGGGTGTGATAAGGGATCCAGGGCCACCATCTGCCCCAGATGCTGCGGGTGGAGGCCCTGGAGAGTTTTAGTTCCTCTGGCATGTGACTCTTCCCAGCCCTGTCTCCCTCTGCCTGAGGAGGATGGGGCTGGATGCTCCTGAGAAGGGGTTGATGCTGCTCCTCTGGCACAGCCACCTGGGGGAGTGTCCCCTGGGGACCACTGCCAGCTGTGGGGACTGTGCCCTAACTGAAGATCCCTGTTGATTTACAGCTGTCCCACCAGAGCCTTGTGGTTTTAGCTCTGGAAAGGTCCAGCTTGGCTGTGCTGTGGGAATCTGCTGGGCTTGGGCCAGGCTAGTGGGGTCCAGGAGTTCTGAGGCTTGAGCCAAGTGGACAGAGCAGTGTTAGCAACTGGATTATTTCATTTGCTTTTTAACAGGGATTAAGTTTCTCTGTGGGAGAGCAGGTCTCTAGGGAACTGAAGTTTAAGGCTCCTGCCTCCCTCCTTTTTTTAATCCTGCATTTCTCTGTGCTGCTGCTGCTGCATGCCAAGGCTGGCCAGCCAGGAGCTGGCAGAAGCACCTGGGATGAGGCATCACTTCAGGGCATGACACTGCCATATCACCCTGGCTGAGCCCATGGTGTGATCGAGTGTGGAAGGCTCAGGCCCTGGGAGCTGCTTGGAGGGAGCTGTGGGTGCCCAGCTTCCCAGCCCCCTGCTCTCCAGTGGAAGGGTGCTGGTGCTGGCTGGCAGAGTGAGCTGCCACTCCTTCGCCCGCCTCCTGCCCGGTGCTAATCAGGTTTCACACTGCTTAGTTTGGGACATCTAATGAGATCAGGGCTCAAGGTTGATGCCTGCCCTCCATCTGCAGAGGAAGAGGAGGGAATTGGCTGCTTCCTTCTTTTTGACCTCCATTTCTCGGTAAAGCCATTTTTCAGTAAAGGCTTTGCACATCCCCTGTTCCAGGGTGGCAGCTCCACCACTGCTGTCCTTGTGTTCCTAGTGACCCTGAGCTGCTTTTTGGGGCACACCTGGGGGGCTGAAAGCAGAAGAAGGGGAGCCACACAGCTTCCTAACAGCGCCTTAGCCTGTGACATCCCTTTACCTTCATGCTTTATTTGTGAGGAGCAGGATGAGGGCACCAGAGCTGGGGGCTGCCAGCCCAGCCATACCCGGGGAGCCCAGCCCTGACACCCCTGTTGTGTGGAGCCTGTGCAAACACAGCACCCCCAAACAAAGCACAGCCAGTTCCCACCACCCTAACATTTTCCTATTTCCCCCGCTGCCAAGCAGCCCTCGGTTGGCGTTGGAATAACAAGCCTCTTTGCAGAGACACGGGCTCTTTTGTTAGCTGGTAGAAAAGAAGTGTTGATGCCGGCCATCCCTCCACCCCCCGGCGTTCCTGCTCCCTGAGCCGCTGCTCTGGGAAGTGCAAGGCTTGGACTTGAGCAGCCGAGGATGATCCAACTGCTGTGGCTCCCACCCAGCTCCCTGTAGTTCTCCCTAGGGCTCTGCTGTGCTGGGGTGCAGCTCTGCACCCCAACCAGCTGCTCTGCTGTAGGGTCCGACTCCTCCAGGAGGGACTGGAGCCTGGGACTTTATTTTGGGGATTGTCCCAGGATTCAGGGCATTCCCAGTGCTCAACTCCTGTGCAGGCAGTGGGAGCAGGTGCTGGATTCAGCCAGGGCTCGGGCTGCTCTCAGGCACAGGGCTCTGCTGGGGTTTCCATCAGATCTCGTGGTGGGGCCTTTTTGGTGTTTTTTACATTTTGGTTTTTTTTCATGGCTTCCTCTCCCCACTGTCGGGGCGTGCTGGGAATTACAGAGCGGGTGTTTACCCAGCCACGGAGCTCTGTGGAGGTGTGTGGCGTTGTCCCCGTGGCCGGAGGGGCAGGGAGGGACCTGGAGATGGCATCACCTTCCTCCTCCTCCCCCAGCCTGGGAAAGATGCCACCTCTCCATGTCAGCACAGGCCCTGGGAGAGCGTGCAGACGTGTGTGTCCTCTTGCACGTGGGCGTGCGAGCGAGCCTTCCTCTGCCTCGAGCTGATGGTGCTCACTCCCCAGAAGCCACAGTGTTTTCTGTGTTTTCTTTGCTGTTCCTCTCCCTGTGCACCCCCATTCTCTGGCATCACCTCAGCCCTCTCACCCAGCAGTTCCATGTGCATCCAAGACTGCTCCGAGCTGCCCTCACTGCTTGGCCATCTGCCTCCGGATGTGCAGCTTTTGTCTGTGCCCCGCTGCCTGTCGCTGTTCCTGCTCCCTCTGCCCTCTCCGTGCAGGGCGATGGCACTGAGTTCGTGCCCAGCAGGGGGTTGGTGCTTTCCCAGAGCCAGGGTTACGTGGCTGTGAGTTTCGTGGCATCATTCAATGAGCCAGTGCCACAGGGCTCCCTGCCAGCGTCCTCGCAGGGGTGACGAACCAGGGGAGGCTTCCGAGAAGTGGAAAGAGATGAAATAATGCCTGAACTGCAGCATCAGCAACATCCCAGCAGCCTTGGAGAGAGTGGATGGAGGGTGGTTTGTAATGCTGGGAGAGCAGCAGTGAGATCACCCTCACCTCCTCTCCTGTGTGATGCTTGCTCTTGGGCTGGAGGGATGGGTCAAAAGCCTGGACAGTGTTGGGAATGAGGCGTGTCCAGGATGGCATTGCATGCACATGGCTCGTGTGTGTGGATCTGCTGGGATCCATGTTGTGGGAGACAAGGAGCTTTGGTCAGTCTGGGGGATGTGTGGAGGGGTGGGCACCCTCTCTGCACTGGGAGCAGCGGGGCTGGAAGTGCTGATGGCTACGGATGTCCCTGGGAAAGGTGGTGGTTCTCGAGGCCCTGTGTTCTCCTGTTGGCTCCATCCATCTCACTGGAGTTGGTCCCCTTGGATGGCCCCTGCTGGGATGTCACATTCCCATAGACCCCGTAACCACTGGTGCACTGGGGGGATTTGCACTCCAGCCTGGGAGCAGGAGTTCATGCCAAGCCATGCTGCTGGGGAGTGATTAAACTGTGAGCAGGTGGCTGTGCAGCTCAGCTGCTGGCCTTTGCAGAATGAAACCAGCAGGAGCAACGTTTGCTTCCAGCCTTACCTCAAACCATCTCATCTCTGCCCTCCACCTACATATCCCACCACAAGGTAGTCCTGGGGATCCTGTTCCACATCCCCCCGGGTGGGGCAGCAGCTCTGCTGTGGGAAGGGAAGTCTTGGATATTTCTAAGATTTTATTCTAATTTTGGTGCCCAGACGTCTGCTGGAAAGGGGAACATTGCTGTTCTTATCATCAGAGCTTCCTTTTGCTGGTTCCTCAGAGTTCTGATTTTACCAGTAATGGTGTGGGGGGGTTCAAGGTTCCCCCTGCACTCCCTTTCCTCTCCCCTCTCTGCTGCATCCAGCTGAACTTTGGCAGTGGGAACAGCTCCTCTGTGAGAGATTTGCAGGCAAATATTGATCTGTGCTGCTCCAGGGGGGTTGGTGCAGAACAACCCCCAGGCCCTGGGCTGAACGAGGCTGCTCTGGTTAATACAGTTTAAGCCCAGCTCAGGCTCCCACTGTTCCATGTGCAAATGAGGAGCAATGATGGGGTACTTGGAGCCAAAAATCCCTATTTGCACAAAACCTCCTATTTGGGAGGTTGGTTTTCCAGGGCCACGGGAGCGTTGCTGTCTGGGAGGTTGCATAGCCCCATTTTTTCCTGACTTTGCCCAGCACCGGAGTTGGGTGGTGATGCCACAGGGCCGGTAGGGGACCCTTCTCCCCGTTCCTCCCAGCGGGGCCGTGGCCGCTTCGGGATGATGAAAGCCAGAAGGAAATGTTTGAGGTGGGGAATGTGCCGGGAGCTGGAGGCAGGTGGGCAGGGCTGGGTGGCGATGGGATCCCCAGCTCTGCCCGCACACGCTCGGCCCGGCAATTCCCCGGCAGCGGGCGCGGACTTTGAGCTGAAGCGGCAGAGCCTGTCCCGCGGGGATGCGCCGGGCAGCGTCGGGAGCTGCGACCTGCCCCGTTCCACCTCGGGTTTGTTAGCCCGGCTCGGAAGGAACGTCACCTTTGTTCTGGCTTTACTTTCCCAGGGCTGCTGGCGCCGCGGGCAGGGTGGAGCGAGCAGAGCCCTGCCCGTGCTTGCCGCGGGTGCGCCGGCACCGAGCGCTGCGCTGGCACGTGTGGCTGCGCTCGGCAAACAGCGACGTGTCCTGCTGAGCTGTCTGCCTGTCTGTCTGTCTGCAGCTGCCTCTGCTGTGGATGGCAAGGAGGGCATGGTGCCCCAGGTTTAGCCAAGGGGGCAAAGCCGTGGTCCAGGGCGGGATTAAGTGTGGCTGAATGTCGGTGTGGGGCTTGTGCTCCGTCCCCCAGCTCAGGGTTAGGGCTGCAGGGGGTTTGGTCCGGCACTGTCGTCCCCCTGTCCAACCTAACCAGGCTCCTCACCCCACTCTGGAGCAGGACCTGCCCCTGGAAACAGAGGGTGATGGTGTCTGTGATTTACCTGGGCATCTCTGATCCAAAACCTGGAGTCTCTTTCCCCTCCTCAGCAATTCTTAGCTGCTGGCATAAGCGACTGAGACTTGCCCTTAAAGCTTCTAGAAAGGAGGAAAAAACAACAAAAAGGGGAAAAGCATTGCTGAGGAAGCACAGCAGGAAACCTGGCTCCTGTCCTGCAGTCACGAGTTCATGTGTGCTCAGCACTGCTACTGGAGAGGACCTTTACTCTGCCGTGGTGCCAGGGTGGGGTGACCCTGATGCCCATTTAGGGCAGAGAAGCCCCCCAGCATCTCCCAGTACACTCGCGGTTGCTTCCATGTCCACGCAGGAACCAAGTGGTTCCTGCTGCAAGTGATGGGGGGCTTTGGTGGGCTTGGCTGAGGGGCACTGCCATCACCCCTGGGGTGCAGGCAGAGCTTCAGAGTGATGCTTCTCCCCTGGTTCAGTGTCCACTGTCCCCAGCGCCATCCGGGGATGCCCACTCCCGCGTTTCCACAGTGCCACCTGGCTGCCACCTCCCAGGGCTGGGACACGTGGCTCTGGCCGGAGTTCCTGTGGCCTCGGGTGCCTCTTGGAGGCCACAGCACCCAGGGCATGAAGGAGCACCCCAGTGGCATCACCCACCCCGTGCCAGGGTGCCTCCATGCCCTGGATGGTGCCCAGGAAGCAAGGGCTGTGCTGGCTCCCTGTGCTGCTGCCCGGCAGCTTCCCTGGTCATATAAGGAGATGCGGGAGCCGGAGCCGCGGCCGTGTCGCCTGAGCATTACTCACTGGGGAGGCACATGGAGGGGGAGGACCTGCCCTGGACACCCAATGCTTGGCCAGAGAGCCAGGGGTGACTCAGCTCCGGGCTGGAACACAGCTGGAGTGAGGAGGGGTCTGGGGTCTGCATCCCCAGAGCTGCCCTCTGGGGTACCCTAAAACCCAGGCAGGGTGCTGGGGATGTGGTCACACTATTTGGGGTGAGGCACAGAGTTGCAAAATGCTGTCCAGGGCACCCTGTGAAACAAGGTGCCCTGTAAGGTGGGGACCTACCTGGGGATGGGCACAGCCTCTCTGCTCCCCAAATTCCTGCGTGGGTGGGAGATTCGTGTCCTCTCCCCACCCCTTTCCTTTCCGGGCTGAGGCGGCGGTTGAAGCTGCCTTGCAAGGAACTAAAATGAGCTGTTTGTGTTTTGGGTGCTCAGGGTGGTTTCCATGGCAGGGAGGGGGGGCTGGGGGATGCATCCGGGGCTGGGTGGTCCCCAGAGCCCTGGTGAGTCACCCCGAAACCCGCCGTGGGCTCTCAACACCCCAGATCAGCTGCCTCCGGCATTATCGCCTTCCTGCAGGGGCTCGTGCCCAGCTGGGAAAGGAGAGTGGGGTGATGGTGTGCAGGATGGGGTGGGGGGGTCACAGGAATTCACAGGGTGTCCTGGTGCAGCCAGAGGATGTATTCATATATAAAATTATACATTTATATAAGTACATTCAGGAGTTGGACTTGATCTCTGTGGGTCCCTTTCAACTTAGAATATTCTATGATTCTGTGACATTATATCTAAAGTTTATTTATCTGTAAGTAAAATGTATATTTATAGATGATTGTATATATTTAAAGAGTTTCTTGAACCCAAAGTCTTGTCCATCCAGAGCAACTGGCAGTGCTCAGTGTATTTTATCAGCCCCTCCATGTAGGAAGCACCCAGGAAGCACAGGAGCAGCTGAGCCCGTGTGGGTGCAACTGGGATCAGGGGATGTGGGAAAGCAGCTTCTGCTTCCCAGACCCTTTTCCACTGGCACACCCCAGCTCCATCACATCCCCAGCAGCCATCTGCCTTGCAGGGTGTTATTTGCCCTGCTCAGGATGGACCAGGGGCCCATTTATGGTGGCCTCGTGCCTGCTGGTGGGTCATTCCTCCTGCAGCCTTAACAGAAAGCAGACGGCTTTGGATGAAAACTATGCTGGGATATTTTTCATCTAGGCAGGGATGAAGCTCTGGAAAATACATTGCAACAGCGCCGAGCCCCGGGGTAACTCTGTATTTTTTAATGCCCATCTCATTATCCTGAACAGTGTTAGGAGGTCACAGGGCTGCAGGACCCCCAGGAATGATGCAGTCATTGGGTCGTGGAATGGTTTGAGTGAGAAGGAACTTCAAAGCTCATCTCATTCTAGCCTCCTGCCTCCAGTAGACCAGATTGCTCCAAGCCCTGTCCAACCTGGCCATGAACACTTCCAGGGACAGGCCACCCACAGCTTCTCTGGGCAACCTGTGCCAGGTTTTGAGGCATTTCAGGCAATGTTTGGGTCTGTCATGTTTTTGCTTGATGTGGTTTTCTTGGTGACCTGGACCAGCCTGTGGCTGCAGGGTTTGGGGAGCTGCTCAAGGGTTATAAATACAGTATAAATCTGTGTTTGCAGCTGGGTGATAACCTAGACCTTCTGGGGTTTTCCAGCTGTGGAGTGGGTGCTGCCAGATAGCATCTGGTGTGGTGCTGGCCCTGCGTGAGCTGAGGCTCCTGGCTGGTCAGTAAATCCTAAGCTGGGATTCCATGCCCTCCCATCAGTAAATCCTGAGCTAGGCTGATGTTCTGCAGGTCTGTGCTGTACCATCCTCACCTTAACAGCTTCCCCTTCACTGCCAAGCGTCAGCAGAACAACCCTCTCTTGTCTGAGCCCTTTGGGGAAGGTAATGGCAAGAAATGAGCCTTTAATTCCATACAACTTTCTATCCAAGAACAAGTTTCTTCCCTCAGGAGCTGGAGGGGGGGAATGGGATGTGGTATGTGACGGGCTCTGAAATTAATCCAGGCTTTGTGGGAGCCTCCCCACCCAGTTTGCTTGTGGTCACAACGGCCAAGGGGCTGGGGAGGCTCCAGCTCCTCTCTGTTTTGCTGTGCCCTCCCGGTCCTGCCGCGGCCAGAAGTGATTCTGAAAAGAACTGAAACTCTGAGTAAACCCCAACGTGGTGCAAACCGTTAGGAAAGAGAGTTGTGCTGCAAAGGCTCACCCTGCATGGTGTGATGTGGGGGGCAAGGGGGACACCCGGCTCTGGGAAAGGCTGGGAGGTGGACAAACCTCTCGTGTTAGAGCATCTTTTGGGAGTATTTCCCTATTGGGAGCGTGTCCTGGCAGTTAATGATTAACCTGGGCATCCGAGGAGGGTGATGGGAATGTCCTCTGGGTACCTGACTCTCAGAAGCCCAAATTTTGTTGCTGTTGCTTTTGCCCCCTTGCTGGGCAGAGGGTTTCCTATGAGCAGACAGGCTCTGTGTCCAGCCCAGGGTACCAAGCCCCCGTGGGAGCCGCTCGAAGCTCTGCCTGCATCTCCATCTCCCAGCAGCTGCCCCTCGGTCCCAACTTTCCCCAGGCTCTCTGCGGGCAGGGGACCCTGCCGACCGTCACCCATCGTGGCGGGGAGAGGTTTCGTGCCGCTGCCAAGCCCCT
>VXAU01003948.1:194324-265168 GCA_013399695.1 Formicarius rufipectus | reverse complement strand
CCCCTCTCCGCTGCGCCGGAGCCGCCGCCGACCTTCCAGCGCGGCTGGGACTGGAACTCGAGGAGATGACGTCTGTGCCCGCCGAGCGCGGGGGGGGACGAAGTTTGGCCGCGAGAACTCCGAGCAAAGATGTTTGAGCCGGCCTGACGCTCACTTTGTCCCTCTACCCGCCCCCTCTCCGAGCTCCCGAATCTCCCAGTCCCAGCGGCGCTGGCTGTCCCAAGCCGGGCCAGCTGCCGGCACACACAGCCAGCTGCAGGCAGAGGCGCGGGCAGGAAGTTTTGGAAGTTTCTACACGCAGCGACTCAGCCCCCGACCCCTCACCCTCCCGGCGATGCCAAACTCCGGCAGCCTCAGGAGAAAGAAACCCGGAGCCAGGTTTGGGATAAGGGGCCGGGAATAGGACACAATGCCTCTGTCGGAGAGCTCCTATCTGCCGCCCGCCGCCTTTGTCCTGAGCCACGTCCTGGGCATCGCCGGCGTGCTGTACTGGCGGAGCCGGAGCCGGGAAGGTAGGGCTGCTCGGGGGGCAGGGAGCCACTGACATGGCATTGTTTGCCTTCCCCGGGGCCTGTGGCAGCGTCCGGGCAGGGCTGTGGGAAGGAGGGAGGAGGACACGGGGATGGGGATCCTCCCGGAGGCCTTCAGCCCTGTGTGTGTGTGTAGCCGGGTGGTGGGTCGGAGGTTTTAGTGCGTAAATTTGTCTTCACCACCCATTCCCAGCCCACGCGGGGCTGGGAGCGACTGGGATTAGGGGGGTTTTCGCCGAGGATGAGGCTGCTTTTTGTCTGGCACAGTCGTCCGACACGTGGCTGGGCTGTGCCTCCCGGTTCTGCCCCGGGGCAGGGCAGTGTCACTCGCAGCCCTGGCAGTGACAGCGGCGACTCCGGGAGCCGCCGGCACCGGCAAGACACGGCCCTGGGAGCTGCTCCCGGCGCTGGCACGGCCTGGCCGGGCAGCTGGGGCTCACCCTGCCTCAGTTTCCCAAAATAGGGCTCGCACATGACTGCCCAAGGAGGGCGAGGATTTGTTACAGGGACGTGTGATAGCTCCAAGGCCCTGGACAAGGGCTCGGGAGCTCCTTCTGCCTCCCAACCTCTTCCTCCTGGGATTTGTTTGTTTTGATTCCTCTCTCCTTTTTTCCCAACAGCGCTTGTTCTCGCCTGTGTCTCCGCATGGGGCCTCTTCCCCTCGGCCGTGACCGATTCCCCCTTTTCTTTCCCTTTTTCCATGCAGAGGGGCGGGACCGTGCAGCCTGGGCAGCGCAAAGGGCTGTTCCCTAGATACCGCTTTGGGATACAGTTCTTTCTGTTCTCCCTCTTAACTACTGGGAGAGGAAGGTTGAGAGGGAATTGCACAAACGCTCTTCTGTGCAGAATGCACCCTGTTACCCACTAAACCCAGACTTGCTGCAATTCCTCCTACCAGCCTGCTGTTCCTTGTCCATTTAATTAACCTCCATGGCCAGGTGGTGTTGTCCAGGGATGTACTGGGCTCCATCCAGGACCCTCCTGAATGCTTCTCATCTTGACTGTCTCTTCCCCATGCCAACCTGCTGCTTTGCCCTTCTTGGAGGGGTGTATCCCCCCCAAATCCATCCCTTTTGGAAAAAATCCTGGAGCACGTGTTGCCAGCAGCAGGTATAATTGATACCTGTTTTCCTTCATCCCTTCTTCCCAGGAAAGGGCAGGTAAAGCCCATCCCACAGGCACAGCATCCTGGAAGACCAGGGCCATCTTGCAGCAAGTTTTTTGCCCTGGGATGCTTGTGCAGCTCTGCCAAGCATCCACCCCACTCCCCTTTGCATCACCACTTCTCAGGTGTCTCCCTCATTAAATATCTGGGTGTTGGATAGTTTTCCACCACAGGTATCTCTTGTGCATTCTTCCAGGCTGAATCAGGCTCCGTTTCCTCTCCCTGGGTGAAAGGCTCTGTAAATCCCGCCTGGTTGGCTCTGTTGTCATGATGGATTATGTCAGTTCTCAAGTTGGCAGCCAGCATGTTTTAAATACCTCCTCCTCCTCAGCCAGCCAGGTTTTTCTGTGTATGCCCCATGTTAACAGTACCAGGTTTAAAAAAAACCCCATGTATTCCCAATCTTTGCTTGACTTGAAGTGAAAGCAATGGGTTTTGATGCTTAAAAATTTGATTTTTTGTCATTTTAAGGTAACCAACCCATCCTTCACCCCATGATTGTCTCTCAGTGTTTGACACCACTTTCACACTGAGTATGGGCTTGGAGATGTCCTCAAGCTTGTCCAGAGCAGGGCCCTGTGTGAGATTTCTCATACTTCTTTGGATTTAGCAGGAATTAATGAGCAGGAGGAGAAAGTTTGGGAGCCACTTCCCCGAATTATTCCAGGATGCTGGAAGAGCCTGTGAGTGATGTGAAACTCCCCATGGTTCCCTTTTGAGGAGGGCAGACAGAGGGAGGCATCCCAGGGAGCACTGAGCACATGCAGGATGGAGGGTGCCAAGGCAGGGGTAGGATTAGGGATTGTCCCTGGCCAGGCACCTTCTATTCTGCTGATTCCCAGGGCTGGGCCCAGGCTCTGGCAGCAGCAGCCTGAGGCAGGAGGAGGCACATGGTGATGGAGTGTGAGAGGGAGCAAGGCCAGCGATGATGGAGGAGAGGTCCATGGGGGAGCAGCAGCTCCTGGCCAGACGTGTTGGGAGCTGCTGGGGACAGGCAGGCTGCCAGCAGGGAGGCTGCAGCAGGCAACCGGGAGGGGAATTGTCTGTGCGGGGTGTTGTGGTGCTGCTGGGGGGGTTCTCTGGCACCCAGTGCCTGTGGGAGCCATCCCTGTGATGACAGCACGTGCCTGGGGGCCCTGATGGCCAGCAGGATGGCGAGTAGGAGTTTTTGTTTCCATGCTCAACTGATGCCTCTGGTTTTGGAGCACTGGAAACCAGCTATGGGCCAGGATGGTTTTCCCTGTTCCCCCTCACTAGGTGGGTTCACTTGTGGGACCAACAGCAGAGGGATGACCCCCAAAACCACCTTCCCCTTGTGTGGCCACCAATGCTCCTTGGTCCTTGCTGTCTCTGCCCCTCATTTTTGGGGATGAGGTGGGCTGAGCTCTGATGTGGAACTTGGGAATAGAAGGTGGGGAGAGAATTAAACCACATGTGCAGTCTCTGCTGATAGTGTTCCCTGTGTCACTGCCACCAGCCTTTACTCCACACCCCTGGGTGTGAGGGGACCTGAAGCTCTGCCCTTGCTTTTCCTGCTGCTGGCTTGTCTTCCAAGCGGGACAGATTTCCAAAAGCCTCTGTAACCTACCCTCTGGCCATGCCCTACCTCTCTGCTGCCCAGGCCGTCACCTTTGCTCGCTGTCAGGTGGTTCTTGGTGGCTGGGTGGTTCTTGGTTCGCTGGTGACAGGGTGGTTCTTGGTGGCTGGGGCCAGCAAAGCTCTACTACACCAGGGAGGGGATGAGCATGGGGGGATTGCAACAAGTTGTTTGTCAGGGTGACTCTGGAAAAGATTAGCCATGGAGAGATAAGCTTGCAATGCCTTAATATTGTTAGTAAGCAGTAACCAGCATTATTATTAGCTCAGCCGATAGCACGGGTGCGGGTTGGGGAAGTTTAATCTGGTTGGAGCCAAGGAACCACCCAACGGTGTCCGGGCAAAAAAAAAGGAGGAAACCCCCCATTTCTGCAGTAGATGGGAAGAGGGAGCTCACCGAGGAGCTGCTGGCCTGCAGGCAACCTTGGGATCCAGCACTGGCGGTGCCTGGCTGCAGNGGGGGGGAGCCTCTGTCCCCGCGTACTCTGCGCGATGCTCAGGGACCTGCTCCCGCCTCCCCGGGGCAGCAGCCTGGCTCCTCTTGCCCTCCTGGCCAGGGCAGCAGCCGGCAGGAGGACTGCAGGGGGATTATATTTAGAAGAAAAGGAAGAGAGGTGGTGATAAGGCGGCCCCCGTTATCTCCCCGCGTGCCGAGCGGGGCTGCGGACCCGGGACGTGATTTGGGCAGAAGCGGCGTGCGGGCAGGCGGGAGCGGGGAGAACAGCCCGGCATTGTCCCTCCTGTCCCTGGTGCAGTTAACTGGAAAACAAGACGAGGAAAAACAAGCCAAGAGGCGGCCAGCGGCCAGTGCCCAGCCCTGCGGGGCGAGCCTGTGCCCGCAGCCCCAGCCCCGCCGGCCGCGGGGGCCGCACCGCGCCCGGCACCGCTTCTCCCTCTCGGGCCGGTGGGAGCAGCTCTGCCCCTCCGTGCTGGGAGCGGTCCAAGCTGCTTTGCTGGCCATCGGGACTGTCGGTGAGGATTTGACCCGCACGGAGCTGCCGTGCTGGCAGCACCCTGGGCTGGGAGCCCCCCGGAGAAGCGGCAGGAGCCGGGGCACGGCGGGCGAAGCGGGCGCTGGTGTCGCGGTGAGGTTTGCGGTGATGCCCCGGAGCAGGAGTGGCTGGTGCCCACGCCGGGGGCACCGGGGGTAGGAAGTGGTGTGGTGGGAGGAGCTGCGGCTGAGAGCTCACCCATCCACACCCGCTGGGGCCGAGGTCGGGGTGTGGGTGGTGCGCCAGAAGACCCTTCCCCAGGAGCCGGGAGGCAGCTGCTGCTTTGCCGGGACCCAGCGCTCCCCATCCCGGGCTGGGGCGATGGAGAGGCGGCATCTTTCGGGGGAGAGGAGGCGTCTGAGCGCCTGTCTGGTGTGCCGGATGTGCTGCATCGGTTAGTACCCACCACCCTCCCCTGCCCAGCCCCTGTGGGATGGATGGGATATGGGGGGTGAGCGTTATCCACCCGGAATGAACACCGGGGTTGGGAAGGGACCCAACAGCACGGCTCTGGGAGGTTGAGGTGAAGGAAAAGTCCCCAAAAACACGTGAGAGTGACACAGCTTCCTATGGCCGGCGGTGCCAGGCAGCAGCTCCGTGGCTCAACTGCATTGTCCTGGGAAGGCATGGGCTGACCCTGGCAGGATGGGAAGCAAGAGTGGATGCCGTTCTACCAAGGGATAGTTTTTGGCACCTGGCTCTGTGCCTTGGCCGGGGGATGGAGAGGGACATTGCAAAGGGACGTGTTGCTGCGTGCCACGTGTTTGACTGTGGTGCTTTCAGAAGGGGAAGCCGTGGGGTGGATGAGGAAGAGGAAGGATGTTGGATGGTGCTTTCCATGCTCTGTGGATGGTTTTCTCGAGTGTCCCTGTGGCTGTGCAGAGGCCCCCAGTGACCCCCCATCCCAGGATGTGGGGCTGTCCCGAGAACACACAGCATGGATGGGGCTCTCTGGCTGAGGGATGCTGGTTTTCTCACTTTTCTTGATTTTTGGCTTAAAATCAAAGCAAAAGATGCTGCCTTCTGGTGTACCCTGATATCAAAGAGGTCTCCTGAGGGAGTGGGGCTTGTCCTTTCCCAAATATCCTTGAGATCTCCTGGACTGGATAGGACAGCACTCGGGATCCTGGAGTCATGTGCAGTGGGTTGGTGCTGAAGAACCTTTTCCTCCAAAGTGATGTTGTTAAACCCAGGCGATCCCACTGGGCACAGGGCTGGCTGCCAGTGCCCATCTTGTGCCCTCTCCTTTCACCTTCTTTGCCTTTGTTTTACATGTGGTATTATTTTTCCCATGGAGCAAAAAGCTGTCCTAGAGCTCCCTTATTG
Organism: Formicarius rufipectus; assembly: GCA_013399695.1. Taxonomy (NCBI): domain Eukaryota; kingdom Metazoa; phylum Chordata; class Aves; order Passeriformes; family Formicariidae; genus Formicarius; species Formicarius rufipectus. The sequence goes on along the minus strand of VXAU01003948.1, from coordinate 259,559 downwards.
CTGCTTGGCATCACCAGAAATGCCCCATCCTGCCACCCATGGGGATGGGACCCCCTGGGTATGTCACCCACATTGCCACCCTGTCCTGCCAGCATTCAGAGCTCCCAGTGTCTTGCCAGGGCTGAGCTGTGGGACAGAAATAAACATTAAATCCTGACAATCCAATGAACCAAAAATACAGCAACAGAATAAGCTGCTAATTGCACGTCCTGGCAGTGCCCAGCCAAGGCCTGTTACGGGACATCTGGGGGGTTTATATAATGCCTTAAAGCCTCCCAGAGAGGGGGACACCTTCCCAAAGTGGGGGAGCGTGGGCAAACCCCCCCTGCCTCCCTGCTCTGCCTCCAGAGGGGATGAGGAGGCACAGCAGGGACACATTCTGGGCGTTCAGCTGGCACTGCCAGCTGGAGTTACACCTATTCCAGTCATCCACACTGCGGTCACTAAATAACATTTTTCTCACCGAAAAACCAGTGTATTTTGTTCTGTCTCCTGTTTCCCTGCTCGAGGGAGGTGTTGGCCAGCCCTGTCCCGTGAATAAGCCGCCTCTGTTCCCTGTGCCGGCGCAGGATCTGTCCTGGCACTGGTGCCGATCCCTCTGTCTCTTCCCCTCATTTCAAAGTCATTTGAGTTTCTGCATGAGAACCACTGACCAAGAGCTGCCTTTGTCTTCTTTTGACAGATGAACGGGACAGAGTCCAAAAGAAAACCTTCACTAAATGGGTCAATAAGCACTTGATGAAGGTAAGAGTCACGTATTTATTATAAAGCCAGTTCAGTGACCGTCTGTCTGTCTGTTCCAGCTCAGGACTGGCTGATAAATGCCTTTTTAAAGTATTTAAAAAATCTTTTATGCCTGGGAGCATTTTATTTCAGTGTTCAAATGTGCCTCTATTCAGAGGGATGTGCTGGAGCCTTTGGAGGGCACTGTAGCATCACCACACAGCCCTTTTATTACCTTCCCCTCCAGGGTAACTGGTCCTTGCTTAACAGTAGGCTTGTGCATCCTCCTTCATGCCAGGGCAAAGGAAGTTCTCCTCTCACACCACCTTGCCAGCAAAAATGGGCTGCTTTGCCTTCAAAGGGTGCTCGTGCATGTAGAGGAGCCCCAAAGTGTGCCAAGGGACATGTTTTTAAGCAGGATTAACATGGCACCAAAAGATGCCTCATGCTTTTCTTGCTTAGTGTTGGGTGGGCTTTGATTAATTCTCCATTTGCCAAAAACGAAACCAAAAAAGAAAAGAAGGAAAAAAAATGGTTTGGGTACAAGGTGTCCTAGCTGTGTTTTCCTGCCAGCTTTGCAAGGCTCTGTGCTGAGCTTTTGTCTGCTTTCTAAATCTTACAGAGGAGGGAAAACCAGCAAAATCTTGAGGCTGCTGTGGGAAAACACCTGGGGATTTGCAGGAAAGTGAACCCCCAGGAAAAGGTTTGGATGAGCAGGGAAGAGCAGGAACAGAGGCTGCATGTGGTCAGCCTGCTCCTGCAGATGTGCTGCCCATGGAAACCTCCTCTGCTCCCAGGTGGAATCTGGGTGCTGTGTTTTGGGAGATGCTGTAAAGAATGTGAGAAGTTAAACTACCAACTCAGGAAGGAGCTCCCCTTCCCACAGGGGTCTGTGGGCAGTGTTATGGGATTACCTGGAGTACAGATGGTTTAGCAGCTTGATTTTGTGTGTAAAATTGGCAGCAGCTTCTGCCTGGTCGTTTGGGAGAGGGGAGGCCACTCTCCTTGGCCACAGTTCTGGAATACCAGTTTTAAGTGGCCTGATGGTTTTTCCCTCCCCAGGTGCGCAAGCACATCAATGACCTCTACGAGGATTTACGGGATGGCCACAACCTCATCTCCCTCCTGGAAGTGCTGTCAGGGGTGAAGCTGGTAAGTCTCCAGGGATGGGCAGGGATTCTGGAGCCCCCCCGAGCCCCCTCTGTCCTCCCCCTGCTCCTCTCCCCTCCCAGCCATCAGCTGTCATTTCTTACACCATAGTTTTGTTTTCAAGTGTCTGTCATTTTTTCTTTTATTATTATTATATTTATTATCATAATTTTTATTATTTATTTTCACTCAGAGTCCTATCCCCCAGGCTAGTCTCTCGGATACCACCAAAGCATCTGATTATGGTGCTGGGTCGAACCCGCTTTTTGCTAAGTCCAGTCTTGGCTCCGTATTTAAAATCATGGAAAATAGCAGATTTGACTAAGAACTGCCTCTCTGACTGCGTGTCCAGCAGTTTAACTCAGATTTGACACTCCTGCCCCACGCTCAGCTCCTGCATGAGCTGAGTTTGTAGCAGTCCATGGTGCAAACCTCTTCTCGTAGAGTTCCCCCTCCTTCTTCCTCCTCCTCAGACTGACACTTTCCCTCAGCTCCAGGAAGATCCTGATTGCTGTAAGACCGTAGCACAGCAGGAATTATTTCAGTTTTCCCCGAAAATAGGATCTGGGCAAAGATCTCCTACCTCCCTCTGTTACCCTCCAGAGATGCCAAATCAGGTTTTGTGGGGGCTGAAAAATTGGATCACGCTACTCATGATCCAGACAGCTTCCAAAATCGGGAGGAAATTCCTGTGCTGGAGCCTGGGGTGTGCCGGAGACTCAGCCGCCCTCATCCCCTGCTCTTTTGTTTCCCCTCGTACCTGGGTGTTGCATTTTGGTTTCCATGCTGTGTCCCCCTTGTGTCCCCCTCCCGTCGCCGTCCCCCCGTAGCCGGTAGAGCCGCCAGCTGAGCGGAGCCTTCGCCTGGTGAGGGCCCCAGCCTGGTGCCGTGCGAGCAGCGAGGAGCGGCAGGATGAAGATGATGATGATGAGGAAGTAGGTCGAGCCTGTCCCGGCCGCAGCGTGTCCCTGGCAGACACCGGGGTGCCGTCAGATAGTCCAGCTTTGCCCAGCGTTGCCCTCTCTCCGTGGCTTTTGGACAAACCCCACTTTGGGTGGCTGCCCCGAGTGAGGGTGTGTGGAGGTGCAGCCTCCTCGCAGGGCTGTGTTCCCCTGAGCTGGATGGTCTGGGCGTGCACCGCAGTGTCTGCCCGCGGTCAGGGCACCCACCCACCTGGTGTGCCAGCATGTGTGCCCTCCACGGGGTGGGGGGGACAGGGACGGGTCCCACGCGCTGTGACGGCTGCTCACCTGGCACTGCATGGACAGGCTCCTGGCACGGGCACTTCCCGGGATACAGGGCACAACCAGCACCCCCCGTGCATGTGAGTGGAGAGGGGAGTGAGCACAGCCTGGTCCCAGGCAAAGGTCAGCCTGAAGGGGACAGACCCCAAAACTTGCTCAGGTGTAAGAGAGGGTGTGTTTTCCAGCCCCTGTGCTCTGGGGGATGATGCCCTTGTGCAGTGTCAACTCCCTGGAGCAATGCAGGAGGAGCTGGGGCTGTAACACCTTCCTGATGGCTCCCTGCAGCCCTGGGCATGTTCCCTTTGCAGGGACAGCTCTTCCCTTCAGGCTGAAAAAGGAAGGTGGCTTGGAGAACTTGGGGTGTCCTAACAGTTCAGAACATGGTGTCCCTCCCCATGGCAGGGAGGTGGAATTAGGTGGTCTTTAAGGTCCTTTCCAACCTAAACTTTCTGTGATTTTAAGGACATCCTGGTGAATCCTCATATTGAGGCTGCGATCAGGATTTTGGTGTTGATCCTTCTACTCCCAGTGATTCAGAGCAGACCCAACATCCTGTACCTTTTCCCTGGCCATGGCTCAGTCAGTAGATCCCTCTGGAGACCCCTGACCTGCAGCAGCAACAGGCACTGTCCAGGGTGTCTCATTTTCCCCTTCCCAAGGGATTCAGAGATGGAACAGGAGCCCCTGCCCATGTGCAGGAAGAGCCAAGCTGGGTCTGGAGAGGCTGATGCTGAGGTTGGGGTTCTTCTGCCATCAGTGGAGACTGGTCCCTGCCTGGGTCTCCATGTCCTACCTCTGCTTCCGCCTGGATCAGTCCGACTCTGAGATCATCTCTTTGCTGAGCCCTTTCCCCAGCTTGTCTGGCTGTCCATAGGGTGGGTGAGATCCTGCCCTGCAGTCTGGAGGCTGAGCCCATCCTACTTGGGCTGGACACTGGGCCTGGACACCGACCCTCAGGGTCTCAGCAGAGGTCTCAGGTCTTCCCACCTCTGTCTCCCTCTGGGTCCGTTTCGCCTTTTCCCAGCAGGATTGTGTACAGCAATGGCTTTATTTGCTCCAGAATGATACAGAGCAGCGTGTGTGGGTGCACCAGCATGCTGACAGCTCCCAGGGGACCACTGTGCATGTGGGGTGCTGCCAGCCCAGCCCTGTGAGCCTGACCTGAAGCTGCTGCCTCTCTCTTGCAGCCACGTGAGAAGGGGCGGATGCGTTTCCACCGGCTGCAGAACGTGCAGATTGCCCTGGATTTCCTGAAGCAGCGACAGGTAAGGACTGATTGAGGCTCATCCAGCAGAGCTGGATTGTTTGTGGTTCTTTCTCCTGGCTGGGGCTCGGAAAGGGTGTCAAGAAGCAGCATCAGCCTATGCTGGGGTGTGCCTGTCTCCATTGTGCCAGTGCTGGTTGAGGATGGCTTTTGGGGGGCTCTTCCCTGTGGGTGTTGTGCCTCTGAAATCCAGTCATACACACAAAACCTACTGTGAAAATAGGGGACCAACTCCAGTTCTGGGAAGGGATTTGCAAATGTCACCAACAGCCATTTCTGCAACCTGAAAGCCTCACCTGGGGCTCCTCAGCAGGTCCTGGTGGTGGCGATGGGCAGCTTTGGCACATCCATGCCTTCCTTCCAGCTCTGGGGGAGATGTGGCTGCTGGTTCTGCCCAGCCCACACAGCCATGACCTTGGTGCTGGCACAGCTGGGTGCCTCTGTGGCATCAGCCCTCTGGATGTCAGCATGGATATCCTTCAGTTTTTGGAGGATAAGCTCCTTACGCCAGGTTTTTGGGAGCTGCTGGCCCCACCGTGCCTGTGCAGCTGGCAGAGACCAGTCATGCTCCACACCCCTGGGCAGATCCCCCCTGGAGCAATGGGATGCATCCCGAGACTTGTTGGCTCTGCAGGTGAAACCCCCACAGCCCCGGGGCTGGGTGTCCTGTTCTGCCTGTTGGGTCAGGTCTCCCCACCGTGATGCTCCCAGATATGCCAAGATGATGATGATGATAAATTGTACCAGGTCATGCTGAAGCAGAGACTTTTCTCTCATGCTGTTGGCCTCGGGGCACTGAATAAATGTGAGCACGTTCCCTACTCCAGGGAGGGTGAGCCACTTCCAGCCCCCCCTCTGCCTCTTCCTCCTCCCCAGCTCCTTGATAAGAGACATTTTGCCAAGGGCTCTGGGGAACTTGTTTCTCCACTTGGATGATACAGCTTTTTCCTTTGAAGTGTGATGGATGGCCTGGTGGCCTTGCTGGGATGTCTTAGCCCAGACACTCCTGCCAGAGGCTGGCTGTGGGGTCCCGTTCAGTGGTGGGGAGCAGGGACTTACCCAAGGGAGAAGAGTGAGGGCAGTGCCTTCATTAGAGCTGATTGATTGGAGCTTATTTTTGAGCCCACAGGATGGAGTTAAACCTTGGTCATCCCCTTTTACCCATGAAATGTGGGCTGTAGCTGTTCAATTATGCACCAGTGCTCGGGGCTCCAGGGGCACTGCTCTGTGAGCTGAAGTAAAGCCATTAAATGCTGGGAAAGCACTTCTGGATGGAGAGTGCTGGAAACATGGAAAAATCCTTCCTGAGCCAGGAGACAGGGTGGCCTTGCTGCCTCCTTGGGAAGTGCTGGGGTGTTGTGTGCCCACTCCCCAAGCAGTGCTTGGGGTGGCCCTGGGGACAGCGTGGTGGGGACATGTCCCCCTGCTCTCAGGGTGAGGCTGACGGGCAGCTTTGACTCTCTTGGCTCTTTTTCAGGTGAAACTGGTGAATATTCGCAACGATGACATCACGGATGGCAACCCCAAGCTCACCCTGGGGCTCATATGGACGATCATCCTCCACTTCCAGGTAGGTCATGGAAGTTTCTTGCTGGAGGACGCGGGGTGGGAGGGTGTTGTCTCTCTGGAGTGCCAACATCCATGTTTCTGCATGTTCCGTGGCGACGCCGGCGCGTGGATGTGTCCGGAGGGTCGGCACACATTGCAGTGTCATGGAGACCATGTCAGAGAATAGCAGCACCCTTTGCTCATCATTCACATGCTGAAATCATTAATGATGGGTTGGTTGTGTGCTGTGGCCTCCTGGTTGGCTCCGGGGTTGTTGGCAGTAGTTGTTTGCTCAGCTGGAGGCTCTGGAGAAGAGCAAATTCGGAAGGGGCCACGGGGCTCTTATCCCGAGTCGTTCCCGGCTCTTTGGGTGGTCGGTGCAGCCACAGGACTTTTCACTGGGATGGAACGTGTCAACTGTGTGACAGTGGTTCATGAGAGGGACAAGAGAAGCTCCCTGACCCGGGACTGTCTCCAGCAATTGTGTGCTAGAGATGCTTTTGGAAAAGAAGGTTTTGGGTGTTTAATAGCCTCAAATTGTCTGGTTGTAGCTTCAATCCCCTCAGGGGGGTGATGTGTGACCCTCGGTGCCACCAGTGTGTTGGCATGTGGGGCTTGCTGAGTGGTGCTGCTGTCAGCAGCTCGTGGCCATGTGGCATTAGCTCTGGGGTCATCTCCACTGTGGGACTGAGCCCGTGGGAACTGCTATGTCCCAGCTCCCTGCTGTTTGCCCACTGGCATCTTCCAGACTGGACTAGTGCTGGCTTTGAGAGGAAGATTGTATTTTTTGGAGGATGGGCAGTGCCTCGGGAAGAGGCTTTTGGCCGGAGCGTGGGGATAAGCTGGGCGTGAGGCTGCTGACGAGGCGCTCTTCCCGAGCTTTGGCCCTGGGAAGCCGCCGGGGTCGAGCAGGCTCTGGATGCTGATGAGTCACTGTCATGTCCACTGGGGCCCTGACTGTGGCATCTCGTCCCTGCTGTCCTCGTGGTCACCCTGCCCCGCTGCATCCTCTGCTGCAGGAGACCATGGAGAGGGCAGAGGGAAGTCCTGGGTCCCCTCCCTGCCTGGCTGGGAGGGGATGTTGCCACTCTGCCCTGGGGGACAGGGCTGGTGACACAGGGAGCGGGGCTGGTGCCACCGAGCCTGCGCTAACGGGATTGTTTCTGGGGTTGTAGCTCCATTGTGAACCTCTTAATCTCCCGTGTCCCAGTGCTGCTGCCTGGGGGCAGGCGGCTGGGAGAACCCGGGACAGGTTTGGGGTGGTGCCGGTGCAGAGCCCAGCACGGGCAGCTCTGCACAGAGCTGGAGCGCTGCAGATGGAGGGGCTGTGTCCCGTGCCCTGGGGGCTCCCCTGTGCCCTGGGAGCTCCTGCAGTCTCTGGTTTCCCTTAGGCATCTCCCGGGTTGGTCCTCATTGAGCATTTTCTCAGAGTGTTTCCCTGCTTGCTGGGGCTGAGCTCAGTCGCCCCATCTTTATGCCTCGTGTTCCTCAGTTTTTGTCACAGCCCCACTTTGGGTGCCGTCCCACTTTGGTTACCTTGCTCTGGTTCCTCTGAGCTGGTGAGCAGAGTCAGGGTGCTCCCTGCTCCTCAAACCCCTGCCCTGGGCAGCGTTTGGGGCAGAAGCTGCAGGAGAGAGGCAGGACTGGTGCCAGAGTGGGATGGGGAACATTGTTCTGCGGTTCCCGTTGGGACCCTCCAACTGCAGCTCCCTGAAGCGATGCTGCGTCCCCAGGGCACCTTGGGCTGCCCATCTGTGCCCCAAACTGGGTGAGCCTGGTAGGAGCACGAGCACGTGAGCTGGTCTTCTGGGGCTCTTGGAATTAAGAATTAAGGAGCAAGCCTCCCAAACTGGAGAGAAACACCCCTGCGGAGCTGCTTGGCGTGCATGCAGAGTCACTCTGACTCCTCCCTGCTTTTTTTTTTCCCCCATTTCTCTCCCACCCCTTCCTTTATCCTACCTTTGCCAACCTTCCTTGCGTTTTGTGTTTTATCTCCCCCTTTCCCCACCCTCTCCCACTCCCCTGCCTGGTCCCTGCTCCCTGTTTGTGTTGGCGAGGGCCGTGCTCCAATTACCTCATATTTGGAGAGAAGGACGCCGCAGCCAATCCCCGCTCCCTCTGCTTTTAGGTCAAGTGATTTCTGAACTGCAGTGAGATGCTTTGAATGTGTCTCCTCGCAGCGCCCAGGCTGTAAGATGGCTGTCTGGAGCGGCGGCCGGGCTGGCGGCAGGGCTGGCGGCGAGGGGCAGCCCGTGCAGCGCTGAGCGCCGGGCTCTCGAGCCCATGAAGCCCGGGGTGGGATTTACTGGGGAGCCGGCGACTCGCTCAGCTGCCTTACTGCCGGCACCGAGGAGCGGGAGGACATGGGGAATTCGCTGGGCTGCGTTAAAGAGCAGAAGGAAAAAGCTGTGGGAAAGGCACCGCTGTCTCCCAAAAAAAGGGTGCGCTTCAAACGGAGGCGGAGGGGGAAGAGGAGAGCGATGCTGGAGGCAGCCCCGCAGGAGGAGCCCCGGGCGCTGGAGGTGGCCGAGGATGAGGAGGCGCCCAAGTCGACGGCGGCCCCCCGGCAGGAGGGAGGAGAGGAGCCCCGCGGAGGGGACCCCGACCCGTCGGCGCTGCGCCCCGGGATCATCGTGCAGGTGAAGGAGCGCTTCCAGGGGGAGGTGCAGAAAGCTCGCCTGGTGCCGGAGCCGCAGCGGCCGGGTGTGGCGGCGGCTCCCCGGGAGGAAGGCACCACCGTCATCGCCCGCCTGCTGGAGAACCCGGCCGAGAAGGGCTGCGAGAAGGCGGTGAGCCGGCTGGTGGAGCTGCAGAGGAGCGGCACGGGCAGCTGCCGGGCCGTGCTGCTGCCCCTGCGCGGGGGCACTGCCGGCCGTGCCGAGGGGCTCCTGCCCCAGCCCGGCGCCGTGCCCGGCCAGGAGCCCGCGGAGAGCCGGGCACCGGGGGCTGGCAGCGCTCAGGATGCCTGGGGGAAAGCAGGCAGTGATGATCCGAGCTCCAGCGCCGCATGGACCTGCTCCTCCGCGCCGGAGCCGGGCACCGTTTCGGAGCTGTCTACGCCGTCCCCCATGGTGGACCAGCCTGAAAACCCCGGCGTGGGGAGAAGCTCAGGGTTGCCGTCGTCTCGGTCCGGGGAGGGAGATGGGCATGGACTGCCAGCTTCCCGCAGCCCGTCCTCCCTCAGCGCGGCCCGGAGCTCCTCGGGCTACGGCAGCGACCCGGCACACCGGCCGGCCAAGGGCACCGGAGCTGGTGGGACCGCCGTGTCACCCTCTGGTGGTGGCCACAGGCTCGCTGCGGAGGGCTGGGATTGGAGGGGGAGCTCGGGGACAGCCGGAGCAATGGTCAGTGTCTGCGTGTGCCCTCACCCCCTTTTTGGAGTGAGGTGGGGGGACCTGGTTCAGTGGACCCCAGGGATAGGCATGCCACCCAGTCTGGTGCTGAGCACGGGCAGGAGGACGCTGGTGCAGGAAGCTCCCAAAGACTTTGCTTCTTTGGGAAAGCATCCCTGTCCTGTCTTCTGCTCCTGGCACGGGGAGACTGAGAGCTGCAGCCACCAGAGCTGCTGGGTGCGGCTGGCAGTCACACAGGGTCTCAGTGCCATTGCTGTCACCAGTGACACGTGCCCTCAGGGCTGCTGGGTCGGGTGTGAGTTTGTAGTGTCCCCTTCTTGCTGTCTCTGCTCAGCTCCTGGGTAGGTGGCAGTGGGTGAATGTGGAGACAGACATAGGGCTCTGCTACTCCAAGGGGTCTCCAAAAGGAAGAGGAGGGAATGATACTGTTTTGGAGCTTGTTGCTATTTGTAGGTCACTCTTTGATGGTGACAGGGCAGGCGATGCTGCCCTTGGGCTTGGCAAAGCTCTGCACACCCCAGGACAAGTGTGTGGTTCAAGGGGCTGTGGCTCCCAGTACCTTTGCTGGGTTGGGACCAGTGTCACAGGCACCACTTGGCCTTCAGCATCGTGCCACCGGTTGCTTGATGCATGAGGCTGATGTTGGAAGGGTTTGGCCCCAGGTCCTGTGAGTTTCTGCTCTCTTTACTTGCTGGTGCCTCCCTAAATCTTTGTCCTGTCACAGACATGAGAAGAAAGGAGGGTGGAGCTGGTGCCGCATCCTGCACCTCTGTAAGCGCATCCCTGGGAGAGTCCTCTGCAAGGATGCTCTCAGGGAAAAGGCCCAGTGGTTGGAGAGCCCCAGTGCTATGTCAGTGGTTAAAAATAAAGGATTGGTCAGAACTGGGTGCTGTGAGGTGCTCCCGATGGGCAGCGATGCTGGAGAGCCTGGGTGGGGCACAGCAGATAGGGGGTATTCGCAGGAGCGTTCATTCTGCTCTTAATTAAGAGCTGTCAGGTAATTAATGAGGGAGTGGAGCACATGGAGGTTTGTGGGTCTCTTCCTGCTCCCTGCAGACGTGGAGGGTCCCATCCTGCATCCTGCTGCTCACCCAGCACATCGCCCTATCCATCCTGGCTCTGCCACCCAGTGCCAGCTCCCAGGTTCCCTAAGGAAACCCAGCCCTGGGGCTGGAGGAGTTAAAGGCAGTGCCGGAGGTGTGGCAGCAGCTGACAAAGAGCAGTTTTATGTGTGATGAGCAGATCAGGCTTGGAAGAGGGAGGTGAGCTGCAGCATACCAATTACACCGGCAGCATCCGCCCCGCCGGCGGGAGAGATGGATAATCCTGCAGGTCCCCGTCTTCTGCCTGCAAAGGGATGTCTGACAGCTGGGACCTGTGCAATGCCAGCACCCAGCTGGGTGTATTTGGAGGAGGAATAAAGCAGCTGGGTGTTTTCAGGGCAGCGGGTGGGGCTGGGTCCTGGCACACCTTCTCCCTGCAGTGCTGGGAGGAGGAATCCAGGGAGCAAACAGCCTGCGTTCCCTTTCCACACGCACCCCAGAAAAATCTGAGCGGCTCACATCCACCCCTTTGTCTGCCCCTTAATTAAGGGGAGGTAATTGTACTAATTGGGGAGCTGGAAAGGAGGAGGGCGAGGAGGAAGCTGTGCCAATCAGAAATATGCTGGCATGTGGAGACACGTGCGTGGTGTCACGTGCCAGTCTGGGATTTGCAGCCAGTCCTGTTGTCTGTCTGAGGGGTCTGTGACTGTCAGTCTCTTTTGCTGAGGAAGTGGGTCATGGCACCCCTGCCACCAGCATCTCCTGGCACCCACCTCTCTGGGCACAGTGAGGGAGAGGGGTGGTGTGACAGCCTTCTCCCTATCCTTTCCCTCCTGGAGGCCCTGCTCCATGGTTGGAGGTCAGGGAGAGATGTCCTCTCCAAATGCTGTTTCCTACATCTTAAGTTGGTATTTTTTACAACAGGATACTCCAGGTGTGCCCTGGAGCTCCAGGTGGGGCATTCCCTGCCACACCTGTCACCCTGGCAAGGGGTGGTGTTGGTGGTCCCTTCTTGGGTGCTCGCTTGCTGCCCACCATGGGTGCTGCTGGATGGGAGCCTTGGGTGCCTGAAGATGCTGGGGCTCCTCGTGGTGGGTGCTGGGCAGGAGGAGCAGATATACAGGAGCATTGCTGTTGGCACAGGGTGTTTGTGGCAGCAAGAGACCTGCCTGGAGCCTCCTCTCTTCAGGACATTGTGTTCTCAGCGAGGTGTGTCCCAAGCTCTGGCTGGCAGGGATGGGGATGGTGTGGAGGAGCAGCGCCTGTGGTTGTAGGAAGCCAGAAACTGGTGGTGGCAGCTCCTGTTCCATCTGGGTTTGGCTGCATGGCCAAGAAACACCTCAGGCCCCTGTGAAATGGGGTTGGCAAATGTCTGGTGCTGCCTCCCTCACCTCTCTGGATCTCCAATCTTCCCAAACCACACCACACCTCCCTCCTGCAGGTTCAGTGTTCCATTCCCACCTTTCTACCCCATGGTCACCAGGAGATTCCTCCTGCCTTTCTTTGCCCCAGGCCTGGGGCAAGTTCACAGTGACTGCATGTGCCTGGTGGAGGGTTCCCTGCTCCTGCATCATCCCATGGCTGTGCTGCTTCCTTACAGATCTCTGACATCTACATCAGCGGGGAGCTGGGGGATATGTCAGCCAAGGAGAAGCTGCTTCTGTGGACACAAAAGGTGACAGCAGGTTACATTGGGGTGAAGTGCACCAACTTCTCCTCATGCTGGAGCGATGGGAAGATGTTCAACGCGCTCATCCACAGATACAGGTAGGCAGGAAGGAGCAGTGGAGAATGTCGTGTGGGTGGGAGGAGGGACGAGGGTCTCCTGGGGGTCCCTGCCCACCGCTGCAGTCAGTGATGGTCTGGAGAACCTGAAGACATGGGTGAGGCGTGCAGGGAGCGATGTCTTTTTTTATCTGGAATCATCTCTTCTGCCAGGTAGCTGAGGGGTGGATGCTTGGAATGAGCAACAAGTACTGCAGTTTGCAAGAAAAAATGTCTTAATGAGTTTGGGGAGAGAGTCAAGAAAGAAAAGCTTTTAAACTCTGAGTGCTGCAGTGGTTACATGTCAGTGCTGCCCTTTGGTTTTCCATGAATAGCAGCACTTCCATCCGTGCTTTTATCCAAGGATCTCAGAGCTTTCCTGAGCAGCATTTAAAGCTCTCACAGTTCCTTGAGGGACAGCACAGCCCTAACACACCTTCTGCCTTGCTCAGTGTGGGCAGTGAGTCACAGACAGGGCTGGTTCCTGCCTTGGCTCTTTGGTTAATAGGACCAAGAGTTTTCCTTCACAGCCTGAACCTCCCCTTCCCAAAGGGGGTGAGCTGGGGAAGTGCTGCAGCCCAGGCTCCCTCAGAGGGCCATGGCAGCAGTGCCTGTCCAAGATGCTCTACCCTGGGCACCTCGTGCTGTTGGCCAAGGTCATGACTCTGGTGCATGTCTTGCAGGCCGGATCTGGTGGACATGGAGAGGGTGCAGATCCAGAGTAACCGGGAGAACCTGGAGCAAGCCTTCGAGATCGCCGAGCGCCTGGGGGTCACACGGCTGCTGGACGCCGAAGGTGGGAGCCCAGGGGGTGTGGCTGGTGCAGGGAAATGCCAACCTTTCCACCCACTCCCGTTGCTCATGGCCTTTCTGCTTCCCTCTTGCCAGATGTGGATGTCCCCTCTCCAGATGAGAAATCCGTGATAACTTACGTGTCTTCAATCTACGATGCCTTTCCCAAAGTCCCCGAGGGAGGAGAGGGGATCAGTGCTATTGTAAGCATTGCTGTGGTTTGGGAGGCTGGAAAAGCAATCTGGGAGGGAGGTGGTTGGTGTGGGAAAGGTTTGGAGGTTCCCTGTTGCCTATAGCAGATGGGTGATGGGTGGAAGAGGCTTGGGAGGAGGAAGGAGCTTCCCTGTTAGCATGTCTGCCCTGTGACCTACTGCTCTGCCCGTAGGGCTCTGGTGTTCTCCAAGCTCTGCAGGTTCTTCTGTGGTTTTTAAGCTCATGGGGAAGCTGAACTGGCTTCCAGGGAGCAGCTTGCAAGGAAGATCCTCCTTCTCCTCCTCCTCCTTGTACCTGGGATGGCATCCCAGCAGGGAGGTGCTGGCAAATGATCCACCCTCTAGCTTGACCATGGCACCTCAGTTCCCCCTGTGCTCTGCCGGGCTCTCCCTTTTTTCCCACGGACTCTTGCCCACCAGCACGTGCTCTGCAAAGACGCTCTCACCCTGCAGGAGGTGGATTCGAGGTGGCTGGAATACCAGACCCGTGTGGAGTCCCTCATCTCATGGATCAAGCAGCACACGATACTCATGTCAGACAAATCCTTCCCCCAGAACCCTGTAGAGCTAAAGGTAGGTCCTGGATAAGGTCCATCCTCAGTGTCCTGTGTGTGCAGTGGCGAGGGAGGGGTGGTGGCATTGCCCAGGGTGGTTCCTGATGAGCCTTTCTCATCCCAGGCACTTTATAACCAGTACATACACTTCAAAGAAACTGAAATCCCAGCAAAAGAGCAGGAAAAAGGAAGGATAGAGGAGCTCTACAAACTTTTAGAGGTAAGGATCATTGTGGCTACCTGGAGTCTTGCAGGTGGGAGTGTTGTGCTTTTAGCAAGACCGAGTGTGCTCAGTTCAGGTTTACTTAGGAATGGAGAAGTGGGAATAACCCTCAGGGTAAGTGATGTAGCAGGCAGCAAACTGTGGGAGCAGAGGCACACCTGGTACCTTAAAAAATCCCTTTCATTGCTGTAACCCATAGCCAGCTCAAGGGAGAGGTGGGAAATGCCAGTCTGTTGATGTTTTCCCCAGGTGTGGATTGAATTTGGACGCATCAAGTTGCCTCAGGGTTACCACCCCAACGATGTGGAGGAGGAGTGGGGCAAGCTCATCATAGAGATGCTGGAGCGCGAGAAGCTGCTGCGGCCGGCAGTGGAGAGGTCAGTGCTGTGCCAGGGGAAGGGATGTCTCCTGCTGCCCTGGCCAAAGGAACATCCCAAGCCTGTCTCTCATCACCCTTTGTCATTCCAGGCTGGAATTGCTGCTACAAATCGCTAACAAAATCCAGAATGGTGCTCTGAGCTGTGAAGAAAAACTCACTCTGGCCAAGAACACGCTACAGGCTGTGAGTGGGGGGATAGTGTTTCCTGCTCCTAATTTCGTTTATGTCTTTGTTTTCCTACTCTTCTTTTGTGTCTCTTCACCTCTCTTCTGCCTGGGGTGATAGATTCCCCTAGATAATTTTCCTTTCTCTTCTGCCCTTGAGCCTGTCTCCAAGGGGCTAAAGTGGGGGTGGTGGATACCTGGTGAACTGTAGAGGTTGTAGAGGATTTTGGAGCAGGGTGGGTGGGCAATGGTCTTGTCTTCTGGGGATGGAACTGTCGAGGCTGGGCATCTGCAGAGGTGCTGGTGTGGAAAACAGCGCTTCTGGGAAAGCTTGTTGTATAATGAGACTTAAAACCCCCAAAATGTGTTTTATTTGCCTGAAAGACTGTCAGGAAGTTCTCAGTGGCAGACCCTGGGTAGGGAGTAGGTTTCTGAAGAGGTTTTTTTTTGTTCTGGGAGAAAGAGCTGTTGTTTGAAAGGCTTGGGAGTTAAAAATGGTGATCTCATTTATCCCTAGAAGCTTTCAGTTCATCTGCAGGAGTTTTTCTAAAGGGGATATCCTGGATGGGGTGTGAAGGATGAGTTCATGTCCTGCTCAGGTTAAACCTGTGGATCAAAAGGTTTTTTCTGTCTCAAAGCTGATGGTGGGCTGCTGTCATGTTCTCCCTGCCCCTCCCAGGCTGAGGGGACCCAGCCCTCAGTGTCCTCTCTCCTGGTGCAGGATGCTGCTCACCTGGAGTCAGGCCAGCCCGTGCAGTACGAGTCCGACGTGGTCGTGTACCTGCAGGAGTGCGAGGGGCTGATCCGCCAGCTCCAGGTGGACGTGCAGATCCTTCGAGATGAGAACTACTACCAGCTGGAGGAGCTGGTGTTCAGGTGAGAGGGGCTGTGTCTGAGATGGAGGAACACAGTCAGGGTTTGCACGGGGCTCCTCTGCTCTCTTTTGTGTGTGTGTCTCCTCACCCATCCCTTGCCTGCTCCCCCAGGATCATGCGGCTGCAGGACGAGCTGGTGACCCTGAGGCTGGAATGCACTAACCTGTACAGGAAAGGCCACTTCTCCACCCTGGAGCTGGTGCCCACCTCCACACTGAGCACAACGCACTTGAAGGGCGAGTCCCTGACCAAGGGGCTCCATACCTCCTCGGCCTCCTGGTTCAGGAAGCCCATGACCAGGACAGAGCTGGTGGCCATCTCCTCCTCTGAAGATGAAGGCAACCTCCGGTTCGTGTACGAGCTGCTGGCCTGGGTGGAGGAGATGCAGGTGAGTGCTGGGCCCAGTCTCCTGTGGGAAGGCAGAAAGCTGCTCTGGGCTTTTTCCTGCCTTCACCCATGTATGGTTGCTTTGATGCTCAGCATTTCTGGAGAGCTCTGACATTTCTGGCTTCAGATGGGTTTTCCCTGTTGTGGTCCTGCTGATCAGTGGGTGCCAGAGGAGCCTTTCAAAGCTGGGAGCAAATCTGTACTGATGCAGTCAGTTGGTGTTATGTGGGGGTGAAGCTTGTGTAGGCTGTCCCAGACATCACTCAGTGTTGGAACACTGGCTTAGGATTTTCTACCAGGACTGGGTGGTGTTTCTTCCCTCTGGAGTGACCTGGGAGGTTTCCTTGCCCTCATGTCCTTTTGGATGAGCTCCTGCAGATGCAAAATGCTGACTTGAGCCTCTTGGCCTGTTTCAGATGAGGCTGGAGCGGGCAGAGTGGGGGACTGACCTTCCAAGTGTGGAATCCCAGCTGGAGACCCAGCGGCACATCCATACCAGCGTGGAGGACCTGGGCTCCAGCGTGAAGGAGGCCAGGGTGTACGAGGTATGGCACGGGCTGGGTGACACAGTGCATGGCAGCATGTGTATGGGGACGTGAGGGCATGGGGGTCAGCTCTGGTGGGTAAAGGTGCCTGGCACAGAGGTGCTTTTGAAGGGTGGAACTTCGGAATTAGTGCAGTGCGAGAGGCTGCTGCCCTGAGCCATCCTCTCCACCTCCTCTTCCTCACACAGAGCCGGGGAGAAAGATGTGGGGATGGGGTTTAAAGTGTTGCCATCCTGTGTCAGGTGACAGGAGCGTTTTTCATCCTTCAGGGTAAAATGTCTCCGAATTTCCGTGCGAGCTACACGGAGACGCTCGGCAAGCTGGAGACACAGTACTGCAAGCTGATGGTGAGTGGGCTCCCAGAACTACCCCAGCTGGGGTCCCTCCCTGCTGCCCTGCTCCTGAGCATCCCTCTTCCAAGGCTGGGGAGGGGCGAAGGGACACATTGCCTTCAGAGCAGGGAAGGGGAATCATCCTTCCTTGTGTTCAGGAAACCTCGAGCTTCCGGCTGAGACACCTGCAGAGCTTGTACGGGTTTGTGTCTCGGGCCACTGCTGAGCTGATCTGGCTGAATGAGAAGGAAGAGGAGGAACTGGCCTACGACTGGAGCGACAACAACCCCAACATTGCAGCCAAGAAGAACTACTTCTCAGTGAGTGGGATGGTGGGATGAGCGGGTGCTCTCCTGGTTGTGCTGCTGCTGCTTTTGATCTGCTGTGGGACCTTCAGCTCCCAACAGACCTGAACTCCCCAGAGTCTGAGTGCTCCCTCCGAAGTCACTGAGCTTGTAGCTCCTCAGTGGAGCTGATCAAAGTTCTCCCCAGAGCAGAAAGTGCAAAAAAAGTTCGGGTTCAATTGAATTTCAATCAAAAAGGCATCAAAAGATGTAGTTTTAGCACTATTTGGAACTAAAGGCACATTTAACTAGTGGATGGGAAATAAAGTCTGAACTAAAGAGGAAAATTGATTCCTCTTTCAAGCAGTATAAATAAATTCCCATCTTTCCACAATCACGCTGCCCAGGGACCTCTTCAGCTCCAGCCAGGTTTCCAGTATCTGTGTCCCATCTACCCTGGGCGTTTGGCACACAGGAATGGGCTGTGCTGGATTCCCTGGGACACACTGGTGTTTCCTGCAGTGCCTCCATGCTGTGTTAGTTGGACACGCAGTCTGAGCAAGGTCATTCCCCACAGCTGAGATCTGGACTTTGCTTGTGTCCTTCATGCAGGAGCTGACGGCGGAGCTGGAGGAGAAGCAGGACATCTTCCGCTCCCTCCAAGACACGGCCGAGCTGCTGTCCCTGGAGAACCACCCAGCCAAGCAAACTGTAGAGGTGAGTGGGCACCTGGAGGAGCTGGGAGATTCCCGAGAATCTGCTGGCAGCAAATCTTCTCATCTGGGATTGGGAGACTTGGTGTCCCACCCCACCGTGCCTGATGAAGTGTTTGATGGTGGCAGAGCATCAGTGCAGTGATAGAGCTGGTTTATTTTGGGAAGTGCAATGAGAAGCTTGAGGCCATTCCCAAATAATCTCTATCTCAAATTAAGACACATACACACAGAACATGAGCCTTTCCTGCAGCAAGGTGATACAGGGAATGGCCTTGGTTGCCCTGAAGTCATCCGGACTTTTGGAGATACTGTGGTGGTGAAACAAAGAGCTGCACGGACCTGTTTCTCCCTGGGGTTTCTCTTGGAGTTTGAAGAAAGCAGACCTTTGCATCCCACAGCCCCTGGAATCGTGTACCCATGGGTGTGTGGATCCCAAAGATGCTGCTGCCCCAGGGTCTGCCATCTCCTGCTCCTCCTGCCTATGTCCAAACCCTCCTGGTTGCAGCCACATCCTGCCTATTTATGCCCTTCCCGTGACCCTCCTGCTGTAGATGCTCCTTACCCCTCACTGTTCTCTGTGTTTCCCAGGCATACAGTGCTGCTGTGCAGACCCAGTGGCAGTGGATTAAGCAGCTCTGCCTGTGTGTGGAGCAGCACGTGAAGGAGAATGCTGCCTATTTTCAGGTATTTGGGAGGGGCAGCCCAAACTCCCTTGGTGCCCATCCACAGAATCCCACCGCATGAGCTTCCTACACTGCTGTTCTCTTTGGGGGAGAGGGAGGGAGGATTTGGAGTGCCCAGGGTTTCTCCTGGATATCTCTTAGCTGCTCTCTGGGGATGTCTTGCTAGGGAATAAAAGGATCAACTTCCCCGTAGTGCAGGTTTCTGTGACCCTTTTGCCTTTGCAGTTCTTCAGCGATGCCCGGGAGTCGGAGACGTACCTGCGGAACCTGCAGGACTCCATCAAAAGGAAGTATTCTTGTGACCATAACACGAGCCTGACGCGGCTGGAGGACCTGCTGCAGGACTCCATGGTGGGTTCTCCCACGTCCCACCACCCTGGGATGGCCTTGCTCCGGCCTGACCACCTTGCTTGAGGCACCTCTTGCTTCCCAGGGAAAACCAGGCTCTTTATTCCCACAGTTTGCTGTTATGTGGTTTGTTTTCCACCTCTGTCAACGTTCTGCTTCTCCTTGGAGCTGTGGCACGTGTTTGTACGTGGCCATGAGGTGCAGGGTGTGGGTGACCCCAGCTGTGTGCTGGCTGGATCTTGGTCACTGTCATTTAGAGGCACCATGCAGCGTCTGTGCCCTCGGGGCTCAGAGCAGGTTCCCTGTGCTGCCTGTGCACGGTCACAGCCTGACATGTGAGCTGGTTCTGCCCCATCTGTGCCTATCGTGCCACCCTGGTTGAGTTCTGCTGACAGAGGCATCGTGCAGAGCCTGTAGGATACTCCTGGTTGTGCTTCTGAGCTGGTGGGATGTGGAGAAATGCCTGCTCTTTATCCAGCCCAAATCCCACGTTAATCCATCGCACTGGATGGGGCAGAGCCAGGGCGGCCTGGCTGTGCCAGGGGTTGGTCTCTGAACACGTGGCCTGGCTTAGCTGTGGCCCAGCAGAGAGCAGAGGCCAGGCCATTGCTCTGTCATCTTCTTGTCTGAATTGGCCTGAAAAAAAAACAACCTAAAAACAAACCCCAAGGAGCAAAGCATCAACTGGCGTTTGAAACCAGAGTCAGGGGAGGATTTGTGCTGTGGGTTAAGTGCTGAGCTGCCCGTGGAAGGGCCAGGTGGTGACATTTCAGTGTGTGGAAGCAGCTGGTCACTTGGCCTTTGGTCTTAGTGCACACCAGTGATCCCCAGTGTGTCCCAAGTGACACTGGGAGGCTGTTACTGGGTGTTTGTGATGGGGGCATCAGCGCTGTCTCCTCTCCTGGAGGCGGCTCCCCTGCCCTCTCTGTCATGGTCTCGGAGTTGTCCTGGTCTGTTCTCCAGCACTGCCAAAGCATGGAACAGCCAGCCTGGCTGCTGAGGTCTGTGCTGGGGAGCCCTGTAACACCAGGAGTCTGGGCAGGTGCTGTCTGGGGTGGGAGAGGCTGTTCCAGGCAGCTGGAGAACAACCACGATCTCAGGACTGGGGCAGCTGCCTTGAGCTCAGCTATATTACTCTTTCTTACCTCATAAGTTAAAGTTGTATTTCTTCCAATCATGCTCCCTGGGACAGGCACAGGTAGTTTATTTAATCATTTATTCTTTTCTTTTTCTCTTTTTTTAACCATTAAATTATCCTCCACTGTTGTCAGCACACTAACCAACCCCAGAGTACCGAGCATGAGGGAGAACATTTTCTGGGCCCCTCTCTAAGCCACAGCGGGCTGGGCTGTCCCTGACCACACGAGCTGCCAGTGCCGTGACCCGCACACGTCTCTGCCGGTGCCAGAGGCTCTTCCAGGGGAGCTTTGCCACCAGTCCCCTGGGTTTTCCCATCACCAAACCCAGCAGGGATTTGTAGGAATCAATCACACAGCGTGTTCCTCCAGCTGATCGATTTCTCCCCAGACCCAGAGACCTGTGCGGTCACTCCACCGTGAGCCCCTTCTCCTGAGATGTTTTATCCACATAATTCATCGTATCCCATCCCAGCCATCGGTTTCAACACGCCCTCATCCTTTGCTTTAGAGAAGGGAGCATGCTTCTGTGGTCTCTCCTCCAGGCAGCAAAATGTCTCCAGCTTTGAGCTGGAGCTTGTCCTGCTCTTGGCCCCTTACAGCTCCCAGGACTTTAATTTTGGTGGATGTTGTGTTCTCTATCTTTGCCCTTTTGAAAGAAAACATTTTCTTGTCCAAGCAGCCAAAAAGCCAGAGGTGTGCATGTGGCTTTGCAGGGCAGTGGGAATAGTAGTGGAGAGGTCCCACGCTGTTCTTCCTTTCATCCCATCTGACCCCTCTTGCCATCCCGTCAGGGCAGCAGGATCCTCCTGATGTTTGTCCAGCCCTTGCAGGACAGCGCTGGGGTGGGGGATCCCGAAGTGCCTGGGAGAGAATTTCCCTGCTCAGCCTTGAACAACCGGTCCACCGTTCTTCTCCTTGCCAGGATGAGAAGGAGCAGCTCATTCAGTCCAAGAGCTCTGTGGCCAGCCTGGTGGGACGATCCAAAAGCATCGTCCAGCTCCGGCCCAGGAACCCGGAGCACGTTGTGAAGAGCACGATCCCCGTCAAGGCTGTCTGTGACTATCGGCAGATCGAGGTGAGGGCGGGGAGGGTGTCGGTGGAACTTGGAAAGGGAAGGCAGGGACAAGGCTGGGGAGTGACACCCGTGATGGTTTAGGATGAGATCCTCAGTGTCTGTCAATGGGAAGCAGAAATGGAGTGGGAAGACAGGAGGAGGGAAATAGTATGGCTGTTTTTGCTGGAGCAGATTTCTATGTCTCAGATTTATTCTGAGCAGGAGCTGAAGTCCTTTCCCCCCGAGGAGGATGGGCTTCATCAGCCTCAGCCAAACAAGCACGTGGGTGGCAGCCAACTCCATTTAACTTCCTTGTCCCTTCCTCTCCAGGCACGAGCCTGCTGCACTGCCTGGCACTATTCCAGGCTTTTGCTTGATTAAAATATATCCATCTGTATATTTCTGGGAGCTGGCTCACCCCCAGCAGGGAGGGGGGCAGCAGGGACATGCATGTGTGGCTCTGCTGCTGGTTTCTGATGGGCTGGTGGTGTTGGTGCTGCCGCAGATCACGATCTGCAGGAACGACGAGTGTGTCCTGGAGGACAATTCCCAGAGGACCAAGTGGAAGGTGATCAGCCCCACAGGGAACGAGGCCATGGTGCCTTCTGTCTGCTTCCTGATCCCCCCACCCAATAAAGAGGCCATTGAGATGGCAAACAGGTAATTTGGTGGTCTCCACCATGATGGAGCCACAGAGGTGGGATGGTGGCGTGGCAGGAGACACGTTCAGAGTGGGACTGGGAAAGGAGCTGGGGTGGAGGAACAGGAGTGGGTGGCACAGCTGATCTGTGGCAGGAATCCCTCCTTGTTCTACAGCTGCAAACTCCATTGCGGCAACTGCAAAAGAGTAGGTGACAATTTGGGAAGAGGAGTCCCCCCAGGCATCTCTGGCACTGAACAGCAGGAGCATCACTCCGTGTGTGCTGCCAGACTGGGATCACTGGATTGATGGGCTGCTGGTTGGCAGCAGTGGGTGGAGGATTAACAGGGTCGGGGCTGGGCATGTCAGCATGATCCAGGGCTGATGGATCTGTTCCTTCCTCTTGCAGGGTAGAACAGTTGTACCAGAAAGTGATGGCTCTCTGGCACCAGCTCCACATGAACACAAAGAGCCTCATCTCCTGGAATTACCTGCGGAAGGACATAGCCCTGGTGCAAAGCTTCAGCATGGAAAAGGTATGGAGGAACTTCCCTGCTTGGCTCCAGGGCTGTGTTGCTCCTGTCTGGGCTCCTTCGTGTGGTAGAGGAGGGAAAACCAGAGTGCAAGAATGGAGAAGTCAAGGGTCTTAACACCTTGGACTGTGGGAAAACCTGAGCTTGGGGGTGCTGTGCAAAAGGATTGAAGTTTATCCCAATGAAAAAAGCATCAGGACTTCACTGCTAAGCTGAAAACACAAAGAGAGCTTGTGGATTGAGCGTTTCATCAGGGAGTGAGCATGGCTGGAGGGAGGCACAGGGCTGCTGTGGAGGATTTGCCTTTTCTCCTCTGGAAACACTCACTTGGAAATGAGGGTGGTTCACGTGGGGACGGTGGCTGCAAGTGATGTGCAGGAAGTTGTTCCTGATGATTGGATGTGCTGCGTTTCCACTCACAGCTCAGATCCTTGGCGCAAGGGGAGTGCCAGCAAGCCCTGAAGAGCCTGCAGGCACACTACGAGGATTTCCTGCAGGACAGCCGCGACTCGGAGCTGTTCTCGGTGTCGGACCGGCTGCGCCTGGAGGAGGAAGTGGAGGCTTCCAAGGAACACATCCGGCAGCTGCTGGAGTCCATGGAGAACGGTGGGCTTCAAAGGGCTGATGGTTTAACCAGGAGCTGTGGGAACGCAGGAGCAAAGGATTTGTGGCATGGCTTCTTGTTCTTTTTCCCCTGAGCTCGCTGGTTGGTGGTGTGAGCAGCTGCTCTCCTTATTTCTCCATCCATCCAAGTGTTCGGCCCTTGTCCAGCAGTTTCCCTGCAGAGAGGCCTTGGCTTTGCAGCTTCAGCTTAGCTGCTGAGTCCTCTTACCTTAATACTGCTGGTGATGGGTTTAGTCATTAGGATTCATTCTGGGCAAGGAGTTCTTCCTATGTTTAGTCTTTGGGGAAATGTGTGTGATGGTGGCACTTGTGACACTGTGAGTCCCGTTAGGACTGAGGACTCCAACTTTGTCACATGAGCTTCCCTATGGCTGAACTCCTCAGATGTATTGGAATGAGATGATTAAATTATCTTGTTTTCTGTCTGAGCAGAGATCCCTGTGTCGGCTCTGAGGCTTCTGGCAGATCCCATTTGGGACAGATACTGGCTTGGGGGTGTTTGAGCTGCTGTTCTGTTTGTCTCTGACTTGCAGAGGACAAGGATGAGACCATTGCCAGGACGTATCTCTCCGAGCTCAGGAATATCCGCCTGCACCTGGAGGAGTGTGAGCAGAGGCTCGTGAGCCGAATCCAGTCCCCGAGCAGCTCCCGAGCAGATGGTGACACTATCCAGGAAAACACCATCCGCATTGCAGAGCAGGAGGTCAGGCCTGCAGCTGGGAGATGGGCAGGGGAGGGCGGTGGTGGACACTGCTCCAAAAATAGCTGTAGCTTCTCTGGAGCGAACGTGTGGGTGATGGGCTCATGAATGTGCAGGGTTTGAGGGAATCGTGCTGCACAGAAGGCAGCAGGAAACCTCAGCAGGTGGGCTCCCTGCTGCGTTTCCTATCATCTCCTTTGCCAAGGGCAGTCCTGCCTTTCCTCTGCCTGTTTGGGCTCTCCTTTGACGTTGTCCCCCTCCCTCCCCCAGCGGATGCAGGAGGAGCTGCAGCGGCTGCAGACGGACCTGCGGTTTGTGTCCGAGAGATGCTACAGCTTCCTCGACAAGGCACCTGCAGGCTCCAGCACCCCTCACTTGCGTTCAGAGCTGGACCTGGTGGTGAACAAGATGGACCAGACACATGGACTGTCTTCCATCTACCTGGAAAAGTGAGTCAGGATGTTCTTCTGATCCCAAATACCTTTTTGGACCTGCCCAATTCAATAAAGACCCTTTTTCTGTCCCTCCAACACACCTTGTGCTGGCCCATAACCAAGTTCTGTCTCTCTGTGGCAGACAGTGCAAACAGCCTCACAATCGAGGTCTCTGCCAGATTTTGGGTGTCATTGTGCTGCCTCTGTGTGATTTGCCAGGTTGAAGACGGTTGATGTCATTATCCGGAACACCCAAGGGGCAGAGTCCCTGGTCAAAGGGTATGAGGTGAAGCTGAGCCAGGAGGAGGCAGTTCCTGCTGAGCTGGCAGCCATTCAGTCTCACAGGACTGCGTTACAGGTTGGTGCTCTTGGTTTGTCAGGCAGGGTCCTCTCCTTTCTCTGCTGAATTTTGACAGTGTGACATTTTCCTTGCCTTGATACTGACGGGAGGATTTTGTGCTGCTTATGAGATCCCTTATTGCTTTGTAAAGGTAAAGAAACTGCTGTGACTTTCTTGTGGGGCACATGCTGGCACACATGAGCATCTTGGCAGCTACATGTCCTGTTTCTGTAAGACAGGAGCTGAGCCGATCTGACTTGTGAATGTTTACACTTCAGTTTACACTTCCTATAACCTCCCAGTTCTTGGCAGGTTAAGCAGAGTGGGAAAATAAACCCATGAACCCCTTCTCAGGCTTCTCAGCCTCAGGCAGCAGGATGTCTCTGACCCGAAGTCCCTTCTGCTTTCGGTGGTGAACCGGGGCTGTCTCTTGCTGGTTTTGCAGCAATGGCTTGGGGAAGTGAAGGACAAGGGCTCTGTCTTCTCCACGCTGGAGGAGGAGATGGCGAGGGCGAAGGCGGTGGGGGAGCAGCTGCACCGACTGAGGCAGGAGCGCAGCATCGACCTGGAGCGCCTCCAGGAGAAGGGAGGCCAGCTGTGGGACCGCTGGCAGCGAGTCTGCGCCCAGATTGAGACCCGGTGAGAAACCTCCTGCCTCCTCCCTCACACTTACAGTCCTGCTTCAGCCGAGAGCTGGGCTCAGGCTTCTTAGCGGTGATATTTTCCCACACGAGGTTCCCGCTGGTGGCCGGGATGTCCCTGTAGCCTGTGGTGGCATTTCACCTTCCTCTTACTTGTCGTGGTTTTTCTCTCAGCCACACGGAGCTGGAGAGCATCCAGGAGGTGCTGAGTGAGTACCGGCAGTGCCACAGTGCCCTGATCCACTGGATCGAGGAGATCACGGTCCAGCAGGAGCTGATGAAGCCTGGGCAGGCGGAGGACAGCCGGGTGCTGTCGGAGCAGCTCAGCCAGCAAACGGTGAGGAAGGGCCTCGTGGTGTCTCAGCACAGTTGCTGCCGTGACAGTGTCACTTCTTTTCATCCTTGAGCTTGAGAATATGAAACCCAGCAGGGAAGAGGCTGCAGGCCTGAGCTGGGTGTCTGGGACGTGGAGAAACTCAGCTTGGGGTGGAGATGAGGTCTTGCATGAAGAACTTGAAGAAGATACAGACTTTACCCTGAAGGGGAGGGTTGGGATTCAGAATTCAGCTGACGCCGCCATGGCAGCTGTCACAGAATGACAGAATAGTTTGGGAAGGGATCTTAAAGACCATCTAGTTCCAACCCCCTGCCATGGGCACACCTTCCACTAGACCAGGTTGCTCCAACCTGGCCTTGAACACTTCCAGGGATGGGGCAACCACAGCTTCTCTGAACAGCAACTCAGACAACTTGTCCTGATGACCCTTTTTGTTTTGAATTTTTTTGAAGGCTTTGGCTGCAGAAATTGAGAAAAACCAAGCCAAGCTGGACCAGTGTCAGAAGTTCTCCCAGCAATACTCAGCTGCTGTCAAGGTACAGTTCTCCTCCTGCTCCTGGGAAGGGCTGGCTGGGCAGAAACAGCCGTGGCACAGTTTGTATCTCTCATGCTCCACGTCTCCCCACCCCTGGCTGTGTTTTCAGGACTATGAGTTGCAGCTGATGACGTACAGGGCATTTGTGGAGTCACAGCAGAAGTCCCCCATGAAGCGCCGGCGCATGCTCTCGTCCTCAGATGCCATCACACAGGAGGTAGGAGCACAGCCACCCACCCCACCTCAGCAGGGACAAACTGTGTGGGGTCCTTCCATGCCAAGCAAACCTACGAGCAGCCCGTGTGAAATGAGCTCCTTTCTGCTGAGCTCTCTTGTATAAATCAAGTTTCCACCCTCGCTGTTTTCTCCAGTAGCCCCAGGGGATGGCTTAGTGCTCTAAGCACCAGGTATGACATACATAGACTCCTGGGAACCCCTGGGTCAAATCCAGCGGGGTCGGCTCAGCCCTTCAGCCTCGTGAGGTAAACAACCAGAGCACCACGCAGCAGTACTGTGTGTGGATCTTTGGGATGAGACCTTTAGGGACTCAAGGTCCTGTCTGCTCTGTGTGGGTATTAAAGATCTCGGTAGCCCTCTGTAAGAGTTGAGCATCCATCCCACTGCCCGTGGCCGGAGTCTCCCCTCGCTCCAGTGTCGTGCAGCGTGGCACGTGTGGGCACAGCCCTGCCCATCAGACGTGCTGCACTGCGCTGCTGCTGTCCCTGCTCTGCCACGTGCCCGGGGGGTTCCCAAGCGAGAGGTGCCACATCCACATGATGTACCATGAACTGGGACACTCTGGATCGGCCGGTCGGACTGATGCGTCCCGTTTCCCCCTCTCCCCCTTGGCAGTTCATGGACCTGCGGACTCGCTACACGGCCCTGGTGACACTGACCACACAGCACGTGAAGTACATCAGCGACGCGCTGCGGCGGCTGGAGGAGGAGGAGGTGAGGCTGTGGGGCCGAGCTGGGCTCCCTTCAGGGTGGGCAGGCTCCTTCCTGCACCCCCAGGGATGCTGCTCCGTGTTGAGCTCACCCCTCTCCCTCCCTGGAGATCCCCTTTGACGTGGCTGTCTCCCTCCCTCCTCGTTTTGCAGAAAGTAGTGGAGGAGGAGAAGCAGGAGCATGTGGACAAGGTGAAGGAGCTCCTGGGCTGGGCCCTGGGCTTGAAGCAGAGTGTGCAAGGCAGGGCAGCTGCTGCCGGGAGCAGGGAGCTGGGTGACATCGAGAAATCCATCTCAGAGCAGCAGGTAAAGCAGAAGGGACCATCACACACTGAGCTTTGACTTCTGCTCTTCTTCCACAGCTGGCTTAAGCCTCCTTCTATTTTTTTTTCCAGGCCCTCAATGAGGAGCTGTCTGCAAAGAGAGAGCAGGTCTCTGAGGCCATCAAAACTTCCCAGATCTTCCTGGCAAAACACAGCCACAAGTGAGTGTGACCCAGGGAGGGGACAGGCGTAGAGAGCAGGGGTGGGAGATGAGATTCCTTAGAGCTGGCACTGGTGGGCTGGTGTCCCTGGGGTCTAGTGACTGACTCCAGTTAAAAAAATTATGAGCTGCATGTGACAGTTGTCTTCTTTCTTATCTGCAAATGTGAAACCCATTTATCTTTAATCCTCTTCAGTAGTGATCCAGGCCCATATCTTTGGCTTGTGCAGTATCCTGAGAGAATTCCCCTTCTCCTTTCAGGCTTTCCCAACCAGAAAAGGAACAGATTTCTGCTCAGATTGGTGCTCTGAAGGAGACCTACCAGGCACTCTGCAGCAACTCCTCAGAGCAGCTCCAGCAGCTCCAGAGCCAGCTGGCTCAGGAGACAGAGCACAAGGTACTGCTCCCTGCTCAGCCCCGTGGCTGCAGGGACAAAATTCCCTCCTCAGGGGGTGCCAAAGGTTTCACTGTGTTGTGTGTCTCATGGCCACTGGCCACTCACAGACAATCACCTCTCTTACTTGCACGTGGTTGCCCTCCATGGTCACCCAAAGCATCCAGGCTGGTGGTCCCTGGAGGCCAAGCAGGAGCTGTTTTCCTGCTGCCTCCCAGATCAGCAGGAGGGCTGTCCCTTGGTTTTCATCAGAGCTCTGCCCTCTGTGCGAGGGTTGGCTCATTACGCTTGGTGAGCAGGGATGTGGATGGAATTCTGGAAATGGTCTCCTTGGGAAAGTGGTGTCCTTTGAGGAGTGTCCTCCCAGGACTGTCACCTCCTAGGGCTCCATCTCACAAGCTGCCTGCGGGCAGGGGATGCAGGAAGGTGGGATTCTGCCAAAGAGCCTTTGCCTCTGTGGATCTCGGGCTCTGGCAAAGGGTTTGTCTCAGCGGTGGCTGAACCAAGTTTCTCTTCCCAGTGGACTGCATTGTCCAGCCCCTCAGCTGCCTGGGAGACCTTCCCCACCCACTCCCTGCCCACACCCCCCAGTGTGTCCCGTCGGTGCCTGTCCGTGTTGCCCTGGGTAGGGAGGGCTGGCAGCACGTCCCCACTGCCTGGCAGGAGCTGTCGCTCACAGATGTGCGTGTGCGTGTTCTCTCAGTGTATATACGTGTCAGTGGATAGATTTGTGTGTTTGCTTGCTGGCTCCCTGTGCCCTGAAGCAACGGCCTGCTCAGACCTGCCAGGTTTTGGCTGTTGGGTCCGTGAGTGAAGCCCTGTTTGAGCCACTCGTGGGAAGAGGGTGGCAGGGCTGCTTGTTTGAGATCTGCCCATCCAGCTTTCACCTAAACAATACCGTGTTTTGGTCCAGTCTGGGCTTTACAGCACATTGCAGGTGTCTCAGAGCAGTAAATGCTTTTATTGCCAGCCCTTTAGCCCTCATGCTGGCAGCAGAGGGGTGAGCGAGTCAGCTCTTGAATTGCTGCTAAGCCATCACGGATTTGGTGCAGCCTGCCTGTGGAAAGGATGCTTTCTCCATTCCCTTTGCCTCCCTTTCGGGCAGGAAAATTGTTTTAGAGCAAAAGCCTCCTCCAGGGCTTGTCAGGCTGTTTGGGTGCAGCACGAGGCTGCTTTGGGGCTGGAACAGTTTTCACTCACGCTCTCGACGAAGCCTGGGAAGGAAAACAAGAGGTGGCAGTGGGGCTTCACCTGAGGTGCCCACCTGCAAAATGAGCCCTGCGGCTCTCGTGCCGAGCCGTTGCTTCACTGTAGAGGGAGCATGAAGAACTCTTTAACATTTGCTTGCTGGAAACATCCAACTGTCAGAAAGAAGTTATGAAAGACCAAAAGGGCAAAGCAGAACGCGCTAAATTGAGCATGATGTGTCCCTGTACAGTTTGTGTTTCATGTCAACTGTTTTTAAGATTAACTGACATCCTTGCTTACAAGTTTAACTAACCCCCCGGGATTTAAACAAACAAAACACACAAAGGGAAAGAGGACGACCTGTGTGTGGGGTTCTTTTTGCAAACAAAAGTCGCATGCTGGACGCTAACACCAAGCTTTACACTGTGTGTGATACGGCTGAACTGCTCCATAAGGCTCTGTCTTTAACTGCTCAAGGCACACCCTGCAACTCGGTAAGTAAAAGCCTTTTACTCCCCTCCCTCCCATCCATCTCCCTTTTTATCTTTCTCTTTTTTCCCTCCTTCCCTCTTCTGTCTTTCCACAGCTTGTTCATCTCTGACTGTGCATGTCAGGGTCTGGTGATGGTGGTGGAGAGCTTAGGTTGTCCCAGAAGGTTCCCCTTCTCCCCACAGCAGGGTGTAGGGGTACAGAAGGAATTCACTCCATAATCCTGATTTGCTCCTTGCTATCCTCACAAAAATCTCTTAGTTCTTGGACCAGCCTTGTGCCCAACCAGTGGGACTGGGAGAAACCCAAACGTCCAATATACCCTTTATCATCTAAATTACTACCCTCCCTATGGGGACAGCAGCAAGAGAAGCCCCTCTAAAACACCACAGTAGATGGTGTGTTGCTAGGCTGTCACTGTTTCCATGCTGGGACCTTCAGCTTTTTCCATTTCTCCCTTGGCCCTGTCTGAGGAGCGACTTGGAGGTGCTGGAGTGGGCAAGGCAGGAGCTGTGGTTGTGCTCAGGGAGCTGCCCTGCCACAGGGCTGGGAGCTGTGCCCTGGCTGGGGGGTCTGAGATGTCCCCTGGCCTTCCTGACACTTGAGATTTGCTTGGGAAGTGCAGGACTGACAGCGTGGCAGGAATCAGCGTGGAGGCTGCGCTGGGAGAGGTTCCTACTTACCCCAAAGTGGACAGCTTTGGGGAGTTTTCTTCTCTTTGAGTGAACAGTGGGATTGGTGTTGTCTTAACTTTTTGAAAGTGGAGTTGTTGAAGGGCTTTGTTGTGCTTGTTGGTCTCCTTCCCTCTTTTTCCCTGGAGCATTGGGAGCACCTGCTGGTTTTGGCGCTTGCCGCTTCGCTGCGTTACTGGTGGTGGATATTGGAAGCATCTTGGTGCTGCCCTGGTGATGGACCAGATGAGCATTGCTGGCAATGTGCAAGCTGGCAAATGCACTGGGTTTTGTGCTATGATGCCTTTGGAGTTGCATTTCAAACACTTTGGGACTCACTTTCTAGCCTGTTTAGGGATTTTAAGCTTTTTATCTTTTTGGAAACAGAGGCCTCCCTAGAACTCATGCAATGAGTTCTGGAAATGCTCAGTTTTAATTCCTTTCCTTCTCTCTCTGTTCTAGGGCAGTGAAGCAGTGGCAGGAGTGATCGATCTTGGCACAGTAGAAGTATTCCCTGTCTTTGGTGCCATGCAGAGAGGTCTTATAGATCAGGACACGGGCCTCGCCCTCTTGGAGGCCCAGGTCATCACATCTGGCTTGGTTGTTCCAGAGACCAACGAGAAACTCTCCTTGGAGAAGGGCCTGGCCAGAAGCATCATCGATCTCAGGACATTCCAGGTGCTGCAGGAATTGAAGGATGCTCTCCACCAGGTGGAAGAAGTCAAACATGAAGGGAGGCAGCTCCTGCCTGTTGTCGCTGCAATAGAAGAGGGGAGGATCAGTCAAAGCATTGGGCTAAAGATTCTTGAGGCTGAGCTCGTCACTGGGGGCTTTAAATTCCATCAGGGCAGAGTCAGCATGGAGACAGCGGTGCAGGAAAGGCTCCTCCCCCCCCAGCTTTACTCCAGCCTTGTGTCTCACCTGGAAGGTGGCAAGCATTTGATTGACCCCAACACTGCTGAGAAAATCAGTCTGCCCGAGCTCATGGACCGATGCATCTTCCACCACGAGACAGGGCTGAGGCTGCTCCCAGTGAAGCAGCTGGCAGGTGGGATGGTGAGCTTGAAACCAGGCACAGAGGTCAGCATCTTCCGGGCAGTCCAGGAGGGGCTGATAGACAGGCAGGTGACAGTCAGGTTGCTGGAAGCCCACCTCTTTGCTGGTGGCATCGTTGACCCCAGGACAGGGCACAGGCTGACTGTGGACGAGGCTGTGAGACATAATTTAATGGACCAGGATTTGGCTTGCACGCTTCTTGTCCGGCAGCTTCAGACAGGTGGCATCATCGACACCGTCACAGGAGAGAGACTGACCATTGATGAAGCTGTAAGGAAGGAGCTGGTAGCACCAAGAACTGCCTTGGTGGTCCTGGAATCCCTGTGGTCCTTCATGGGGCTCCTGTGGCCAGAGACAGGGGAGATCATCTCAGTTGCAGATGCTTTGGAACAAGGAATCCTGTCCACAGAGCTGGTTCACAACATTCTCAGCAAGAGGCAACTCATTAAGGCTGTTTTTGTACCAGAAACCACTGACGTGCTGTCCTGGCAGAAAGCAGTTGAACAAGGTGTCTTGGAGAGAGATGTGGTGAAGAAGCTGAAATCAATAGTCATCCCTGATGTCATGGCCAGCGTGCAGCTTGCTGGCTCTCCAAGCAGGAGCAGGCATGGCCAGAGCTCTCCTGGAAGGAGCCCCACAGGTCACAGAGAGCCCCATGACCCTCTGCTAAGGAGTGACGATGAAAGGCTGATGTTCCACTTGATGACTCACAGCTACATCAACATCCACGATGGTCAGAAGCTGCTCTTGGTGGATGGAGAGTTGAACAGTCTCACTAAAGCTCTTGTCCAAACCCAAGAAAATGGATCCTGTGCACAGATTGTGGAAGACAGTGGAAGTTTTGAGGAGGCAGAGGCAAACGCAGCTCTTGAAAGTGAACCTTGCAATGGTTTGGCTTTGCAGCACCTTGAACTTCAATTTGGTCCTTCAAAAGACAGAAGTGAAAAAATCCAACCACCCAGAACTGCTTTGGAGAATGGGGAGGTGGTGATGGGACCTGAAAGTCTCCTCATGGAGGATGCAAAAGATGTTCTGCATCTAGTAGAGCAAGAGCAGGTTTATACTGAACAGGTGACCATCAAGAAAGAAACTGATGCTGAATTTGGAAGAGACCAGGTCACTTCTACAAGCAAGGACAAACAGCAGGTACAATTATTGATGCCAGAACCTCCCAGAGACCTTGACAGTGGTTTCAGAGAAACAGAGGAAATTATGATCAAGGCAGAAGAAGAGTCCCAGCCTACTGCAGCAGATGGAGTAGAAGGCACTGAAGATCAGAAGAGGTCATTGGAAAGTGGGTCAGTGGTTGTGAAAAGTGAAATCTGCGTAACAATGGGTGTTTCAGAAAGTAGAGATAGACTGAAAATTGTGGCAGAGAGGTCTCAGAGGGTGGAGGAACCTGAACTAGAGGCAGAAGATGGAAAAGAGGTTTCTTTACTAAATGAGGAGACAGTTGAAAATGGTGTGCTGGGAGGAGAGGAGGTTGTGCTCCCTGAGACTGGAGAGGCAGTGCCAACAGAGGGGCTGAGTGAAGACATGGAAGGTGTATTGGAAGTGGAAGAAGGAGAGGGGGAAGAAGTATTAGGTGATGAAGGTGTTGATGAAATATCCCTGCCAGCCCCTGAGGAGCAGGAAGCAGAGGACACTTTGGAAATGCTCTTGGCACAGCTCCAGAGTGGTGGCATAATCCATGAGCAGACAGGTAGGATGCTGCTCCTGAACGAGGCGGTGGCCTGCGGGGCGGTGTCCGGCCACACGGCCGTGAAGCTCATGGAGAGAATGAGGATGTTCAGTGGCTTCTTTGACTCTCACACCTGCGAGTCCTTAACCACAGAGGACGTCATTGAAGAAGGTCTGATGGATGAGAGGCTTCTCCAGAAGGTTCTTGCATCTGACAAAGCCATAAGTGGTGTTCTTGACCCAGGCAATAACTTTGTCTACTCCATCAAGGACGCCGCTGCCGTTGGCCTTCTGGACACGGAAACAGCAATGAGGATCTTGGAAGGGCAAGTGGTTACTGGAGGGATTGTTGACTTGAAACGTGGCAAAAAGGTGTCAGTCACTTTGGCTTCAAATCTGGGCCTCATAGAGCCAACAAGTCAGAAAGAGCTGGTCAAGCTGGAGAAGGCTTCCAAAGGGAAAGGCACTGATGAGGCAACCAGACAGAAGCTCATTAGTTTACAGGCTGAGACCAGTGGAATTGTGGACCCTAAAACTAAGCAGCCTTTGACTGTTGCAGAGTCTGTTGAAAAAGGGCTCCTGGAAAAGGAAAAAGCTTTTGAGCTCTTGGCCAAGCAGGTTGCTGATGGAGGAATCATCCATCACGTGTCTGGAATGAGGCTGTCTGTGAACGATGCCATGGAACATGGTTTGATTGACGAAGATTTATGTAATGAGCTCAGGAAAGCTGAAGGCGTGTTCCTGCAGGACTGTGTCCATCCAGTGACGAAGGAGAAGCTGCCCTTGTCCCAGGCAGTATCCTTAGGGCTCATTAGTCCAGAATTCCAGAGGAAAGTGCAAGAAATCCAGGCTGGGAGCGGAAGCATTTTTGATCCAGCTTCTGGCCAGAGACTGGCACTGTGTCAAGCAGTGAAGGAGGGCTTTCTGCCCCAGCAGGTGATTGAGAAAGTCCTGTCATCTTCAGAAATGAAAGAAGGAATTGTAGATCCTGAGAGCTGTATGTTTGTTCCCTACTCGGAGTTCATGAAGAAGTGTAAAATTGACATCGAGTCTGGCCAGAGGTACCTGGAGGTCCATCCCTTCCGAGCCATCAAGGATGAGGTCACGGGGGCCAAGCTGAGCTGTGCTGAGGCCATGAGGCTGGGGAAGGTGGACCCTCTGCCCACCCTGCGGCTGCTGCAGGCACAGGCAGACACTGGAGGGGTGGTGGAGGGCACTGTCAGCAAGAGGCTGTCCCTGAGAGCTGCTGTGGAGAGAGGGCTGCTGGATGAGGGCATGGCCAAAGTCATCGCCACCAACCAGCTGAGGACTGGGGGAATTGTTGATGCCAGCAGTGGGAAAAGAGTCACTGTAAAGGAAGCTGTTGAAAAAGAACTGATTAGCCCAAAATTAGCTGCTGGTCTTCAGGATGGACAGATGCCTGAAGACAAATGTGGTTCTGAGGTCTCCAAAGTAGAAAAAAAACAACTTTTCCAGGAAAAAAGGGAAAAAGTACCTCCAAAAGAGGAAAGCATCGTCCTCTCCACCAGATCTGCCAAGAGGTTTGATGTTGCTGAGCACAAAGCTCAACCTGAGGTCCTGAGCTATGACACAGCTGGAGAAGCAGCTGCTGCCACTGAGGGATCCCCCATAACACACACAGAAGGGAAATTAAAACCTCAGGAAGCTTCCAAGGGTGATGTCCATCCCCAAGATGAACATCATCATCTCCAAGCAAAGGCTGAGGTGACTCCAGCACACCTCTCAGTGTTAGGCACAGCATCTTTCCCTGAAGAGGTGGTGCTGGTAGGGGCTGTGGAAAAAGGGATCACAAAAGGGAGGTCCCAGGTGAGAACAACCTGGGGGGAAGAATCCAGGAGAGAAGTGGATGGGGAGACAGGGGAAGTAGAGGGATTGGCCGTGGAGGAGGAACAGTTGGACATGGAGGTGCTTCACAGTGCAGAGGATGGTGAGGAGAGGAGGAGGAGGAGAGAGTTTGTAAGTGCGGAGGGAGTTGTGGCAGGTGCAGAAGGTGCAGTGATGACTTCTGGGCGAGGAGAGAGAGTGACCAGCATGGTCCAGGTGATACCAGCAGCCCATAGGAAATCTGTTCCTGTGGGTTCAGGGAGGGAACAGGTGGGTCCTGCAGAGTCTGAAGAACCTCCTGAGGTTGGTGGCCCCGTGGAGCCTGCAGGAGATGACCTTGCAGGGGAAGAAGCTGTCAAGCGCACTGAAGGACTCACTGAAGGAGAAATGCCAAGTCTGGATGCAGGAGGTCCAGCTGATCAGGGAAAACCCAGTGAAACTGAGCTCAAATCTACCCAAAAACAGAAAAGCAAGAAAAAGAAAGCCAAGCAGGGCAGTGTTCCAGGAGACAGTGCTCAGCTGGAGAAACCTTCTGCAGAAAAGCAGTCCCTTCCTTTTCCAGTTTCCAAAGAAATTCCAGAGAAAAAGGAGGAGGACCACTTTGAATCAAGGGTGTCAGAGCCAAAACACGAAACCAGCCTCAAGATTACTGCTGGGTTGGCAAGAGACACAGCCAAGCCTGAGGGGAGCAGCAGGGATGGGAAAGGAAAGAAAACAGTTTCTGAGAAAGAGACAGAAAAGCTCAGGGAGGGTCAGGTGTCCCCTCTGCCCCCTGAACACGGGGAAGCTGGAGGGGTGATGAAAGGTGGGGTTAGGAATGGTCGTGACTCCTCGGGAGCATTGAGCCTGGAGGAGAGGATGACTCAGGAAGACACCAAAGTGGAAACCACCTGGGATGGGTCCAGTGCAGCCCCCACAGCAGAAGAACTGCCTGATGAGTTGATTATCAAAGAGGAACGCAGAGAAGTTCAGGAAACCTCTGGAGTCATTGAGCTTGGAGAAAAGAAACAGCGACAACCAACAGCCAAGCTCAGCTCAGACCAAGAAGGTGGCCCCGTTCTCCCCAAATCCCAAGGAGAAACCCCCCAGGAGAGGCCCAAGCAGCCGGGTCCTGGCTTGTTGTTACCTGTGATAGTGGAGGGGGAGCTGCTGGAAACCTCCAGGGAATCCACGAGACCAGCCCAGGTAAATTATTACTTTTTGCTATTTTGACATTTTTTATGAGCTGTTTGTGTATGTTTGGTGCTAAATCTGTCCAAGGTCCTCGGCACAGAGGGCAGCCAGAGCATGAGGAGTGGATGCTGCAGTCCTGGCTGCAGAGGATTTGGCAAGGAACCTGCTGATGTGCAACTGAAAACACTCAGGGCTTAGCTGTGGCTCCTTTTCCTGGAGCATTACTTCTGAATGACTAATGAGNTTTTTTTTTTTGGCACTTTTGCTGTAACCCCAGAGATCTCTTGCCATTTATAAGCTTATGTTGGAAGCACCCATGTGTTTTATTTTTCCTGTGGTAAATCTTGCAGATAAGGCCAGCAAGTGGCAGGTCCATGAGCTGGAATGTTATTAACAGATTTCTTCTTTGAAAAAAAAAAAGAATGATATATAACCCTTTGTGGGTATTTTTCTGCCTGAATTTGAGGCTTTGTTTTCCTGTTTGATTCTGTAGATCAGGTTCAGCAAGAAGATGTGTCTGGAGCATGATGAGAAGCTGATCTCCTATCTCTCCATGCTCCGAGATGTCGAGATGAGAATCAAGCGGGTGCAGCCAGCTGAGCAGAATTTGGCAGCCCTGCATGACCTGCTGCAGCAAGCAGAGGTGAGCCAGCCTGGGCCAGGCTTGGCAGGACAGTTTGCCTCCCCTCTCCCCAGCTTCGTGCGCAGCCCTTACACCCCCTCCTTGCTTCTGGGAGATTAATCTTAGGTTTAACAGGCATTTCTATGCAAACCCCATCCCTCCTTGTCCTGGTGCCATCCACATTCTCCTCCCTGCCTAGACAATAACCTAAGCTTGGCTGAAATTAATTTTACATCCTGGAGAAAGACAGGCAAGTGCTGGCAGCTGAGCAGGGCTGGAGGGGGATGATGACTCTTTCTAGATGCAGTGTTTGGAGCTGTGTCTCCAAAACCTTTGCTCAGCTTTGGCAGCAGGAAGATGAAGTCACCCAGTCTCAGACATAACGATGCTGTCTTGCCTCAGGCCCTGGGCGCTGAGCTGCAGGAGCTGAGCTTCCCAGTGAATCAGGAGTTGGATGCTGTGCAGTGGATTGTGGCCAACCCCCCTGAAGAAGTCCCTGAGCAGTTACTGAAGGCTTTGGAGAAGGATGCCAAGAACCTGCAGAAGTCTCTGAACTCTGCGAACGATGTCCTGGAGTCCCGGCTGCAAAACCTTCGTGGGGCAGCAGAAAACGAAAAGGTAGCGCTGGCAACTTGTCCCCGCTGCCCCCCAAGCACCCCAGAACCCCTTCTTTAAATGATGCATTTCTGTTTTTAAGGCTAAAATCATGGTACATCACGAGGCTCTTCAGAGCAAGCTGCAGGAGCTGCTGAGCTGGGTGTCTGGCACGGCAGAGTCGCTGGATGGCAGCGATCCCCGGCAGGCGAGCGATGTGAGCAGCCTGAGGCTCTGCCTGCAGCACTACCAGGTAACCATGGCAATGCCCCTAATCCTTCGGGCTGCTGGACTTGCTGCCCTTTGCATGGAGGAGAAGCTTTTAATCCTGCCTCCCTCCTGCAGCCTACCAAGGGTTTGCCCTTATCCTGTGCTGCAGTCGGAGCAGCCGTGTTGTGTTTGCTCCAAGGTCACCTGTTACCGTGCTACACAAAGGCTCTGCTTTGGCTGTTTGGGTAACGTGCCCCACTGCAGATGGGTGGTTAGAGGCTGAGTGACCAGGAATGATTCCCATCAGGCTGTTGAGGAGAGAGCTGCTTCTTCTGGAGGGCCTCTGAGAGCCCCCTCCGTCACACCTGCCCTGGTCTCCATCAGCTGTACGAGGAGCCCAGCCTCCCCATCACATTTATCCATCTTCTAGTGATAGCTTTAAAGATTGTTTTCAAGTTCAGCATCTCCTGCTTGCTGATAGCACCTTGGCATTGAAGTCAGGGGATCAAAGGCTTTGAGAACTGGTGATGGCACATGGAGTCACTGTGACCTGAGCAGGCCTGGGTCATCCTCAGACCAAAGGGCAGCCCAGCATTTATGCTCCAAGCAACCTCTCGGTGAGGCGGCTCCAGCACCTGGTGCAGAGGAACATTGAGAAACTGCTGTGGTGAGATACTCTCACCCCCATGCTGAGTGTGATTTTGGGAGCATTTGGTGTTTCTGGAATATATTTCTTGTGGCAAAGCCCATCCACATGTCCCACCTAAAGATGGGAAGCAGTGCAGGGCAGCACAGGCTGCGGGGCCATTTTACCTGATGGACCTTTTCTCTCCCGTTCAGGAGCTGAAAGAGCCCCTCAGTGACACGAAGTCTCAGCTGGACACCACTGCCTTCAACATCCAGTTGTTTATCTCCGAGCACGCCCAGGACCTGACCCCGCAGCAGAGCAGGCAGCTGCTGAGGCTGCTCAATGAGCTGCAGAAGGCTTTCCGGGACCTGTCAGAGCGTTGGACGGCCCGGCTGGAGGTGCTGCAGCTCTGCCTCCAGCAAGCAGAGCAGACTGATCAGGTGAAGGTTGGGAGACGTCTGCTGCCTGACTGCCCTTTGCTCACCGAAGCGCTTCCCGGCCCCAGGAACAGGGGCTGAGACACTCCTGTTTGGAATTTCGTGTGCATGCCACTCCCAGTTTGTGACTTCTCATTGCACATCATGAGCTTCCTCTAAAGGCTTCCTCCTTCCCACCACGTAGCTCTCCGGAAAGTCTCTCTCCCCCCAAAATATCTGGAGCCCCCGTGAGGTCTGGGTGGCACAGCCTGGCAGCCCTCAGGGAGCTGCTTTGGACTGGGTGGAATAAAACCCTTTAACCTCAGCAGAAATCCCTGTGCAGAGGGACCACCACAGACACCCAACAGTTTTAATGTCTTACCTGCACTGCACACATCAGGCATTGCTGTCCCAGGGAAAAAGCTGATGATGTATCAAGGACAAAAGCAAGTCCTCAGGTCTCTGCTGCACTGCTGCAGCACCCGTCACTGCATGGATCCTCTTATTCAGGACAGGATTAATGTGTTTTTATTAACAATTGCTCTCTGTAACTCTTGCCTGTCTTCTCTGGAGTGTGTGTGTGTATTAACCAGTTTGCTTTGCCTTTTCAGATTGAGTGTGCGCCCATCCTAACCCAGGAAGAACTCGCTTTGCAGCTGAAGAGCTCTTAAGAAGGCTCTTTCAATTTGCTTCTGTTGTTTTATCTTATGACCGGGAGAAACAAGCACAGTGTTTTGCACAAGTTTGTACATCACCTTGCTGAAATGCCCAGTGAAAAACTCAAACCTTTTATGTCCCCTGGGAAAGGGGAACAGGGATGTTGCAGGGACTCTCAGGTCACATCATGCTCAATTGCTCAAACAGGCGCTTCTGTGTTGTGCTCTGGCAGCAAAAGGAGAAGCTGGATCAGCTACAGAAATGCTTTCCCTCTCCAGGGCTCCCTCTCCATCCCCAGGATCATAAAAAAACAGCCTATTTGGGTTGTCTGGGGTCCACGGTGGCACTGCCTGACTCAGGTTGTTGTTACCTCTCATTCAGTGAGTTTCTGCTGCTGTTTTAATGTTTGTAATGTGGAATGGAAAAGGCACAGAAACTCGTGACTGAGTTTCCCTGGCAGAGGAGTGCAGCTCCACACTGGAGCTCGACGGGCTCCTCAGAGAGAGACCTGCTCGAATGGTGGCACATGTGGCACCAGCTCAGCAGGGACTGGCCACCTGCAGCTGGAGAGGGAGCACCTGGAGAGCCACAAAAGGTGTTTTCTGTGCTGCATCCTCATCTTCGGGAGCTGTGCTCCAGCTGTAACCTCTCACCTTGCCTTTCAGCAGTGTGAGTGGAGGTGCAGCCCCGGTTCTGACTGTGCCCTGTCCCCTTTCCTCTGCCCGCAGACGCTGCAGGAGCAGCAGGCAGCCCGGGCACAGAGCCTGGCTGAGCTGAGCCGCTGGCTGGGCCAGGCGGAGGACACGCTGGCAGAGCAGCAGAGAGCAGAAGGGGACCTG
Organism: Formicarius rufipectus; assembly: GCA_013399695.1. Classification (NCBI taxonomy): domain Eukaryota; kingdom Metazoa; phylum Chordata; class Aves; order Passeriformes; family Formicariidae; genus Formicarius; species Formicarius rufipectus. The sequence continues at coordinate 220,108 of VXAU01003948.1, read as the reverse complement.
TCAGCCTTGCAGCAGAGGCAAAACGATGTTAAGGTCAGTGCTTTGCTTTAGAAACCAGAGGGCGGAGGGCGCAGGGGCTGCTGTGCCTCGGCAGCACTCATGGCATGGTCTGCACAGGAGCTGCAGAGGAGCATCCACACCCGAGCCGCCTCCTTCACCGGCGTCCTGAAAAGCACGGAGGAGTTTCTGGAGGAGAACAAGGCCAAGATGGAGCCTGGGGAGCTGGCAGCCCTGCAGGAGAGCCTGCAGCGTGCCAAGGAGCAGTACCGGTCCCTGCAGGAGAGGACAGAGGTGGCCCAGAAGGAGCTGGAGAGTGCTGTGAGTGCTGCAGTGCAGCAGGAGACCGAGAAGGTAATGTGCAAAGAGCTGTAGCCTCTGGGCTCTGCTTGAGGGGGACAGTGAGGTCCAGTCAGAGTCCTGCAGGGTCCTGGCAGTCATCTGGGTGATGCGGCATAAGGCAGTTTGTGGTTCCTTCCTGGGTGTCCCTTGGGCGAGGTGTCCCTCAAATGTTTCTGTCATGAGAGTTCTGGCCACGGATGAGCTCGTCGTGGAGGAAATGGAGAAGAGAAAGGCCCCTTGCTCTGCCTTTACGGTGACCTTCAGTGGGAGTGAGAATGTCAGTCACCTCCCTGCACTGGTGGTGCCACCTGACCCCCTTCAGGGAGGGGACCCTGGGTCGTATCAGGGTAAGAAAGGCATTGGAGCAGAGGCTGAGTTTATTCACAGCTTCTTTGCACTTTCTAGAGAGCCGCAAAAGGATTTGGAGGTCTGTGTGTCTCAGGCATTTGCTGAGGCTGGAAAACTCCTTAGGTTTTTTCCTCTGTTGATTTGTGTCTCCCTCCCCCGTGGAGCAGTTTGCTGAGCATGCAAAAAACGGGTCATTCTTATCTGGAGGCTCTTGTGCTTTCAGGTGAGAGCTGCCAAAGAGCTGGAGGAGAACAGCAATAAGATCGATTCCCTTTTGAACTGGGTGGCATCGCTGGAGCAGAAGGGAGAGCTCCCGGAGTACAGACCTCACCCTGCCCAGCAAGAGACAGGGCCCCGAGCAGGGACAGGCACTCGGGATGTCCCCGACGGCCACAGGGGGGAAGCAGACAGCGCTGCCGGCAGCCTGGACGAGCAGTACGAGAGGCTGAAGGTCAGCACTGACACCTCGTCCCTCTCAAAGCTCTCTGCCCCACGCACTGGCCCTGCCTCCACTGCTGGTGCAGCTGGGAATAGGATGGGATGTTGGCTGTATCTGGCCTCTGGAACATGTGATTTTCCAGATGGGAGGCTTGGAAAGTCCCTTCCTGACTTCTTGGTGGAGATGCAATCTGTGTGGTGGGTGGGTGCCACGGCAGGGTGTAATCGGGGTAAACGAGAGAAGGTGCCCATCATGGTCAAAGAAGGGAGAGCCCCAGTACCCCAGCCGGGGGTGTTCCCCACCTTGCTGGTGCCGTGTCACAGAATCCCACACTGGTTCAGGTTGGAAAGGACCTTAAAGCTCACCTAATTCCGACCTCCCGCCTTGGGCAGGGACACCTTCCACTCTCCCAGGTTGCTCAGGGCCCCATCCAACCTGGCCTTGGACCCTTCCAGAGATGGCACAACCCCAGCTGTTGGAGGGTGCGGAGGCTCCACCTCACACGTGGTGGGCTCACACATCTCACACACCCTCCGTCTGACGCATCCCCTTTCTCCCTGGCTCTTTCAGGCCCAGCACCAGGAGCTGCTGTCCCAGCAGCAGGATGTCATCCTGGCCACGCAGTCGGCACAGGCTTTCCTGGACAGGAGGGGCTCCGGCGTGGCCGGGGAGGAGCGGGGGCGGCTGCGGGGCCGCCTGGCACAGCTCAAGGAGCGGTACGCGGCGCGCCTGGCGCAGGCGGAGGCGCGGCTGAAGCAGGTGCAGCTCCTGCGGGATGAGCTGCACAAGTTCCTGCGGGACCACGGGGAGTTCGAGGCGTGGCTGGCGCAGGCGGAGCGGGACCTGGAGGGGATGTGCCAGGGGGGCAGCGACCCCGCCTCTCTCCGGCAGCTGCTCCGGCGGCAGGGCAGCTTCTCCGAGGATGTCATCTCCCACAAAGGCGACCTGCGCTTCGTCACCATGTCGGGACAGAAGGTTCTGGACGTGGAGGGGGCTGCTGGGGACGCCGAGTCCCAGCTGCTGATGTCCAGGAGAGTGGTCAAGAGCAAGCTGGAGGATGCGACGCAGAGATACAGCACGCTGCACTCCAAGGTATGGGGAGGGCTTTGCAGGGCCGGGGGTGAGCCCTGGGTGCTGCTTCCCTCCTGTGCGGGGATGGCAGAGGGACATTCCTCTTGAGTGTCTGGATGGGCTTCCAGGTCATTTATAGATTGTAGGACAAGGTTTGTCTTCTTCAAGGCTTGGGCAAGGCAGCACCCCTGGTCTTGCTGTTGGTCTACATTCTGCCTCCTGTAATTAACATGTGGCAACATTAATGTTTTAATTGTTTTTTCTTCCTTGGTGATTTTTGTGCCTTTTCCGTGGGTTACCCATGTCCTGTGACATTGCTCCTTTGCAGTGCTCCAAGCTCGGCTCCCACCTGAACACCTTGCTGGATCACTACCAGCAGTTCCAGGAGGTGGCAGAGTCTCTCAGGATGTGGCTGCAGGAGAGTGAAGCTGCCATTGGGAAGCTGCTCTCGGAGACAGTTTCCTCAGATCCAGCTGTTCTGCAGAAGCAGCTCACCAGCACCAAGGTACAGGGGCCTTGCTGATCTCCTGGGAAGCACTGGAGCCTGGATGGGAATTTGGCTGCTCTGAGTAGTGAGCAGCAGGAAAGAGAGTCCACCTGTTGGCTTTTTTTCACTGTTTGAATGCAAAGATGCACCTACAGGTGCAGCAGGTCTGGACGTGGAGGGGGCTGCTGGGTGGGGTCAGAGCAAGGAGCAGGGACTCTGCAGGCACAGACACCCAACTGGGACATAGAGGGGGACATTCCTCTCCCATGAGGGTAACTGGGTGCTGGGACAGCCCAAACCCTCTGATGCAGCACTACGTGTAGCATGGGTTGGACTTTCCAAGCTACATTATTATTTTTCTTAATGATTTAGTGATTAAGTGAAAAGATCCCTCAGAGAGTTTAAATGGAGCCCTGAGCTCCCCCGTGCCTCTGCCCCATCACTGATTCTGGCTTCTTTCTTGTCAAAGCAGCAGCTGCAGGAAGATCTGGCTGAGCACCAGGTGCCAGTGGAGAAGCTCCAGAAAGCAGCTCAGTCCCTGCTGGAGGTACAAGGGGAGCCAGCCCCAGACCACAGGCATATTCAGGAAACAACAGGTATGGAGCAAAGCAGCTGCCAGTGTTATCAGGGCAGGCTGGGGAGAGTGAAACCAAACTGGGGAGGGAGTGAGGCTGAAATCTCCCACTTTTGGGTGAGGTCAACACAGTAATGCATCCTCAGGGCTTGTGTTTGCACGTGGGGAGGTCCCCTGTCCCACTGCTGAGTTTGGGGACGGGGAGTTGTTGTCAGTGAAAGTTCAGAGGAGCCAAAGGTGACTCCTGCTGTTCTCTGAGCACCTGGAGCTCTCTGCCACTGATGCTCCTTTGTGCTGAACTCTGCAGATGCCATCGTGAGCCGCTTCCAGAGCCTCTCCCAGCAGATGTCCGAGCGCTCAGACCTGCTGCAGAAATCCATTGCCCAGTCCCAGAGCGTCCAGGAGAGCCTGGAGAGCCTCCTCCAGTCAGTGGCTGAGATTGAGAAGAACCTGGAGAGAGACCAGCCAGCTGAGCTCTCCTCCACCTCCATCCAGGACTCACTTGCCACGAGCGTGGTAAGACTGGGCCCAACTCCCTCATCTCAAACACCCCTGTGCAGGACCTGAGCCATGCAGGGAATTGCTGGGGTTTAGCTTGTGTTTTGAAAGCACCAAAAAAACCCTAAAAAGGGATATGAGCAGAGCCTTTGCTTGATAATCATAGAATCAAAGAATGCTTTGGGTTTGAAGGGACCTTAAAGGCCATCCCTTTCCAACCCCATGCCATGGACAGGGTCACCCTCCACTAAACCAGGTTGCTCCCATCCAACCTGGCCTCGAATGCTCCCAGGGATGGGGCATTCACACCTTCTCTGGGCATCCTGTGCCTGAGCCAGGTCACACACTTGTCGAAAGTCTCCTTTTCTCTTTGCTAACAAGTAGGGGTTGGATCTCAGGCACCGAGGAACTGCAGAGCAGGTTGGGCAGATCAGAAAGGAAAGGAAAAGTGGGATAGACAATTGTTCTTCCCCTCCCCCGGGTGTCTCAAAGCACATGCTGCTGCTTCCAAGGGCAGCCCAACCAACTGATACCAGTTCCTAAAGTGTCCTCCCTGCCCGTGTGTGCCCACCACAGAAGCTGAAGCAGGACCTGGCCCGGCAGAAGAGCTGCCTGGAGGCCACGCGGGAGATGGTGACGCGGTTCATGGAGACAGCAGACAGCCCCACGGCCTCCGCCCTGCGGGACAGGCTGGCCGAGGCCACGGGGCACTTCGGGAGGCTGTGCCAGCGGCAGCAGGAGCGGGAGGATGCCCTGAAGGGCCTCCTGCCCAAGGCTGAGCAGTTCGAGCAGCTCTCGGAGAAGCTGCAGCAGTTCACGGAGAGCAGAGCGCGGGCGGTGGCGTCGGGGAACCCCCCGGACCGCGACATCGCCGCCTTCGCCCAGCACGTCCAGGTGAGCCGCGCGGGCAGGGGGCTCTGCCCGCTCTGGGTGTCTGAGCTGGGACCCCTGCCGCAGTGGATGAGGCTGTTTCCAGCAGTGAGAGAAGCAAATGGCATTTCCCAAGAGTCAGACTGGTTTTTAGGTGGGATCTCCAGCCAGGCTTTTAGGGACCAGTCCAAATATAGCAGGGTTTTGCCAGTTTAATACAGGGATTCATACAGCAAAACTCACGTGTGCTGGCAGTGAGCTCAGTTTGGAGTAGGACAGAGACCTTGGAGATCTTAGAGACAGAGAATCGTCGAGTGTTTTGGATGGGAAGGAACCTTAAATATCATCTCATTCCAAGCTCCCTGTCATGGGCAGGGACGTCTTTCACTGGACCAGATTGCTTGTGGTCTGCCCTTGAACACTTCCAGAACTGCCCTGGGTTGTGGTGGCTGGTCATGGCTGTGCAGGATTTCTCCCTCTGGCTTTCTACAAGTGCTCTGCTACAGGAGGTGTTTTATCCACAGCTTCAGAAATGCCCAAAGCTGGCGTAAAACCAGACACTTGTGCTGGGGGAGGATTGGTTTGACTTAGTCTAGGGCCCCAGATCCCATCCCAGTCACTGTGTGGCCTTATACTAGAACAGGAGAAGGTGAGACTTGCTCCTACAGCTGCTCAGGGTATTTGCTGAGCTGGATTTGGGGGAGCAGTTGGGAGTGGGTTGTGCCTCACATTTGGCACTGGCGCCATCCATGGTACTGGAGCCATCCACAGCTCACCAGAACATGGGGCTGTCCGGTTCATCCCCTCTACCTGAGTCTGCTGGTGGGGAACATAATGAGCTCTGCCCTTTGCTCTTGGCAGGAGCTGAATTCAGAGATGAGGCAGCACCAGGAGGACCTGGCCACCCTGGAGCACCTGGCTGCCGAGCTGAGCTCCTGTGGCTTTGCCCCTGGTGCCTTCCAGCAGCAGGAGAAGCTGCAGAGCCTGAAAAAAGACTTCCTGCAGCTACAGAAGGTGGCAAAAGAGAGGTGAGTCTTGGGGACCTGGCCTCTCCCTGGGGAGATGACTTTGGGGGTGGCTTCGTGGCCTGAGCAAGACCCTGTGGAGATCTCCTTTCCAAGGAGGGGCACGAGCGAGCTCTTCCTGCCGCCCTCCTCCCACGCCAGGAGTCTGAGGCAGCTCCATCCAGCTGACACTTTAAAAAAAGCCTTGGCTGGGGGCGTTGTGAAAAATTCCTGGTGCTGCAGGAGCCGCTGCTACACATTTCCCAGTGTGTGGGCTGCCACAGCTCCTCCCCAGAGCATCCTGCTGGAGGGGAGTGGGCTGCTGGCAGAGGATTCTGCCTCTGGTGTGCTCTCCAGCAGGGGACAGAGCAGTTTTAGCCCCTGAAGTTGGGATGAAACAGAGCTTGAGCTCAGATTGGCCGTGGCAGCTTGAGCAGGGTCAGAGCAACAGCATCCCTGGGGATCACACCTATCTGGCTGTGTTCCCAAAATCCCTGGGGAATGCAGGGAGGGTGATGGGGAAAAGCAGATGAAACTCACAATAATCCCCAGTAGTAATTCAGTGCTCTGCAGGCTGCTGGCAGCTGCAGGCAGCAAGGATGAGCCAGAGGGGCCCGTGGCTCCCATCGAGGGGCTGCCTTGTTCCTCCAGGATGGGCTGAATTGATGGAGCTGTGGCCAGGGAGGAGGGGGCAGCACAGCCTGGGCTCCCCCGGGGTGCAGCTGCCTGGGGGGACATGGCATCAAAGAGTCCTGTCTTCCCAAGGGCTTTGCTTTTCCCTGAACAAAGAGCCCAGTGCAGAGCCACAGCAGGTTGGCAGTGGTGGTCCCATGGCTGTTGGCTACCACTGTGCTGCCCAAAAGTGCCACCAGCCACGATCTGGGGGGTCAGCAGCAGTGAGAGGCTGGCACTGCATGCACCCCACTTTGGCTGGCACTGCCCGTGCTGTTCCCAAGCAACATCTAATAATAATAATTATAAAAAGGGCTTCTAGAGACAAAACTGTGCTACATTCAGGAGGGGGTAATTGCAAGGCAAAGCACGAGCTCTGACTCTCTGAAACCTTTTCACTCTCAGAGAAAAGGATGCGTCGTCCTGCCAGGAGCAGCTGGATGAGTTTCGGAGTCTGGTTGGTGCTGTGAGGAAGTGGCTGAGGGAGAGTGAAGGCAAAATGCCACCTGCTGAGACCTCCCTGGGCACCCAGGAGCTGCACCAGCACAGGCAGCAGATCCAGGTGGGCAAAGGGAGCTGGAATCTGACTGGGAGAGTTGGCAGCTGGTGTGGAAATGCTGGACTGTGGAATGAAGTGCAGGAAGCAGAGTCCTGGGAGGTGGTTTGTGGTCTCAGGAATCCTCACTGTGCCATCCAGTGGCTTGCAGAGAAGGGAGCAGTGTGGGATTCCTGTCGGGCACTGCCTGGTTTCCCATCCCTCCCCCTGACTGCTCTGGGTGGGATTTGGGAGTGGGAGAGCCAAGCACACTGATTTTCTCCGAGTGTTTCCCCGTGGCAGACGTGGAAGGTGGCCTCCTGTCAGCCGAGCCCCCGCTCCCCCCTGGCACAGGGATGCTGTGAATGGGCATGTGCCAAGGCACTGACTCAGAGCCCTGCTGAGTCACCCCCATCCCTCTCACCCCGCGGCTCCGACTGGGCTCAGCCAGGCTGGGCTGTGCAGGAGGAGGAGGGACGTCCCTGGAATGGTGGGAGGGAGAAGGTTTCCTTCAACAGACCCATTAGTTAAGGAAGAGCTTTTCCCTCTTTGATTCCCCCGACAGAAATAGATGTTTCACACCCACTTTCCCAGCACAGCCTGTGTGTGCCATGTGCTGGTTCCCTGGGGCTGTGTCCTGGTGCCACCCTGTCACCACAGAGGTGACAGGTGAGGAGGGCAGGGCTGTGGCTGGGCAAGCACGGCCTCCAATCCCAGCCTTGGCTTTTGAGCAGGATCTCCTGGAGGAGTGGAAGGGGAAGGGGGCTCAGGTGGAGGAGATTGGCCGCAGAGGGACCCTCCTGGAGAATCTGATTGTGGAGATTACGGCCCCCAACAGCCCGCCCAAGGCAGGTGAGTTGAAGCCCGCTGTCCTGAGAATGCCTCCTCCCTCTGCTGTCACCACTGCGTCTTCTCTGAGTCTGCCTTGAGCAAAAAATCCGGCTATTTCCTACTTTTAGCCAAATTCAAAGGGTCCGTGGCAGTGTGAGTGTTGTGGGGCTCAGCAGTGGCCAAGTCACTGGTGCTGGTTGCATTAACACATCAGCCTAACTTGGCTTAATTAACTGTAGCCTGACGAGCTCTGAATTAGCCTGTGTTTGCCGTGGGGACACAAATAACTGCTCAGACGGAGCATGAGAGCTGGGGGGTCTGGGCTGTCAGCCCTGCAGGGAACTCACGGAGGTGACTCCTGCTTTTCCCTGGTGATGTGCTTCAGTCTCTTGAGGGCTGGAGTGTTTTTATCAAACTCCAGCATTTGGGTTTCATATCTGGATGACATTTAAGGCTGTGATGTTCAGATGTGATCTACGGGTCTCCTTTTTGGCTTCAAGTCTGTGAAGCAATGAGATTACGTCTGGTTTGTTTGGAAACCAACTCCAAGATGTCTTCCAGCTTGTGAAAACAAGTCCCTGGACTCACATTGTTGTTGGAAATTTATGGGAATTCGTGGTCTGGATATGTTTGTTGGGATTAAGTTCATAAGCAGTTCTTTGGGAAACCTCCAAGACAAGTGAGGAGAGGCTTGTTCTGGGTGACTCCCATGGTCACCCACATGGGGTGGCCAAAGGTTCAGGCCCTTATATCCATGGAAACTTTAAAATATAGAGTTAAGAGAGAGACTTACCTGACAGTATGAATCCCCCTTGGCTTGTGACCCATCTGGTGTCCAGGGAGGGGACACTTGGTGCCTCCTACATGGAGCCTCTGGGCAGAGAGAGCATGTCCACACACCAGAGTGGGTTTGAATAGTTCCATCCCATGAGAAAAGGAGGCTATGAGGGAGTGAATCCCTTCAGGGAAGGCATTCATCAGTCTCACAGGATATAACTCACAAAAACGTGCTCAGGGTAGCAGCTTTCCAGGTGTGGAGTGGTGGCCAGTGGTCCCCAGTGTTACAGTCCATGCAGGAGCTGCATCCACCTGGGTGTCTGGGTGATCTTGTGATGCTGGGAGAGGTGCCCAGGTCTGGCATCTTCAGCTCTCCTGCTTCTGGTCCAGCAGGGCAGGAGGAGCTCCAGGGAAAGAAAGAGGAATGGGAGGAGAAGAGATGGAGGGACTCCAAACCGAATTAGTGCTGATTGCCCAGTGCTGTGCACATGGAGACACTGTGACTGTGCTTGGTGGCCAGTGTGGGCCGTGGCACGGAGGGGCCATTCATCACTTGCTGTCTGCACTCCTAACACATCTGCCTTGTCCCTCCTGTCCCTTGTCCCTGTCCCCTCTGCTCAGGTGCTGCCCTGCCCGTGCCAGGAGGGTCAGTGGGCAGCGTGAACGGATACCACACGTGCAAAGGTGAGCTCATGGTCCCTGCCTGTTCTTGTGTGTGCAAGTCCCTCCATGAGAACAGGAACCTCGATGTGACACCATCAGCATCCCTGCAGAACGGGCATGAGCTTGGCAGTGGGTTGGGAATTCTCAGCTGGAGCCACGGAGATGGAGGATGGAGGTCAGGCTGAAGGACAGAGCGGGGCAGCCTCGGGGAGCGACAGCGCCCTGACACCCTGTCAGGTGGTGTTAAGAGCTGATAAATGGGAGATCATTTTAAGGCCTGCAATTAAATTTATTGGTTCTCTGGGATTATAACAGCATCCAACCCTCCAGTTTGAAGAGCAATTTTAATTATGGCCCGTTATCTGCTGTTAGCTCACCAGTTCAGCGAGATAATAGGTGCATAAAAATGGCTTTATATTTCAGTGTCAAGTTATTTAACCTTGTATTAGCAGTGGCATTATGAAAGGGGGACTCAGCTTGCATCAGGTTCACAGACACGGGGGCATTTACTTTGTTTGCAAACTGTCAACGTGTATTTGTGGTGCGAGTGGAAAAGCCCCTCTGGCAGGAGAGGTGAGGATGATGTGACATCGCTCTGCAGGCAGATGGATGGAGCGTGGCCTCTTGCTCCTCATGCTTGGCTGGCTGTGGCTGCCCAGGGCTAGATTAGAACTTGATAGTCCAGGTTAGGATGGGGAGCACGGGCAGTGGTCCTCAGCTCAGCCTGCTTTCTGGAGACAGATCTGACGGAGATCCAGTGCGACGTGGCGGATGTGAGCCAGCAGTACCAGGCCCTGGGCACGGCGCTGAGGGAGCGCCAGCAGCAGCTCTCAGCTCTGCTGGAGAAGATGCAGGAGGTGCAGGAGGAGGCCAGCTCGATGCTGAAGTGGCTGGAGTCGAAGGAGCGGATGCTGTCGGAGCTGGACGCCTCCTCCTCGCCCACCAAGACAGAGACAGTGAGAGCCCAGGCTGAGCACAACAAGGTAACTCCTCTCCCTGAGATAAAAATGGGAATCACATTACCACTGAATGGGTTGGGTTGGAAAGGAGATCATCTGGTTCCAACCTCCTGCTGTGCATCTCCCAAAGGATCTCAGAGATGTGCTTTATTTGCAGCAGGACCTGAAGGATTAGTCAGGAGGGTCTGCCCTGGGTTAAAGAAGGGCATTCCCAGATCGGAGATTCCGGGCAGGTCTGTGGAGTAGGAGCCCAAAGTTCCCTTTTGCTTTTAGATCTGTTGCTTTCAGGCATTTGGCTCAGGGGAAAAGAGCTTATCTGGAGCTTATCTTGTTGCTGGGTCACTCCAGCTTCTCCTGGAAGGCAATTCCCAGCCTTTCCCTGTTCTAGGAGCCAAGTTAGCTCACAGTATTGCTAACAAATTGATTTAATTAAAGAGCAAAGAACAGAAATTGTCCAACTAACTGCTGCTTCATTCCTACTCCGTGTTTTCATTCTTTTGCCCTATATCTGAGGAAGTTCAAATCATTATTTTCCAGGCATTCCTGGCTGAATTGGACCAGAATTCTGGGAAGATCCAGAAGGTAAAGGACTCGCTTTCTGGCTTGCTGGAGAAATATCCAGATTCCCCAGAAGCAGCGAACTGGAAGAAGATGCAGGAAGACCTGAGTAAGTGCCTGAAGCACTCAGTGAGGCTTCTGTCTCCAAACATCACGTTAGAAGCGGTTCAGGAGTGCGGGACAATCCCAAAGTCACAGCAGAGCAGAGTCACTTCTAATTAAAATTCAGTAAATAGCAAACTTATCTCATAGCTGTCTGGTGTACAAGGTGTTCCTGAGACGAGCCCTGTCGTGATTAATGAAATCTCTGTGATGGATGTGGATTTTAAAGATGTGCCTCCTTAAACTGCTTCTTTAAAAAAATGATAAAAAAACCCCATGTTAGCTGCATGGGTTAATTATTGTGATTAAAAGCTTCACTGCTTGATATAAAATTCTAGTCATTAGTGAGGCTATCCTAGGTAATTAAATGTTGACTAAACAAAGCTGTGTGTTTAAAAAGAAGCCCAGAGATTCTCTTCTTTGAAATAGCAGGAACGTGTTTATGGAGTTCTCCATCCAGGAGATCTGAATGTGCTGTGTGAGGACTGGTACACATGAGAGTATCCTCCTTTATCGAGCCAGGGATGTGAGATGGCTCCCCCAAGGTCAGACCAGCTCATGGCAGTAGTGACTAGAGCACAGAAATCCTGCTTGCAAGGTTTTTTCTTAGGAGCTTCAAGACCACGTAGCCATTAGAATTGGGTAATGGCTTATTAGCTGGAGAGTGAATAGAGCCACGCTAGTTCTGTTGGAAAACTGAGGAGGTTTCCCATGGGGAAAACCATGGGAAAGGGAAAAATACCTTCTTGATGGAGGGGTGGGCTGGCCAGGCGTGCCACCGTGGCCAACACAGCCGGTGCTTCAGATTGCAGGTGGGACAGAGCCAGCCAGGCGACGGCTGAGCGGCAGCAGAAGCTGGAGGAGTCTGCAAACCAGCTGGCCGCCTTCCAGGCTGCTGAATGCCAGCTGCGCCCTTGGCTCATGGAGAAGGAGCTGATGATGAGTGTGCTGGGACCCCTCTCCATCGACCCCAACATGCTGAATGCACAGAAGCAGCAGGTCCAGGTGAGATGGGTTCGCATCTCCACGCTGGGTGTCCGTGGACGGGGAGGGTGTCTCATCCAGATAGGAGGTGGAAGACTGAACTGGGAATTACTTGTCTTGCAAGCACTCTGGAGACCTCACGTCTCCTCTCCCAAGTCCTCCCAGCTGAGCCCAAACTGCTGTGAAAACTTAAAACGGGTGCAGTGCCTAAGCTCCCTTCCCCACACTGCTTTGACTCATCCATGAATCACTTGGCCCCTCTTGGAGAGTGAAATTGCTTTAAACAAAACCTGTGCTGATGCTCTGCAGGACTTGCTCATGCTGCCCCTCCCCCTGCCAGCCTGCTCTTTCCATGCCTCCTGCTTCCAAATCCGAACATGTCCGCAACAGGCCACATCACGAAGCCAAAAGCCCCAGTTAACATAATCAGATTTCCCTCTCCTCTAACCGGTTTAATGTTACATTGCACAGCAATAAGACAAATAAGAGAGAGAGCAAAGTCCTGGAGTCACAGACCCCTCCCAGCTTTTTAACTTCCAAGGTCACAGTAAATCCTGGTCTGCCCAGCCCAATTGCTGTCCCACCCCAGGGCTTGTTCCTGCTGCCTCCATGGGCTGGGTAAAGCCTCTGGAGCTCTGGTTTGTTTTGACTGTGTGTATTAGGAGCTGTCAGTTTTATGCAAACATTTTTATGTTATTTCTGTTCCAGTTTATGCTGAAGGAATTTGAAGCCCGCAGACAACAGCACGAGCAGCTCAACCAGGCAGCTCAGAGCATCCTGACTGGCCCTGGAGATGTTTCTCCATCCACGACCCAGGTGCGGGATGAACTCCAGGGGGTTAACCAGAAATGGTCGGAGCTGACAGAACGCCTCAACTCCCGCTCCAGCCAGATCGATCAAGCCATAGTAAAGAGCACCCAGTACCAGGAGCTCCTGCAGGGGCTCTCGGAGAAGGTGAAGGCAGCGGGGCAGCGCCTGAGCAGCCAGGCTGCCATCAGCACACAGCCTGATGCCGTCAAACAGCAGCTGGAGGAAACCAGCGAGATCCGCTCGGAGCTGGAGCAGCTGGAGGAGGAGATCACGGAGGCTCAGACCCTCTGTGATGACCTCTCCATCCTCATCGGGGAGCAGTACCTCAAAGATGAGTTAAGGAAACGTCTGGAGACAGTGGCGCTTCCTCTCAAAGGGCTGGAAGATCTGGCAGGTGAGGCGCTGAAGAGATACTGGGATGTTGAGCTCCGCCCCTGCTCTTTGCCAAAGGGCTCTCCCATCACTGGGTTTCTCAGAATAGTAGCAGGAGCACCATTTAGCATTTTTGGGGTACTTTATGGGTGTTTTCTGTGGTACTAAGCCCAGAAGAGTTCAAACCCCAGATATACCTGAGCCTGGAGAGGGCGCAGAGGTGTTTAGTCACACCGATGTGACTCTTCAACAAGCAGTGTGGCATGTGCTTGGAAAAAAAGCAGGTTCCTAAATTCAGAGTGGGGCATGGAGGAGTCTCAGCAGCCACTCTCTAGTCTGGAGATGCATCTTCTGGTTTCTAAGAGGTTCTATGTAGAGGCTGGCCAGGAGGACCAAGATGACTGCATTATCATTGCCTCTTAGTACTTAGGAAATGTATGAATCAATGAGCAAAAAGGCTGGTGATGCAATGGAACACTCCTTCCTGTTAATCAAAACACAGTTGGTACATACGAGATGATTTTAAATAATTGCACTTTGCTTATTTGATTTCAGTTTAATTGTCGCCTTCTAATCTCATTCCCATTCCAGCCGACCGGATGAACCGACTCCAGACTGCGCTCGCGAGTTCCCAGCAGTTCCAGCATATGTTTGATGAACTCAGGACCTGGTTGGATGACAAACTGTGCCAGCAAGCTCAGAGCCAACCGATTTCTGCTAAACTGGAGAGGCTACAGAGCCAAATTCAGGAACAAGAAGAGTTCCAGAAGAGCCTCAACCAGCACAGTGGCTCGTACGAGATGATTGTAGCTGAGGGAGAATCTCTGCTGCTTTCAGTCCAGCCTGGGGAGGAGAAGACCACTCTGCAAAACCAGTTGGTCAGCCTGAAAACACACTGGGAAGAGCTCAGCAAACAGGCTGCTGATAGGCACTCTAAGCTCAAGGACTGTTTGCAGAAAGCTCAGAAGTACCAACGGCACACAGAGGATCTCCTGCCGTGGGTGGAGGACTGCCAGGCAAAGATGTCAGAGCTGGAGGTAACTCTGGACCCAGTGCAGCTGGAGGCGACTCTCCTGAGGTCAAAGGCCATGCTGAGTGACGTGGAGAAGCGCCGGTCCTTGCTGGAGATGCTGAACAGTGCTGCTGACATCCTCCTCGATGCTTCCCAGGCGGATGAGGATGACATCCGGGATGAGAAGGCTGGCATCAACCTGAAGATGGATGCCATCACAGAGGAGCTGCAGGCCAAGACTGGCTCCATTGAAGAAATGTCCCAGAGGCTCAAGGAGTTTCAGGAGAGCTTCAAGAACATTGAGAAGAAGCTGGAAGGGGCAAAGCACCAGCTGGAGATCTACGATGCCCTGGGGCCACAAGCCTGCAGCAACAAGAATCTGGAGAAGCTCAGGGCACAGCAGGAGGTGCTGCAGGCCCTGGAGCCACAAGTGGATTACCTGAAAAACTTCACTCAAGGTCTTGTAGAAGATGCTCCAGATGGATCTGACTGTTCCCAGCTCCTAAACCAAGCGGAGGTGGCTCAGCAGGACTTCAAGGCTGTGAAGCAGAGAGTGAACGACTGCTGTGCACTCATGGAAGACAAGCTGGAAGGGATCAGCCAGTTCAGCAGTCGGGTCAGGGAGATGTTCTCTCAACTGGCAGACCTGGATGATGAGCTGGACAGCATGGGCCCCATCGGGAGGGACTCGGACAGCCTCCAGTCCCAGGCAGAGGACGTCCGTGCCTTCCTGGGCAAACTCCAGCGGCTGAAGTCGGACATCGAGGCGTCCGAAGGCGACTGTCAGAAGATGCTGGAGGACGAGGGGAGCCCAGACCTGTTGGGACTGAAACGGGAGCTGGAGACGCTGACCAAGCAGTGTGGCAAGCTGATGGAGAGGGGCAGGAACCGGCAGGAGCAGGTGGAGACGACGCTGTCCCGCGTGGAGGACTTCTACAGCCGGCTGAAGGAGCTGGCGCACATGGCCAGCGCGGCCGAGGACAGCGAGGCCCTGCAGTGGGTGGTGGGCACCGAGGTGGAAACCATCAGCCAGCAGCTGGCAGACTTCAAGGTGAGTCTTGGCGCTGTTTTTTTCAGGTGGTACTCATTGTTTTGATGGTCTGTCTGGTGTTGTGTTTTGGTGTGGGCTCCGAGCCATCGCGTCTTCGTTGTTTGATGCTGTAACGTGAGTGGTTTTGGTGTAAGGAAATATCCTTGCTCTGCAGAGTATGAAATCATCTGCTGTTCTTGATAGTCTGTGGTGGAAAGGTGCAGAAAGATTTTGTGATTGGGAGGAAAATCCCTGTTCTCTTGGTGATGTGTAATGTTGATGTGCCAACATCTCGTGGGCTGGTAGAGGTGGTTGATGTTTAGGTTTTTGGAGGAGGGAGGGGTAGTTTTGAGTCCATCTGAGCTGCTAGTTGGCATCATTTGAGTGGCTAGTCCAGATCAGATCATTCTGCAAGTCTTTCTACCTGGCCTACCATTCTTGCTTGTTGTTCACTTCACCTGGACCACATTTTACATCCTTTTTGGGGTCCTTGGGCACAAATAAAGCCACAGATAAACTGTGGGACAAGGGATGCACACAGTGAATAAAACCAAGGTGAAGTTTTATGTGAGCTGTTCACCTTTCCAGTAAGGAATTGATGGAGACCATCAAGACTTGCATGAAATGCTAAAAAAGGAAAGGGTTGGAGTATGTTTGATATATTTTTATACAGTGTTATGATGTTGGGTCATGCTGTTACACTACATTAATTATATTAATACAGCTTAGAAATTCTCTTGCTGTGAAACTTCTGTTCCTGATGTGCTGAGGAGTTGATGATTGGGCTGATTTACATCTGGCTGCTCATTTCCTGGTGTTAATGGGGGCTGGGAGGGGGAGGCAGTTTTACAGCCATTTACTTTTCATCTCATGGCTAATTGATCCCGTTCTACCACTTTAATAGGTCTGTGAAACCTTCACCAGGACAAGGTGTTTCTGGTTTGAGGGTTGCCTATCCGAAAAATAGCTGGAAGTGTTATTTATGGGACAAACTCAACCTCATCTGATGGTGTTGCTGTCTTGTGTTGGGCAGTGCTTTGCTTGGAGCTGATATTGATGGGAAGGATTTAACTTCATCATTAAACACCACACAGTCACTTGGAACGAATATCTCCAAAAAGGAGTTTTTAGGCCTCAAAATCACTGAACCTTTCCTGCAGAGCAAGGGATTATTCCCAGCTGAGCAGCTCCCATTAGGATGGATGATGAAACCCAGACTGCAGGGTTGGCTGGGCTGGAGGGAGCAGCTTAACCCATCGTAGGGTTTGCACATGGTCTGCAGCTCAGTGACCTTGGGGATGACCCTGTGAGACACAGGTGACCTGGGCTGCATGAGCCAAGGGTGCCCTGGGGGCATGGGGTGTCCTCACCAGGAGTCATTTGTTGCCCACGGGAGGCCATGCAGTGCAGTTGGGGTCTTTGTTGGTGGGAGAGTGAAAGTTGCAGCAGTGAGAGGAGGGTTTTGCCCTGTAATGGCTGAGCATGAAAGGGGGGAGAAGCACGAGGGGTGGATGGAGCAATCGTGGTGACACAGCAGCATTCCTCCATTCCTCCCGTGCTCGGTTCATCCAGACAGCAAGGATTTCTGCACAAAGCCTAAAGGTTGCAGAGCAGGTCTTAGCAAAGCTTCACCTTCCAGTTCTCTCTAAGGGAAATGCAGTCCCAGATTCTGATCTGGACTTGGAGGGGCATTAGCAGGGACTGTCTGACCTCTGTGTGTGCAGGAGGCAGAGGTGGAGGAGTCTGGCTTGGGCTCTGTGGGAAGTGGGGGGCACAGGGGGCTTCTCTTGGTTGCACCAGACTTTAATTTCTCAATAAATTGTCTCTCTAAGACAATATCACAACTCTTTCCCTTCTTGGCTTGCAAACCAGCTGCATGCCTGGAGTGTCCAGGGGGACCAGAGGAGCTCCTCAGCTGGGCAGTGCTCCGGGGGGGTGTGGGGTGAGGGATGGGGTGAGGGATGGGCTGACTGGGGCTCTGCAGGAGCAGTCGAGCTCTGTCTGTCCAGAAGGCTCAAAGGCAGGCAGGTATTATGTCTTAAGGCATTAATTTTAATGAACATCTGTGTAAATGAGATGCAAATTAGGCATGGCCCCAGGGCTCCAGGCAAGTTGCCAATGGAGTCCTGACAAAGGTGGGCGCTTCTGGACTCATTGTGTCCAGATTTTAATAAAGAAGATATATTGAAGGCTCTGATGGAGGTTGGGAACAGATGACTTTTGAAGCAGCTTATATTTGAAGCTTCCCATATATCCCTCTTTTCCTGCAAACATCCCTCAAACTTGCCCCCAAAAGGCCACAACCTCCAACAAACCTTTAACTTTTGGAAAACTGCCATCCATGCATTTCCTCTCTTCCTCCAGCCCCTTTCCCAGGTCACAGAAGGACTAATCCTGGCTTTGGGAGGGATGAGCCCTCTCCCACTGGAAGTTTTCCTCCTGGCTGGGCTTCTCAGAGGTGGGAGGCTGGGAAGCAGCTGCCAGGTCCTGCCCGGGGAGGGCTTTGTTTGCAGGAGGTGTTTCAGTTCAGCGAGCAGATGTGATTTTGGGGCTGGGACCACTGAGGGGCTGAGCCCACACCAGCTCCCACGGCCACCAGGAGCCAGGACAGCAATCCAGGAGGGACCTGGAGTGCAGGCGGTGCAGGAAAGCTAGGCAGGGACTGTTTTAGAGCACCACATTTGTTAGAGGATCACAAGAAACCCATCTGGAAGAGACTCTAAGGGGTCATCTAACTTAGCCCTTTGTTTTCTGGTGAGATCAAGTGCAGCTGAAAGGCATTTCTGTGGTTTGGAGCCTGTGCTTATATGGACATCCTGATGGATCACTTTGGGTCTAGCTATGCCACAGAAGAAATAACAAGGGGTTAGCTCGTGTTGAGCTGTCAGGCCAAAGGACCCTCATCTTTAACTCCTCATCTTCAGCAGGAGTTTAGTCCAAGTGACTCTCTTTCCATTGCTGCCTCTCCGAGGAGCCCCTTTTTGTATAAAAAGGTACTAAAAGTTGGAAGAATCTTTGTGCTGAGCTTCACACAGCCAAGTAGGGCTCTTCAGCACGAGGGACAAGCACCAGCCAGAGCTCCTCGTAGGAGTTTCCAGGCTGGGGCACTGCTTCCCCCTCTGCTCTCTCTGCTGTCAGCTCAGGTTTCTCAAAGCTTACACTGATATTAAATTTTAATGACTGGAATCAAATGAGCTACAGTTGAGATGTTACTAAACATAACAGCTTTGTTGATTCAGTTTAACAAACAGCAGAATTCCCCAGGGAAATGATTCCCCAGGCACGAATGGGAAGGGGGGTCATGTGAAGATGTAGGGGGTTTGTCCATCACGTGCTCTCTGGTGTCAGCAGCCCCTCAGCTGGAAGACCCTGAGTTAGAACCCTTCACCCCAAAAACTGTGAATCTAATGGGATAAAGCTTGTGCTGTTCAGTGCAAGTGGCTCATCCTCCTTTACACGCTGAAGAAGCAGAGGTGAGGTTTGCTGGTTTGGAGTGGTGGTGCCAGAAAGCCCCAGGCATGGGCTCATCCTCTCTGGCCAAAGAGCATCCATCAGCCTGGGCCACGATGCTGATGGAATCAAATTCTTGGGTGTTTTGGAGAAGACATCTGTGCTGAGGTAGCTCAGCCTCCTGGCTAAGCGAGCTTGAGCCTGGGTTTTATTTATCTTTTACACAGTGGGTTTTAAACTTGGATGTTGGCAATTCTGAGCTAGGACCTTCTTTGATTCACCATGTTGTTTTTGGACAAACTCTAATGTTGCCACATTTCACCTACAAAGCAGAGAGTCACACTCAGCCCTGGGTCAAAGGCACTGGCAGGGATTTTTGGGCTTGCTGCAGTACAGTGAAGGATGCTGTTCCCTTTCATGGAATCGTGGAAAGGTTTGGGTGTGAAGGGGTGTTAAAGATCATCTAGTTCGAGCTCCCCTGCCACGGGCAGGGACACTTCCCACCAGCCCAGGTTGCTCCAAGCCCTGTCCAGCCTGGCCTTGGACACTGCCAGGATGGGGCAGCCACAGCTGCTCTGGGCAGTCATGCCAGAGGAGAATCCCAGCCCTGTCGTGCCAGAATGGTTTGCTTTGCTGGGAACAGTTTGTCCCAGTGAGGAAGATGAGAGCAGGACCAGGGCAGCCTGAATTCCTTCCAGGTTGGGATTTCAGGCTCCTGCCTTTCCTCCTGGTGTGGATTTTTAGGGTGGTTGGTTGAAACTGGGGTTGCCCAACGCAGAGAACTGGGGCACTGCTCTGTCACGCCAATGAAGGTTTAATGCTGGATCGTGGGGAGGGGGAGGGAGAACCCCTGGACAGCAGTGACTGAAGCTGCACTCCCTTTTTATTTTAGAGCAGGTCAGGTCATCCAGGACCCACGCAGCTCTTGTGCCTCCAGCACCCTCTTTGTCTGCTTGAGTAATAAAAAGCCCAGGGAAGGAATCCCATGGGAGTGATGCAGTGAGTAAAGCCTGAACCAGCATTACTCATCTTGCCATTCCAGTGCCTCCGGCTGACCCTTCTCCGGGTCCTCCCCACCTCATCCTAAGTGGAAGCAGCCGTTCTCCTGTGAGCCCACGCACCATCCCAGGCCCTCCTCCTGCCCCCCTCCCCTGCTGGGGGATGTCAGCTTTCCTCAGCACTCTATTTATGACTCTCAGTTCCCCCAAGCTTTCCAACAGGGAGCTGACTCAGCGCTGCTATCGAAAATGCCACTGATGCCCATAAACCTTGCCCTGTGTCTCTGAGTTTTTCCCAGGAGCTGCTGCTTTTGGGGAGAGGGGACTGTCAGTGCCACAGGGCCTCAGAGGGACAAGGGAGCTCGTTGGCATCACATCCCTGGTCAGCTGTAGCCACTGATGGGTTGTTGGAGGGAGGGCAGAATATGGGATGGGGACTTGGCTGCCCAGCATCCTGTGATGTTTCACTGCAGATATTTTGCAGGAGCATCAAAGGGGGTGATTTCTCCCCAAAAGTTTTATCCCATTTAGGTTTTTGCAGCTTCTGCTCCTCAGCAGGCTGGTCCTTGGGTGCACAAGTGACTTTTTGTGGTCTTCCTTTGTAGGGTGCTCTTTTCCAACCTGCATGATTTTGTGATTCTCAGTGGCTCTGCTGCCACTGCAGAGCTGCTCTTGAGGATCACAGGGACATGGAATGGTTTGGGTTGGAAGGGACCTTAAAGATCACCTCATTCCAACAGCCCTGAGGAGGGCAGAGGAAAACCAGCATCCCATGTTGGGATGACAAGGCAGGAACGAATCAGTCTGCCGATGACACAAGGTATTTGCACCCAAATGAAAGCCTTTATTTCAGGAGACAGCACATTGGGCACCACTGGCAGCACATGTGCTCCCAGGCGATGCCCAAGCATCTGGGGAGGCTTTTTTGGGCACTCCACACCCCATCACAGAGCAAAAGCCCCATAGCTGGGGGAGCATCGCTGGCAGGTGGGAGAGCAGAACTGGGTTTCTGGGCTGGGCTGGGGCAGGGAAGGGAAGGGACACTTTGCCACTTGCCGTGCCCCAGCCTGGCCGAGGGTATTTTTAACCCTTCCGTGCCCCCAGAGGAATGTGTGTGGCTCCTGACAGTCGTCCAGTTGGGAGCAGCTGGGTGGGACTGGGCTGGGAGCAGGGACCGGCTGCACCACGGTGTCTTCGCCTTGAACACTTTCCAGACCTACTTAAAGTATCTCTGGCTTGTATTTTCAGCATCAGCAACACACACAGAAATGCCTCCTCTCTGACAGCTGTTAAGCTGCCTTAAAGGCACCATCTCCCCTTGCTGGCAAAGAGGATGAGAAATGGGGGGTGAGAAGCTGTGCCGGGTGACAGGGCTGTCACCAAGCCTGGCTGGGCCAAGTGGCCAAAGCTGCAGGTCCTCGGTGCTTCTCAGTGCACTTGTAGCCTGGTGATCTTGTGTTTGCACAAGAGGCACGGGAGTGCAAGTGGTCCCTGCCTCCTCATCCCTTGGAAATAACTGTTAGTGCAGAGGGAAGAGCAAACGTGGCCCTGGAGCTCGTTGTTCCCAAAGGGAGCACTGCTGTGCTGGTTCATCAGCAAACCTCGGGTGGGTTTGACCTTGATGTGTCATCAGGCCCTTCCCTGAGCCCAGGAACAAGAGCGAATAAAGCCAGGAGTGCTGAGATCGACCAAATCGTAGCGAGGCTTCCCCCCCTCCTTTTCTTTTCTTTTCTTTTCTTGACCGTCAGACAATCAGACTGTGATCAAATGGTGCCTTTCAGGAGCCACCTTGGGTCACTGCTCTAAAGCCACCCACTTGCAGATGCCTTGGTGACCCTGCCAGGTCTCAGCTGAGGGAGGTGGCCGGAGGAATGTCCTCTCTCCAGAGCACTTGTTAGCTGGTGGTGATGACACTTCCCAATGTTTCCAGGAGATACTAAAAATACCAGCTTTGCATAAGACTGGGAGAGCTGAGGATCTGAGGGAGGAGGAGATGGGAAGCTTTTTGTCTGCACGGGCTGAGCAGAGGAGGGAGAAGAGCTCTGTCCTGGCAGCACGTGGCCGTGGAGGGAGCATCCACAGGGAAACTTGTGGTCCAGCAAACACAGGACGTTCCTGTCAGCCACACCATCCAAGCAAATTGCCGTTCTCCAACAACAGGGAAGGTCAGGACTGTGGTCACTGGGTCTGGAGCAAACAGGGACTTCTGCAGGAAAGTGCTCAGGCTTGGATTAGTCACTGCAGCCTTTCAAGAACAATTGCCAGTTCTCCTGCTGAAGGAGTGGTTTAAATGTCTCCCGTCCAGAGGATTCTCTGGATGATAACACACTTACCTCACTTCCTAAAGAACCTTACGAGCAGTTTATTAATCACCCCGTCCCTCAGCTGTCCCTGTGGTCCCCCTTTACTCTGAGGAGCAGCTTCTGCAGTTCTCCCTGTCCTGGGGTGGGCAGTGGGGTGGCAGCAGCCACCACCCTGCCCCTGGGTGCTGGGGCAGTGGGAGCACAGAGTGGCATGCCTGGGTATCCCAGGATGCTTCATCCACCCTTGTGCAGCACCAGAGCAAAGCCTGGCAGCTGAAGTTGTAGGAAAATTGGCCAGCTGAGGACAAAAATGGGCGTTTTGGCAGGTTTCACCTCCTGGCCATGAAGACCCTGGCATGTGGCTCTACCCTTCTCTCACAATCCCACCTCAGGTTGCTGCCAGGCACTTTTGGGGTGCTCTGCGTCCAAAGATGGGGTTCCACGGGAACACTGAATGCCATGTGTGGGGCTGTGCCTGAGCAGTGCTGTAACACGTGGGCTCCTGGCTTCCTTCAGGAGAATTATTTATACCAACATCTCCATGAGCTGCCTTGCAGGGAAAGTGCTGTGGTGCAGCTCCTGCACCCTTGGAAAAACAAAACCAATGTAAAACCACAGTGTTCATCCAAACTGCAGAAGGTTCCTCTGTGAGTTTGGGCTTTAACCTCTTTCTAGAACTTTTCCAGTGGAGGTGCAGACCCCCATGGGGCCAGCCAAGGTTTCCTCCCACAGCCTTGGGGAGGAGAGTCCCAAATTAACAGGCTCCAGGTTCCAAATGGCTGATTTAAAGATGTGCTGGCTCCCTGCATCCCGACCAGCTGTAGCCTTTGAAGAGGGATTGAGTGGTGGCAGAGCCCTGATGTGGAATTGGTTTGAAGTCAGCTGTAAGCCAAGGGGTTAAAGGAGCACCCGGCATGACACAGTGGGATGGGATTAGCTCGGGTGCTCCTTCCTGGGTCAGGCTGGGAGCTCAGGGCATGCCCACACAGCACCAGAGCAGCAGTCAAGGGGAAGGGAGCAAGTTTAGGAGGAGAGCAACACAGAGAGAAAGAAATCCCTCTGACACCTTCCAATAAACACAGCAAAGGCTTTGAGAACATGAATCCTCTGGTTAAAATCCCAGCAAAATCTAAGCTGCGGTTTCTAAGGGAGATTTTGGGGGATGTGATTTGGCTTTGTGCTTTTTTTGCAGTGTCTGAGGGAGGCTGAAATGCGCTCTGAGTGCCTCCGTTGGGCTGGAGGCATTTGGGTTCATGAACTCTGCCTTGATAGGACACGCACTGTCCCAACCCAGTGGTCCCTCCTGTCACCACCAGCTCAGTGACACCTGTGGAGTCAGATATGGGGGGCACAGTGACCCCCATGGAGTCAGACACAGGGACAGAGCAGCTGTGGCTGCCCCTCCCTGCAAGTATTCTATGCCAGGTTGGACAGAGCTTGGAGCAACCTGGTCTAATGGAAGGTGTCCCTGCCCATGGCAGGGGTAGGAACAAGATGAGCTTTAAGGTCCCTTCCAACCCAGACTATTCTGTGACTTCATGGCATGGTCAGTACAGTCTGTGGGGACAAAGCTCATGGTCTAAGGCAGGAGCTCATCCAGACTGGCGAGCAGGTGCTGCAGTCCCAGGGCAGGAAGGCACCAAGGTGAAGTTTAAAGAAGCTTTGAGGATGAAGGAGACCCTTGGTTTGCCCTGGTCTCATTAATGACATGTCCATCAGAGATCTTGAGCTGCCTCTGAGCTCTCCTGGTCATCACATAACACGGGTCCCTCACTTCCAGCTGCTGAGGTGCATTAAAAGAAAGCTAAAAATACATTGGTTTCCAAATACTGCTTTGCCATGTAAACAGTGGTGGCAGCAGCACAGGATGGAGTGCAGTCAGAAACAGGGTGACATCAGCCCGTGACGGGACGGCACGCGCTGGGACTGGTGGCCATATGAGGAAAGCTTGAAACCAACAGGTTCAGGAGACAGATGGGGATGCTCCTACTTGGAGAAAGTCCTGGAAAACCTCTGGGTGGGTTTTAGCTGAGGGTGTTTGTCTACAGGACGTGGCCTGGGGTGGCTCCGGGTCTGGGTTTGGTGATAGCCCTGGGCAGAGCTGTGGCCCTGTCCCCACAGTGGGCTCACTGCTGGAGCAGGGGCATCCCTGAGTGCATCATGCACAGCTGTGAACCCCAACTTGGGTCTGGCCAAAGTGTGCTGGTAACGCAACAAAAGCCTGATGAGGAGCCTTGGTGGTCCATTCTGCCCACCATGGCCATAGTGGCACTTGGAGACCCCCAAAAGGACAGAAGTTCAGACAGGACCTTCACATCCTTCCCCATCCGCCCCTTGCACAGACACGAAGCTCAAGCAAATGCCTGACCTTGCAATTCCCAGCACCATTTGGCTTCTCTCCCCGTCGCTGGGGTGGCACTTGGAGGCTTAAAGCCGTGATTTGGGGAACCTGCAAGAGCTCTGGCTGCAATCTTCAGGCCAGACACAGCAGGTTTTTAATTGGCTTTCGTCCTTGCCCAATATTTCCCTAATGGTTTTAGAAATGGGGGGATGTGTTGGAGGAAGACTTGGCTTGCTCCTGGCACGTGACTCGGTGAGGAAATGGGAAAAGAATTTCTGGCTGTGAAACGGCAGCTCCACGTCGAGATCGTTCCTTCTTCACAGTGGAACAAAAAGCCTCCTCGCCCCAGCCGGGATGCCTGGGATTCCTGGCGGAGGGGCCCGGAGCGGTGACAGCCCCGCCTGCTCCCGGCCAAGGTGGTGGCACTGCCCCAGCGCGGCCGTCCTCTTGTTGTTTCAGCTGTGCTGGATTAATAACAGCGACCAGGAGCTGGGGTGTCCCCCGGCAAGGAGAAAAATCCGGGCTTTGGGACACTCTGGCTGCGTTGGCGGCTGGGGCTGGGGGAGGCTGCGGGGCCAGCCCTGGCTGGCTGTCCGTCCAGGAGGACTCGGGATTTGGAGGGGATATGCCCTGGATGGGCAAAGGGGCTCCCCGGAGTCTGCTTGGCCTCTCCTCGCAGATCCCTGCTCCCTCCCCACCTCCCGCTCTTTTCCTTGGTTATATTTAAAGATGGGAAAAGGGGTTCCAAAGATGTCCCGTCCCATGCACAGACATTCCCATCGAGCACTTTGGGCCATTGAAGGGGCGTTTCTTCCTGAACCCTTCCCACAGCACATGCTTTCCCATCGCTCCCAGAGTGGAATATGCCTTTGGAGCTGCTGTGTGTGCCGTTGGTGCTGGGACATGGGGACTGGGGAGGCTGGACTCCCCCCACAGCCATACCATGACTTTGGCTAAGCCTCGGGATTTTGGGGATGGCAGGCACCTGCAGCTCATCCCAAAAAAATCAGGATTTTGTCTCCCTTGCCTTCAGCCTTCAGCTGTAACACGGCCAAGCCTCACCATGGCTGGGTGGGAAGGTTTTTGGTTGAAGCTGTGGCACAACAAAGTGCTGACTGAAGTCCCTCCTGGTCTTAGCACTTTTGGAGTGCATACTGCACGTTTTCCTGTGTTAAACACCTTGTATTTTTATCCCGATGCCATAATTCATCCCAAAGTAGCAGTCCGGGTGGCTGGTGGGGCGGGTTGTTGCCTGGAGATGCGTGGAGGCTGTTCCCAACCCTCCTGTTTTCTCTCCCAAGTCTGTGACTTCCCTCAGCATCACTTCGCTGTGGTGATTCACACGCCCGGGCTGCCTCCCTCTCTGCTCTCACTGTTCCCCGTTTCTTAAAGCCAAGGGTTTTGGGGGAGGAAAAGAGGGTGACAGAACTTGGGATGGAGGGAGCAGGATGCTGACCTACACCTGAGGCTATAAAAATTAGGATTCTTAAGAAAAACAGCCTGCAGTGGGTGTCGGGAACAGCGGCGAGTTGCGGGTGTGTTTTTGGCAGAACGATGGGGAAGGCAAAAATGGTACTTTGGGGGTGTTTAGGTTTCGGGGTGGAGTTTTTTTTTGACGATTTAATAACTCGGTTCTTTGTGCGAGGGTGGGTGCGAGGGGCAAGGGCACGGGTGGGAGGGTGGTCCCAGCCCCCTACCCAGCGCCGGCTCGCGGAGCAGCCGCGGACAAAGGGCCGGGGGAGCGGGGCCGGTGGCGG
>VXAU01003948.1:155342-194265 GCA_013399695.1 Formicarius rufipectus | reverse complement strand
TTGTCGGGGGCTGCCGCCTCCCCCAACCGGAGGAGGGGCCATTCCCGGCGGGGCGTGCGGGGACCCCCCCGCTCCGCCACCGGAGCATCCCCGCATCCCTGCGGGCCGGGGCGCGCCCGGAGCCCCCTCGCGGGGCCGGCGCGGGGATCGGTGCGGGGATCGNGGCGGCGGCAGCAGGAGGAGGAGGAGGAGGAAGGCAGAGGCCATGCATCCCGCCGCGCCGGCCGGGGGCTGCCCGCGGGGGCTGCGCGGAGCCCCCCGCCCCCGGCCCGGCTGCTGAGCCGCGCACAAAAGGGGCGAGAGCGAAAGGGAACGGGGAGGGCGGCCCCGAGGTGTGATCGTCCCAGCCCGCCCCATCGCCATGGCCGGGCCGCCCGGGGGCGAGGAGGGACCGCAGCCCGGCAGCGGCCGCCGGGAAAGTTAGTGCGAGCGGGGCCGGCAGGAGGAGGAGGAGGAGGAGGAAGGAGGAGAAGCAGCGGCTGCAGCCGCCTCCAGCCGCCGCTGCTCCCCGTCCCCCCCGCCGGCTCCCGGAGGCAACTCAGGGGATTCCATCCCGCTCCGTCCCTTTGCCATTTTTGGATGCGTTTTATAGCCTTTTTTTTTTTTTTTCCTGGGGAGAAAGAGGAAAAGAAAAAGCGAAGAGCCAGCAGCCTCTCTGCACCGCCCGACCCCGCGGCGTGCCGCGCACCCGCCCGCTGGATCTTGGAGGCTCCGGCACTCTCGGTGGCACCGGGCAAGGTGACGGCAACAACAATGCCATCATGTTTTTGAGACAGGAAACCTCCGAGTTTGCCCTGAATGAAGAACTTCCTGTGTTTAAACTTGTACGAATATCCGCTGACAAGCTCAGTTCAAATGAAAACACGAGAGTCGGGGGGAGAGGCTAATTCGGACCAGCTGGACGTGCACGGCGCTCGGAGCCGGGCGGAGAACGCGCGGAGCCGCTCGGTGCTGCCAGCCCTGCGCGGCCGGCACAAGCAGTGCCTTTGTTACTACGGAAGGACGGACGGGATCATTCAAGAGCTTCAAACTCTTCCGCCGTTTCTGTCGCAAACCATTTGGAATATTTTATCGAAGCTGTTGAGTTTGGATGACTTGCTCTTTAGGGGGGTGGGGGGAATGAAGATGGGTTGTTTCAGTGCTCGGGACTGTCTGTTGGGCTGCTGAGCCGGCGTGGTGGTGCCGGTGCTCCCTCCCATCCCTGTGGGGTCGCTACTTTGGGATTTGAGTCTGCCACGGTGTGTTTGGGACCTGCTGGCCATGTGATGCTTTGGGCCGTGGTGGGCAAAAGGTTGCCAGGGCAATTCTGTCATCCGTAAGGGTGAGAGCATGGGCAAA
This sequence comes from Formicarius rufipectus, assembly GCA_013399695.1. Taxonomy (NCBI): domain Eukaryota; kingdom Metazoa; phylum Chordata; class Aves; order Passeriformes; family Formicariidae; genus Formicarius; species Formicarius rufipectus. The sequence continues at coordinate 192,927 of VXAU01003948.1, read as the reverse complement.
CCACTGAGCCGGCCAGACTGTTTACGGCAGAACCGCACGTGCCTGGGGAAGGGCGAGGATGAGGATGGTTATATAGAGGATTGCTACGTGCCCCAGAGATCCATATATGACACAATGAGAATTAACGAGCAGATCGATCAGGGATCGAAGCTCAACCAGCTTTCCAAGAGCACCCTTGGCAAGGGGGATGGCAGCACCATATCCAGCAATGGGACTCTGGGGGCTGCCAATGTCTTCGAGTCCAGGGCGCCAGAACCAAAAAAGTTGGATGAGCGGGTCATCTTTGACGCACTGAAGCTCAGCAGTGACGTCTCCAAGCCAGCACCAGCTCCGCCAAAGAGACGCCCAAACCCTGAGAAGAAGGAGAACGTCAACAGGCGGTCCTGGAAGTCCTTCATGCCGCCCAACTTCACCGAATTTGCAGAAAGGATGGGGGCTTCGCTGAGCGAGGTGTCGGAAGCGGGCGCCTCCAACCCTTCCCTGCGGGATAAGCGGGATTCCAGTGCCATGCTCACTGAGCAGCCAGGCCAGCCTGACCATGGCGAGCCTATGTCCGAGTCTCTTACCTTGGAGCACGTCTCTAAGTCATCTGGCGTGGCAGAGGCTCTGGCAGCAAAGCAGTTCAGCGTGGATGGCTACGATGGTCCCCGGGATGAGTGCCAGGCCCTGCTGAGCGCCGGTGACGGCCGTGGCAGAGACCTGGCCAGGGCTCACCGGGTCCCCAGTGCCACCTGGCCACGGGCCAGAAAGAATTTCATCAAGGGGAACTTCAATGATGGGCACCAGGAGACCCTGGAGGCCTCCGGGTCGGACTCTACAGTGGAGAATGTCAACCTCTCTCCGTGCCTTAGTGAAGAGCTGCTGGATGCAGGACTGGAAATTCTCATCACCTCCAATCTCAGGGAGAAAACGGAGTCTGAGCTGAGATTTGAGGAGGACGAGCGCTGGGTGATGATGGAGGAGTGGGAGGAGGCGACGCTGTCAGAGAGAGGAAAGGCTGTTCTGGTGGCAGAGGAGAAAAAGAGCTGTTGCTTGGCAGATATTTCTGAAGAAAGGGAACAATCCTCTGCCCTGGTGGATGGTTCTGCCCCCAGCCCAGGGACCTCCCAGTCCTGCCCTTCCCCAGGGGGTGCTGGCAGCCCCCTTGCCAGCAGCACGTGCTGTACCGAGGAGGTGGCAGTGCAGTGTGGAGCTGAGGACTTTGCTCCAGTTTTGGAGCGCTCGACCAGCCCCACAGGGCCCGAGTTGTCCGACACAGACTCTGTGCAGATGTTCCTGGAGCTGGAAGAGCAGTGCCTGAATGAGGATCAGGGTGATGGGTCTGTCACCGGTTGCCTGGAGGTTCAGGTTTCCCCGATGGACTCAGAGTGCCTGGACCCAGACTCGACCAAACTGTGTGGCTTGGAGGTGGAAGGGTGTCAGCACAGGGCCCCTTTGGACATCAGTGCTTCAGACTCTGCCGTGGTGTCAGATCTGGAGGACTTCGATGTCACCTGCAGCTCGCAGGTGCTGAGCACGCTGGAGCCACTGACAGAGCCCTTCTCAGAAAGGGACACCTTGGCTGTCACCCCATCAGACTCAGATGGAGGGACCTCCCCCAGTCCTGTGGCCACAGCAGGGCCAGGATCCCTCCTGGAGTGCTCCTCGGTGCTGGTGGAGGAGGAGGATCTTGGCCCACTGGTGGACAGTTGCCTGGTGGTGGTGGCTGGTGGGATGCCATCTCCTGAGTCAGGGGCACATCCACCTTCTGGACTGGGGGGAACTGGTTACCCCAGTGCTCCAGCAGGGTGGGGTGAAGGTAACCAAGACTTGCTGCTCCCCGATGGGGAAGTGTTGCAGCTTCCTGAGGGGACCTGTCCTGGCCAGGTGTCCCCCTGCCAGCCCCCAGCTCCTGACACAGAGCTGGAGGAGCTGGTGTCTCCCCCCCAGCACAGCAGGGCTGGCATTGGGGGGATGGATCCGTTTGGGACCCATCACCTTCTGCCTGGAGGGACTGAGGTTGCCAACTGGGTTGTCCCAGAAGCAGTTTCTGAGGATGAAGCCACAAATTTGGGCTCAGGGAGTGAAGCTGATGGCTGGAGTCACCGGGCTGAGAGTGGGGATGTTTGCTGTGATTCTCTGCTGCCTTTCCACACTGGCTCTGCATCAGAGCCAGGCTCTGAGGCTCTGGCAACGTTCCCTGTGCCTGTTGAGGACCTTCCATGGGAAATGGTTTCCCAGAGCCATGGCCTGGCTCTGGAAGGGGTTTCCCACACCGAGGGGACCCCCATGGAAGTGTCTGTCACACATGGGGGGACGCCAGCAGCCATCCTGCAGCCAGGAGACCTGGACCTGTTTGCCCACAGATGGGGCCATGCCGTGGTGCTGGGTGAGGGGGTCCCACGTGCTGCCAGTCCAGCTGCCCCTGAAGAGCTTCCTGGCACATCACCCACTGCAGGGCCTGCCATCCCATGGGATTTTGGGGAGCTTTCTGCTCCAGCCCAACCACTTTCTCCAGGAGATGTGGCAGTTCCAGAGCCCCAGGCTCAGGAGGCACCACCAGCCACTGGGGATCTTGCCGTGGATGCTGAGGAACCTCCAGAATCCACCACCACTGCCATGTCCTTGATGGTGGAGGAGCTTCTGGAAGCCCCACCACCCTTTGCTGATGTGCCTGTCGCCGCTGTGCCACCACAGTCAGCCAGTCCACTGGCCTCTGGCGCTGGGGGTCTCGGTGGTGACCCCGTGCCACTGGCAGTGGCCTTGGAGGATACAGATGACTTTGCCATCGTGGTTGTGCCACCCATCCTGGAGCACCTGCCCGCCCAAGTGCTGGCTTTGGAGGATGACCCCATGGCAACAGCACCTGCGGCGGAGGTGGCAGCTTGGGACGATGGTGCTGTGGAAGGTCCTCCCTTTGCCTTCCCACCCCTGCCAGAGGGGTTCACGGCCCCAGAGCCGCTGGGGGCACCCTCTGCTGCAGCCCCTGGGGCCGTGCTGGGGGACACCCTCCGTGCCCCCGCCTGTGGTGGTGCCACTGCCCCGTGCCCTGGCGAGGCAGAGGTGCCCATGGGCACAGAGGGACCCCCGGCCACTGCTCTGGTCACAGAAGGGCCTCCCGCTCTGCCAGATGGATCCGTTCCAGATAACGAGGTATTTGTTGCAGCCGCGGCTTCAGGCGCACAACTCGCTTTATTTTGCGCTCGAGGGGTGGGTGGGAGGTGGGAGCCCACTCGGTAACGCACGATCTGCATCCTGCAGGCTTCCAGGCAGCCTTCTCCCTCCTGAGATTGGCTTGAATTTGGCAAGCAGAAAGTTTTGGGAGGGGAATTGTGTGATTTTAGAAGTAGGTGAGGCGAAATACTCTTGCTGCTGGATGACCTAAACTATTGTCTTGTACTTTTTTGGCCTAGTAAAGTGCATTATAGTCACTCAGATGGAAATCACAGACTTTAGAAAAAGCTTCTCACCGACTCCTGGCGGGCAGTTCCCATCTTTGAAGCAGAAAATATATCGGAAAAGAGAAACCTGTGAAACAAATTAAGTGCAAATAATTCCTGTGCTGTGCAGTCATGGCTGTCTGTAGCTTTCCCAGTGAGCAATAAGGTGCTGAGGCTTGGAAGGCACATGGGAAGGGGCTCAAAATCTGTCTGGTGTTTGGGGGTTTGAGTTACTGTGCTGTGCTCGTGGCTGTTGCATGGAGATACCTTGGTGGTGGAGTTCCCACAGCCGAGCGCTGATTTCCTGCCATCTGGATGAGGAGAAATATCACTGAGGAGACATCAGAAGTCAGTCAGTGCCAAAAATCCCAATTCGGTAGCAATTACTCATCCTTTGGGCTGAACCACCCGCTTGAGAGATGCACGTGGAGGGGCTTGGAGAGGTGGTTTCACATGGGGGGTCCATGTGAGCAGGGGCTGGGACACCCAGAGAGGACCTTGGTGAGGGAAAACCCATTGGGTTCTTGGTGATGGTGTCTGTTGCCTGAAATGCAGCACGTCCTTGGTGGTGGGACCCTTATTTCGGGTTCAGCACCTCTGATTGTTAATGCCATAAACCTTCCCCTGCTCCAGCGTTGTTGGTGATGCCAGTTCTTCCCACCAGGGTCCCTGTTTGGCAGCACTGGGGTTAAGGGAGATGAGGGAAGCAGAAGGTGAGGTGATGCTTTGGGAAGCCTTTCTGGGAGTGAGGAGGAGGAGGAGAGGGAGGTGTGGTGGAGCAGATGTCCTTCTGCTCTCCAAGATGTCTGTCCAGCCCTTCTCCAGGGCAGGACACCTCGCTCCGCTTCACCCTGGCAAAGGGTAGTTGTTAAATATTTGTTTCAGAGCTGAGTCACAGTGAGGTTAATGAGCTAAATCGCTGGAATCCTTTATGAGCAAAGGAAAACAAGGGTGTTGGACACACTCACCCTGAGGCTGTTGGTGAGATTGCCTTTGTAAGGGTTCTCATGCAGCACTGGGTTCTCAGGCTGGCTGGTTCCTGTGTTGTAGGTACCCCGGGTCGGGTGTCCGGGCTTTCCACAGGGCTCCCTCCCAGCCTGGCTCCTTCAGAGCCCTGCAGTTTGTTTTGCAGCGTGCAGAGCTGGGACCAGCCCGACATGCCAGGCTTATCAGCCTGATCCTTTTGTGGGTTTGGCTGTTCCAACCAGCAGCTCCAGATATAAACAGTAACAGGAGAACAGGAATTGGTGCTTCCATGTCACCGTTGATTTCTTACAACTGTGGAACAATCATCCATCCACAAGACAGCTCTGGACAGTGCCAGCTCACCCTTTGCCCACGTCCTGCAGGGACACCTCCCTGCCCTCCACTTGCTGAACTCTGCTGGGAAGAAACAGCTTTTTCTTTGGAAATGAGGCGAAGGAAGTCAAAGTGGCACCCCTTGCTCGTGCTGGGAACTGTGACTGGGGGTTCAGGGGAAGGGTTGCTGTGGTTGGGGGTTTCTGCCTGCCTTTGTGCTCCTCAGGAGGCAAAGAGATGGCCGGGAGAGCTGGGCCTTGCATGAGCCAGATCTTGCATCCAGGTGGGAATTTTTCATTGCCATCAGTGTCCATGTATTCTCAGGCGTGAGGAGGAGAAGGCAGGTGGCTGGTTGCCATCCCCTCTGCTTTCCAAGGGGAAAATGTTGCAGCGGGGCCAAGGGCTCTGATCCTGCCCGGCGCTGGGTGACCTGTGCTCTGCACGGGCTCGTGGGCCAAGGGAGCAGAGTAAGCCAAGAAGGACTCTCCTCCCTCTTTTTGAGTCTTGGGCTGTTTGCTATGGGGACACAGCAGGTTTGTCCCTTGGGACCAGGCTGTGCAGCTCCAGAGAGGGACGGTGCACGGGCGCCGCGTGGTTCCGGCCGATCCCCAGCTCTGATAAAGAGCACTTATCTCCTCTGCAGAAACAGGATTCTCCCTGCTGCCTCTCTTGACAATGAGGAGCTTCATTCGCTCTCCTCCCCCTTTCCTATCAAATCTTTTTTGGTTTAAAAAGCTTTTCCCCACAGGATTCCCAGGCAGGACCGTGCCAAATCCATGGTAAACGACTCGCACATTAATTGCCTATTGCCTTTGTCTTTCGAAATACAGTGAGCTCCTCACTGCCTGTAATTTCGTGGTTAACAAAACTCATATGATGTCAGGTCTCTGTTCTCAATAGCTTCACTGTGAGAATTGCTTGGGGTTTTTCCCCAGGAGCATTATTTCCCAATCTGGTGGCTGGTTGCAGCCAATGTTCTCATTTCTTCCCCAGTTTTCTCTCTCCACCTCACTCCAGTTCTTGGAAAAATGGGATTTACTCATTTAAAAGCAGAGGTGGATGTGAATAGATCCCAGACTTGCTCCACAGCAGCAGATTCCTGCAACATTTGTGTTACTGGGTCAAGGCAAGGGAAGACTTTGGACAAGCTTGCACAATTCTAATAAAATCAGTGCAAGTAGCTATTGCATCGTCACTAGAAAAGAAAGCCTGTTATATCTATGGAATGATGGAGGGGCTTGAAGAGCAGCTCACGGCTCATAAATAAATACTTTTTCTTTTCCACTCTTTCCATCCTCAGCTCTTCCAGAAGGAGCAAGTGGATCCTCTCCAGGTAAAACTACAGCAAGTCAATGGAGTTGGTCAAGGACTCATCCAAAGCGCCGGGAAAAACTGTGATGTCCAAGGGCTGGAGCATGACATGGAAGAGATCAACACCCGCTGGAACACCCTCAACAAGAAGGTGGGAGTGTGAGGAGGGGCTGTAACTCGTTTCACTTGGCTCTGTTGGGTCTGGTAGAAAAAGGGAGTGAAGGGCAGGGAGCTGAGGCTGCAGCATCAGTGTGTCCCCAGCCTGACCGTGCCGTGGGGTTGTGTTTGGGGTGCAGGTGGCCCAGCGAGTGGCTCAGCTGCAAGAGGCCCTGTTGCACTGCGGGAAGTTTCAGGACGCCCTGGAGCCTTTGCTGAGCTGGCTGGCAGACACCGAGGAGCTCATCTCCAACCAGAAACCTCCCTCTGCAGAGTACAAGGTGGTGAAAGCCCAGATCCAGGAGCAGAAGGTGAGTGAGCACAGGGAGGTGGGTGGCTCAGTGGGAGGGGGAACTCGGGACAACCAGATACTATTTTGGGGATCCAGCTGGGATGTCCACAAACCTGTTCCTTTCATGGTGGATCCTGGTTCCCCACACACCAGTGCAGTGAACAGGCAGCTTGTTTGCCCACACTCAGTATCTCCATCGCCCAAATCACCGCGTCACTTCATTGTCCTGCTGCCTCTTGAAGTTGCTGGTTTTGCTGGTTGGCCATGTTTTTCCAGCCCTGGGTTTTGTTTGTGTCGGTAATTTCGCTGTGTCAGGAGCAAACTGGTGGTGTAGGGACTGGTTTGGGTGTTTGGACAAAGGGAATGTTCACAGTGTAAGAGCAGGCTCGAGGAGTGCTGGTGTTTGCAGAGATAACAGCCCCGGCTGGCGCCTGCCCCTTGGAGTGGGCAGAGGGAAGGTCAAGTGTGGTCAGGGGGAAGTATCTTAGAAATGAATCCTTACCAAGGCTGGGTCTGACCTGTTGAGATTGGAAGAGGAAATGTATTTCAAGTGGAAGTTAAAAACTTGATAAGTTTGGTGGAGGATGATGGGGAAGATTTGGAAAACTTCTGTGGCACAGAAGAGGTTTGAATCTTGAATAGTGTAAAAGAGGGAAGGGGAAAGGGAAAAGGAAAAAGAGGGGAAAGGAATGGGAAAGGGAAAAGGAGGGGGAGGAAAGGAGCAATGAAAAAGGAATGGGAAAAGGGAAAGAAAAAAGGAAAGGAAAATGAGAAGGAAAAGGGAGTAGAATAGAATAAATAGAATGAAATGCTGAAAGGGACCTACAATGATCATCATGTCCAGCTGCCTGACCACTTCAGGACTGACCAAATTAAAGCATGCTGTTATTATAATGTAATATAATATAACTATATCATTCTTTTAACTGGTTTTGGTGGCAGAGCTGTTCCCTTTGGGCTGGGTCTGGTCTCGGCCCTGTGCTCACGGTGGTTCTCAGCCACAGTTAGAGATCTGACCTCTCCAAGGGCTGGAATCGTCTCTGCTGCCCCAGTGCAGTCACTTTTCCCCTCCTTTGTGTCTCTGTGGTGCCGAAGCTGCTGCAGCGGCTCCTGGACGATCGCAGAGCCACCGTGGAGATGATCCAAGCGGAGGGCGAGCGCATCGCGCAGGCGGCCGAGCCCGCGGACCGGGAGAAGATCGTGGGGCAGCTGGAGAGCCTGGCAGGGCGCTGGGCAGGGCTGCTGGGCCGGGCAGCTGCCAGGTGAGAGGCGCTGGGACCCGCTGCTCACGGTGCCCCGGAGCTCGGGGTTACGGCGTTCGGGAAGCTGGCAGAGATTTCTGTGCAGGTACATCCTGGAAACGTGGAAACAGCTGGAAAACATGAGAAATCAAAGGCTGTTTGGGAGCCGAAGCTGATAATGGTGGTTTACAATGGCAGGGAAGAGCTCAGATTAAATAATTTCCCTGCAGGGGAGGGATGTTATTTTTATTCCTGTAAGCGTTAACATCCTGTTGACACCTTTCTGCCGCCAGCATCTTGTTTATGGGTTGCTTGTTGCTACCTAAGCTGATACTCGAGGTTATGAAGACAGTTCTGAGGGCCAGATCGGACCTTCTCAGTGTTTGTAATCACTGCCAACAGGCTGGACTGTCCATCCAGATGTTGTACTGGTGCTGGATTGTCTTTGACCAGAAGTTCAGAAGCCCTAAAACACCAAGAGTGTGGCCACATGCTGAGCATGGGGAGGGGTTTTGAAGACAGTGATGTGGGTGGAAGAAAAGGGGATTGGAATTGGATGATCTTTAAGGTTTCTACCAACCCAAACTGTTCCATGAAAAGCTCTTCTGCCACCTTCCCAGGGGCATAAACTGGATCCTAAAGGCACAGCTGCAGGAAAAAGCTCCATTGGCAGGTTGTCCACATTGATTTTTGTCTTTGCCTTTGTAGCTTGCCTGACATGGTGTCTCACCTTGCTCTGAACAGAGGTGTTTTGCTTCCTGCTTTTTCATTCCTGAAGCTGCTTCCCATTCCTGGCTCCAGTGGGGAGCTGCTCCTTAGTGTTTTCATTGAATCATAGAGTCACAGATCGGTTTGGATTGGAAGGGACCTGAAAGCCAATTTCATTTCAACCTGCTGCCATGTGTGGGGACACTTTCCACTAGAGCAGGTTGCTCCAAGCCCTCTCCAACCCGCTCTGGAACACTTCCTTTTTATTTTACTATTCATTCATACAGGCAGAAGCAGCTGGAGGACATCTTGGTCCTGGCAAAGCAGTTCCACGAAACCACAGAGCCCGTGTCAGACTGGCTGTCAGTGACAGAGAAGAAACTGGCCAACTCCGAGCCCATTGGTACCCAGACTGCCAAAATCCAGCAGCAGATCAGCCGGCACAAGGTAGGACCTGTGCAGGCATGGGATGAAGGTGGTCAGTGTCACGTCCCACTCTGGTGGTTGTTGCCACCACAGCGAGAGGGTTTTGGCACAAACAAGTGTTGGAGAAGTTACCCAGGCTGTTTGATGTGGAGAAGGCTGCAAGCCCTGGCCCACCAGCGTGGGTAAACATGAAACTGATGTCTTTGCACCTCACAGCAAACGCGTCCGTGTTGGAATACAAAAAACATTCCCATTGTGTCTCTTTAATTTTGATGCGGTTTGCCCCTTCACGGGCAGGTTTTGTGTCTCCTCCATTCCTTCAGTTTGCACTCATTGTTTGTTTCCCCTTTTATGTTGCATTCATTTTATTTTATCCATTTTGCACTCATTTTCCTTTCTGTTGTCCATTTTATCCTCCCGCCATTCAGGCTCTAGAGGAAGAGATAGAGAGCCACGCTGCCGACGTGTCTCGGGCGGTCGGTGTGGGGCAGTCCCTCTCCTCCCTCAGCTGTGCTGCCGAGCAGAGGCTGCTGGCAGAGAAATTAGACTGTCTGCAGACCCGCTACGGCGAGGTGCACGAGCGGAGCTGCCGGAAGGCAGCCCTGCTGGAGCAGGCTCTGGCCAACGCCAGGCTTTTTGGGGAGGAGGAGGTGGAAGTGCTCAACTGGCTGGCTGAGGTCGAGGACAAGCTGGGCTCGGTATCCGTAAAGGATTACAAACGGGACGTCCTGCAGAAACAGCATGCAGACCAGCTGGTATTTTCCATTTTCTTCCATGTTTATGTTGTTTATTTTGTTGCATTTATCTGGTTTTATTTTTGTTTCTGGTCTGACTTTAATTTTGCAAAGCTTGTTCTGCCGCTGGTTCTCTTCGAGGCTTGGAGAAGTGGAAAGGCATTTCATGTGTTTTGAACAATAATTGTGGCCCCAAAAATGGGTTTCCTGGGCATGGGGGGAAACTTCAAATGGCTCATTTGCTTTCTGAACAATGTCTGAGCCGGCTTGGCCACCCTGTGCCTTTAGAAAGCTGGATGCTGTTTCCAAGACTGAGAGCTGGGAAAGCCTGGTGGGTTTTTGAAGCTGGGCTGGCCACCAAGGAAGCCTCTGCTTCCGCTCCCGGGTCTGTGCAGGCTCCTCTCAAGAGTGAAGTTCTGTCTGATACAGCGGCAAGTCCTTTGGTAGCCCAGATTCAGTGGGTTGGGATGGGTTTTCTCTAAGTCTTGAGCCTTTGGGTTCCAGGAGTCCCAATAATTCCCATAGCAGGATGACTGCACAGCTGTCAGATAGGCTGTCCACCCTTGCTCTGCTCAGTAGGAGAGTTCATGCTCTCTGTAGTATCTCTGGCTGGCAAGGACACAGGGACCTACGTGCAGTAGAATAACCCAAACTTTCCTTTTTCTCCAGGCTTTGAATGAGGAAATTGTGAACAGGAAGAAGAACGTGGACCAAGCCATTAGAAATGGACAAGCTCTTCTGAAGCAAACCACAGGTAACACAGGAAGCCCCCAGTCCTCCTCATGCTCTTCCCTGGGAAGTCCATGCTCTGCAGTGATCACTGCTCAGGGGAAACCGTTCTTCAATTCTTATTTTCCTTTTGGAAACTTCCAAAGTTGCTGGTTTGCATCTGGATCTGGATGCTGAGCCACAAACACTCCAGCCTAGGACTTGGTTGGTTCCAAATCCCAACCTCACAGCCTGGAGAGCGGGTGATTCCCACCACTGCCCTGGGAGTGCTCAGAGCTGAACAGCCCTGCAGCACAAGGGAGGGTTTTCTCATTGCATCCAGCTGCTAAATCACATGGAAAGAGGTTAAAAATACCCCCAGCCCTTCCTAATATTGCTTTCCCATACTGAGCAGTTGTTGCTGTTGCCACGTGGGTGTGAGTTTATGTTTATGAGTGGGAAGAAAGGTCGGGGCGATGCATTTCCTTCAGATGTGGTCTGCTCGGAGCAGATGTACAGACCTCTGTCCTTGTGGGAGCTGTGGAGCAGGAAGAGTGATTACAAAGGATTTGGCATGCATTTTCATGTCCTTTTGGAAGTAGCAGTAAAGAGTGAACTGGCCCTTTTTTCCTGGAGTTGTGACTTGGTGGTTGAGAACTGAGTTGGGGTAGCTTTGTGGCTTGTGGCAAAGCCAGTTCTCTCAGCTCCTGTACCAGGAAGGAGATGGATTTTATTCTGACTGGTGGAAGATGAGAGAGTAACTTCCTGGCTGTAAAAACAAGCTGAAGTTATATTAATATAAAGAGAAATGAGGGTGGAATTAGGTGTTTAAAATGGGGGGGAGCAGGGCAGTGGGTGCTGAGACCTCCCCAGCAGCCCAGCCCAGCATCGTTTGCCCCTCACTGCTGTCTCACAGGGGAGGAGGTGTTGCTGATCCAGGAGAAGCTGGATGGGATTAAGAGCCGCTATTCCGACATCACGGCCTCCAGCTCCAAAGCCCTGCGCACGCTGGAGCAGGCTCGGCAGCTGGCCACCAAGTTCCAGTCCACACACGAGGAGCTCACCAGCTGGATGAGCAAGGTGGAGGAGGAGCTGGCCTCCAGTGGGGCACAGTCCTCTGCTGGAGAGCAGATCCCCCAGTTCCAGCAGCGGCAAAAGGTGGGCGCTGGGAGAGCAGCACTCCAGGGTGGGAGCTCGTTGTTTGAGAGACTGGGGGGCAGCTGGAGAGGGATGTCACCTGCTGAGAAGGACACGTGTGCATGGGTGCCCTCCACAGGAGCTGAAGAAGGAGGTGATGGAGCACAGGCTCGTCCTGGACACCGTGAACGAGGTGAGCAGAGCTCTGCTGGAGCTGGTTCCGTGGAGAGCCCGCGAAGGGCTGGACAAGCTCGTGTCAGACACCAACGAGCGCTACAAGCTGGTCAGTGACACCATCAAGCAGAGGGTGGAAGAAATCGATGCTGCCATTCAGAGGTCTCAACAGGTAATTTAATAACCCTGCTGGAGGCTGATGGGTCGTTTTGGGAGAGTGGGAACGAGAGGCTCGGTGCTGCTCCAGTTACGTGGTGCAATGGCAGCGGAAGGGATAGCAAGCACGGGCAGACAGGAGGGGCAGATCCCATCAGGAATGCCAAGAAATGGACCTTACCATCAGCATGTGGCAGCAGGGCTGTCTCCTGACCCATCCTGTGGCATGTGGTTGGGATGGGATAACTCCAGAGCAGCACCGTGCTATCCTGCCTGTAGGCTCTTGCTTGCAGGGGTGATGTAGGTGGTGTAAAACCAATAACAGGCGACTTTCAAGCCTGGAAAAGCATCATCCCTTGCTGTGAGAGCACAGGAATTTGTTCCAGGTGAACAGTCCTTCCCAAAAAGGTTTGTCCTGCAGGGACTGGAGGCTGTGGAGTGAATAACTGCCCTCTCTCCATGTTGCTCTGAGTCCAAGGTGCTGCTCCTGCAAGCAGAATGCTGGTGTTTGTAGAGACATCTCTCTCCCTGCAGGCAGAGAGGATGTAGGGAAAGTGGCTGCTCCAACATGCCCCAAAACCATCTGCAGGAGTCACCAAGGGCAGCGTGGAGTCAGAAACCCGTGTCCACCCCGATGTCCCTTCCCTTCTCCTCCCCACCTCTGCACACCAGGCCAACGTGTTTGTCCCTGGGTCCCACTGGGTCCCTCTGCTTTCCCCACCATCCCCAGCTCTCCCTGTGCTCCTCCCCTGCTGCCCTTCACTAACCACTCTCCCATGTTACCAGTATGAGCAGGCAGCTGATGCAGAGCTGGCCTGGGTGGCCGAGACCAAGAGGAAGCTGATGGCTCTGGGGCCCATCCGCCTGGAGCAGGACCAGACCACGGCACAGCTGCAGGTGCAGAAGGTCCGTGTGCACTCACTGATGGGGAGGGATGGTCCACTTTGGGTGATGGGATGTGTGGTTGGGGTCACGGGACGTGGTCTGGGGGAGCAGCTTTACCCTGGGGTGAGTAGTGCTGAGCCCAGAGCATCAGGAGAGACACAGAACTTGTCCTTGGAAAGGAAAAGGAGGAAAAAAAGGAGAGAGAGAATTTAGAGAAATTAAGCATTGGGCTTCTAAAGGAAAAAGCTTCCCATCTGTTTGCAGGAGCTGTTTAGGGATACATGGGTGCACTTGCCAGGAATACCCTTGAGAGATCTGCTCCAATGGAATCCTTTCCCTGTGGCCACCGGAGCAAGCTCTGCTAGGATCTTGCTGGCACTGGCAGCAGGAAGGGTTTAGAAAAATGTGTATATTGATTAATGAGGGTGCTTTTCCATTTGCTTTTTGCTCATTGTTCCCAGCAGTGGGGGACTCCTTAGTTCCCTCCCGGCAGCCAGACGTGGAACAAAGAGGCACTGGGGGTTTTTTTATATCTTTGAGATGAGCTCATGCCTGAAAGAACGTGCACTTTAAATAAACGGCCCTTTTCTTCCCTTTGCCTGGGCAATCAGAGCAGCTCACAGGCTTATTGGATTCAAAATCTTAAAAAAAAATAGGAAAATAAGACAGGTTTATAAGGGTGGGAGGACTGACCCGTCAAGCATTAGGTTAAATTGAGCTCAGCTTCCCGCTGTTAATCGTGTGGACCTTGGGAATGGCAAAGTTATTGGTAGATGCAGTTCTGGAGAGCATCATTTTGGAATAGCAGTGTTTGCTAATGAATGGATGATGGAGCTTTTCCTCTGGTGAGGACCTTGGGTGTGGAAGTAATTATACCTCATTTTAAGAGCTGTTTTCAGGTCTTTGAAAGAGAGAGGTTGATGTAAATGAGTCATGAGAAAAACAGGCAGGAATCTGCATTTCCAGCCAGATTTTCAGTGGGCCACAGGACACTTGTGATGAGTTTTGCATGGTCTCTGTCTGTGGCACCCAGTGCTGTCAGGAGGATCCCGTGGAGGGGCTGGGGAGAGGTTGAGCTGGGGGAGAGGCTGGGCTCAGCTCTGATTCCTTCGCTTTCCTCGGACCTTTCCTTTCTGCAGGCTTTTTCCATCGACATCATTCGGCACAAAGACTCCATGGATGAGCTGTTCAGCCAGCGCAACGAGATCTTCGGGACCTGTGGTGAGGAACAAAAAGCTGTTCTCCAGGTGAGCCCACTCTGCTCTTCACTGCAACAGGGGGGACAGAAAGTGGGGAGAGAGGCGAATCCTCAGCTCTTGCACAGGCTGAAGTAGTTCAAAATTGCTCCATCTTTAGTCATTCCCACCAGTGTTAGCAGAAATGTCTTTACATTTATTGCTCTCCTTTATTGCATATTTTTATTGCCGGGTTTGGAATTGGGGAGGGGGAGACAGCGGAGATTCCCAAGGCTGCTTTAATTGGAATTACAGCCCGTGCACATGGAAGGCCACCAAAAGCACCTCCTCTTCCAGCTCACAGCGTGGAGCTGGCGCTTTTCCTGGGCCCTTTTGCATCCCTTACCATAAGTGTCCTCCCTCTTTTTTATTTAGGAGAAAACCGAGTCCCTGGTGCAGCAGTATGAAGCTGTGAGCCAGCTCAACTCCGAGCGCTACGCTCGCTTGGAGCGCGCCCAGGTCCTGGTCAACCAGTTTTGGGAGACCTATGAGGAGCTGAACCCATGGATAGAGGAGACTCAGGCCCTCCTCTCCCAGCTGCCACCTCCAGCCATCGACCACGAGCAGCTCAAGCAGCAGCAGGATGACATGAGGGTGAGAGGATGTGGCTTTTGCATCTCCTGTCATCAGTTCTACTGCCTTTAGGGGAGGTGCAGCACTTGCAGAGGCAGGAGCGCCTTTCTGTCCTGAGTTTTCATCATTTTGTTCCCTATTCTCTTCTTTTTGGGGATCCTGCTTGTGTAAGTCAAGTGTGCCATGTGGAAATCACTCGTTATGTTGGAGCGCTCCCTACCAAAATGCAGCTTGCACCCAAGGGTGCAAGGCTGTCTTTGGATCTGCTGCCTGATTGTGGCAGGGAAAACCACTTTGTGCTTTTAGGGTAGAGAGCTGCAAAGCCAAATTTCCCAGTGGGGTCCCCTGTGGAGCTGTGGGGAGGGCCAGGAGCCGTGGGAGGACCCGTGGGGGGTGTTGTGCCATAGCCATGTTAGGAACAGTCGAGTTCCATGTGCTTGGCAGATGCTGGGGCATGAAATCCACGGTGTGAGTTCCTCCCAGATACGATCGCTGCTCTTGGAGTGTTGCATGGAATAAATAGGCAGCGACTTGAAACAGATTTCCAAACAAATCTGTTTTTCTCCCCTTCTATTCCCTAGCAACTGAGAGAGTCCATCGCTGAACACAAACCTCACATCGACAAGCTGCTGAAAATCGGGCCACAGCTCAAGGACCTCAACCCCGAGGAAGGAGAGATGGTGCAGGAGAAGTACTGCACAGCTGAGGCCATGTATGCCAGGATCAAGGAGGAGGTGTGCCAGCGAGCCCTGGCGCTCGACGAGGCTGTCTCACAGTCCACCCAGGTAGGCTGCAGTGCCAGGGAGATGAGGCTTCTCCTCACGGTCCCCTGGGGAAGCCACGTGCTTTGGAATGTGGTTTTATTCCCAGTGTTACGATTGTAAAACCCTTTATAGGGCAGAATGTGGTCGGACACCTCCGGGGTAGTTTCCTGCTGCTCAGCACTGCCTGTGGGAGCAGAGGGAAAGGCTTTTTTGAGGCTCGACAGAGTTAATAGGCTAATAAATTTTTACAACCTCGATAATGATGCTGGTTCAAAGGGGCTGATTTGGCACCCACCCAAGGTTGGAAGGGCCCGGAGAGCCTCTTGAAAGAGCTTGAAGAGAGAATTTTCGGTTCTGATAAGCTGTGAGTGCAGTGAAGAGCCGTAGGATCCTTTGTATGGGAGAGGTAATGGTTGTCTCCGAGGTCTGGGCATCCCCAAGGAGATGGGCGAGTGCAGGAGAGATAGGAAAGGAAGGGCAGAGACTGGAGGTGCAGAAGTCCAAAGGGGGTGAAGTGTTCCTGCTGCTGAGGGTTGATGACCCCCAGTTACGTTTCATTTTGCCCCATGTTACTGTAGTGCAGTTGGTTTTTGTCATGTCTGGGTGTTTATTTTTTTAATTCCTGTATTGTGTAGTCACTTCTCTTGGTTTGCACTTGTATTAACTCCGAGTTTTTCCCCCCACATTCCCCTCCCCTCTCATCTCTCACTCCCATTGTGGAATGTGTTATCTGTGTGTGTTGCTGCCTGTGCCCGTCCTCCCCACATGGTCCCATTTCATTCTTGTGTTGACTGCGCCCCACCATTGCAGATCTCGGAGGTAAGCCAGTCCCCCACCACAGACACTCATTTACACTCTTTGGGCTGATTCTATTTTACACACGGACTTTCATTTCTGGTCCATGCACAGCTCAGCAGAACGTGCTTAAAAATTAACTTTGGGGGCCCGAAATCCCATTTTTGGGATGGCTCTGGTCGCGCTGCCGCCTGGTCTCAGCTGCTGCTTCCGCTGGGGATGCTCCCTGCACGGCAGAGGGTTTGCTCTCAGAGGGGTTTGCCCTGAGCTTCCTGCTCCAGCTGGACGTGCTGGTTTGCTCCTGCTTGTTGGCTGATCAACTTTGCACCAAGAGCCTGTGCCCTCTCTGCTGGTAGAGCCTGGGGTTTGGTGGACACCAGCACCAGTGTGTTCCCAGTAGGAACTGGGAGAGGGCCCAGAGCTGTCAGCCACAGCGCAGAGCTGTCCTTCCCACCAGCAGAGACAGTTTGGAATCTTTAAGGCCAAAGTTGACTTTTCTTTTAAAAAACCCATAAGAAACCCTGCTAGACTGCTAGAGCCCCTTCCTCTCTCACTCCTGGCTTTCTGGTTCTGCTTTTGAAGCTCCGGCTCTGTGGCACCCACCCGCATGCAGCCTCCCACCACCTCCCACTGACGCTGCTGGGGTGGGTTTCCACTGGCCTCGTGCCATGTGGAGATTCCCATCAACACCGAACACGGGCACTTTTCCAGCAGCACCTTTGCCCAGATGCTCCAACAATCCAGGGCTCGGTTTTCTTGCCCATCCACTAAAAACAGGGCAGCAGCAAAACAGTGGATTTGTAGGGTTGAATCCAGGACAAGCCTGCCGTGTTTGGGCCAGAGGTGTGCTGGTGCCAGCTCTGGGAGTCTCCGTGGTCGCTCTGTTGGTTCTGTGGGAGCAGGGCAGGTGTGAGCAGGAGGCTGCAGGTGTCCTTGCAGGTGTCCTTGCTGCTGCAAGTGGCAATGATGCTGTGGGTGTCCCTGCTGCTTTGGGTGTCCCTGCTGCTTTGGGTGTCCCTGCTGCTTTGGGTGTCCCTGCTGCTGCAGGTGTCCTTGCTGCTGCAGGTGACATTGCTGCTGCAGGTGGCATTGCAGGTGTCCTTGCTGCTGCAGGTGTCCTTGCTGCTGCAGGTCTCCTTGCTGCTGCAGCTGTCCTTGCTGCTGTGGGTCTCCTTGCTGCTGCAGCTGTCCTTGCTGCTGTCCTTGCTGCTGCAGGTGGCATTGCTGCTGCAGCTGTCCTTGCTGCTGCAGGTGGCATTGCTGCCACAGGCATTGTCCATCCCCTCGGAGCAGCCGTGGGTGCAGCGCTCAGGGCTCTCCCCTCCTTCCTGCCCTCATGGCTTTGCTCCTCCCCAGTTCCACGACAAGATGGAGCCCATGCTGGAGGCGCTGGGGGCTCTGTCGTGCCGCCTGCGGCTGCCGCCCCTCATCCCCGCCGAGGTCGAGAAGATCCGCGAGTGCATCAGTGAGAACAAGAACTCCACGGTGGAGCTGGAGAAGCTGCAGCCCTCCTTCGAGGCGCTCCGGCGCCGTGGGGAGGAGCTGATCGCTCGCTCCCAGGGAGCGGACAAGGACCTGGCAGCCAAAGGTATTGCTGGGTGGATTGAACGGTGCCCAG
Source organism: Formicarius rufipectus (assembly GCA_013399695.1). NCBI lineage: Eukaryota > Metazoa > Chordata > Aves > Passeriformes > Formicariidae > Formicarius > Formicarius rufipectus. The sequence continues at coordinate 175,296 of VXAU01003948.1, read as the reverse complement.
CTTCTCCTCCCCAGACCGTCGCTGCTGGGGAGACTGTGATGTCTCAGGGGTGTATTTCGGAGGGGCTCCTGGCCTTAGGAGGAAGGAGGTGGCTGGTGCCTGCTTCTATCTGGAGCAGACAGGGTGGCATCAGCCAGAGGAGAAAGAAGTATTTTTGGTTTCTCAGCTGAAGCTGAGCCCTCAGCCTGAGCTGATCTCTTGCTGGTGGCCTCTGTGACATGATTTGTTGATGTTGATTCAGCATCTAATGTGGGGAAGGAACATCCCCAGCACAAAAAGACCCATCAATACAATTGGCACTAATTGGCACCTTCCTTGGCAGCTCAACAGTCAGCTCATGGACTGAGTGAGCAGAGACTTCATGCTAGAGGTGGCCAGAACAGAGGTTTGTTGGGGAGAGGGGGTGTGGGCAAATTTGCCCTGAGCTTGCCTGCACATAAATAAAGGCTTTATTTCTGCAAGCTGGAGTTTCTCACGTCCCTCAGCATCTCCCAGAGTTAATGCTCTGATAGTCCTGGTCCTCTTCATTTCCCTTTTGAATATTCTATTGGCCATTTTGAAGTGTTTTCAAATTGCTTTTGAGTTGTAAAAAGATTTCTTTTTTCACTGAATATTTTAATTTCCTTCCTCAGTAATCCAGGACAAGTTGGATCAAATGGTTTTCTTCTGGGAAGACATCAAAACTCGGACGGAGGAACGCGAAATGAAGTTCCTTGATGTCCTGGAGCTTGCAGAGAAGTTCTGGTATGACATGGCAGCACTCCTGACAACCATCAAGGACACACAGGACATTGTCCATGACCTGGAGAGCCCAGGCATCGACCCCTCCATCATCAAGCAGCAGGTGGAAGCAGCAGAGGTGAGGCCCATGGGACTGTACCTCAGTCTGGAGCTTGTCTGCCCCCAGCTTGTCCTCTAAATTGGGAAGATCTTGAACATGGGCACGGCCAGAAGCAGTTGTAAATCAGTTTGGTAGGCAGTGAAGTCAATTGTAAGGAGTTATTTCCATTGCAATTTGGAACTGCTGGGCAAAAAACAGGAGTGTATTTCACATCTCCTTCACCTTAAATCCCTTTTTCTGCTGCTGTTCCGGAAGGCGGACGAGGTGTGTGGTCAGAGCTGAGAGCCTACTCGTTTGTTTGCAGGGATGTGGAAGCTTGCACAGCTCTGCTCAAACCCCGAAGCTGTGTGGTGTGGGAAGTGTATATTTAGATTTTGGTTAGACCAGAGATAAGTGCTTGGATTTGTGTGTTAATGGTTGTTTCAAATAAATGGCGAAATCCACTTCAGGTGGATTTGACTTGACTTGGACCTTGAGGAGCAGAGATGTTTCTTTATGCCTTGCTAAGTTTAGTTTTGCTCTTCCCCTTTTTATAACCACTCTGACTTTGGTTTGCACCTTTTGACTCTCAAAACCTCGTTCCTATATTGACAAAATGCTCCTGTAAACAGCACATCTCCTGTAAACAGCATCTTCAGCCAAGCAGTTCAGGCTCACATCTAAATAGAGATGTTGTTATTGCAGTTCCCACACTGTGGGCAGAGGTGGGAGAGGAGCAGAGTGGTGGTGGCAGCGTTGGCCACCTAGTCCCTGTGTCACCCACACCTGGGGTCTGGAGTCGGGCTGTTGGCCGAGGTGCAGGACACCAGAGCAGGAAGGACTCTTTGTGCTTTATCCCCCCTGTTCTTGGGGCAGTTTTGGAAGAGCATTTAGTAATAAATGTTTTTCTTCTGTGGCTGTGTCTATGCAGACCATTAAAGAGGAGACGGATGGGTTGCACGAAGAGCTGGAGTTCATCCGCCTCCTTGGAACTGATTTAATTTTTGCCTGTGGTGAAACTGAGAAACCAGAAGTGAAAAAGAGCATTGATGAGGTAGGAAAAGCCAGCAGCCTCCCCTTCTGATAAAGTCAGGTGGGAGCAAGTGGGAGCTGTGGTTGAAGAGCTGAACGAATTTTGTGGGCAATCTTGTGTTCCGCAGATGAACAACGCGTGGGAAAATCTCAACAAAATGTGGAAGGAGAGGCTGGAGAAGCTCGAGGAAGCCATGCAGTCAGCTGTGCAGTACCAGGATACGCTTCAAGTAAGGGGCAGGGCTGTTGGTGTGGAGTGGGTGGACCTTGGGAACACCACTGTGAATCCTCTCCCTGGAGCTGTACTGGGATTTGCACCAATGCAAAGCAGAAAACATCTCCTGGATGAGTGTTTGCAGGCTCTGATAGAGCTCAACAACCTGCTCTGAGGAAGAGCAGATATTCTGCATGGATCTTCCCAAACCTGTCTTGTTGCTGCACAGAGCAGCAGGGTGAGGTGGCTGCTGGCAAGTCTTTATGCTGGGAGCAGGAGAGGGAAGGAACAAGAGAGATGGCCAAGCATCTCTGCCCTGAAAGACGCAGGTGGTGGAGGGACCATCCCTGTTCCCTGCCTTTTGCTGATGTTGTCCATGCTCTTTGCAGGCCATGTTTGACTGGCTGGACAATGCTGTGATCAAACTCTGCAACATGTCACCTGTTGGCACCGACCTCAGCACGGTCAAGGAGCAGATGAACGAGATGAAGGTACATGAGCAGAGAGGGACCAGTTCCTCAGCGCTGCTTTGCCTCCCAGAGCTCCAGTGATTCATTGGCTTCTGCTTTTTGTCCTGCTTGTTTTGGCAGGAGTTTAAAATGGAGGTTTACCAGCAGCAGATTGAGATGGAAAAGCTTAATCACCAAGGTGAACTGATGCTAAAAAAGGCTACGGATGAGACAGACAGAGACATCATAAAAGAACCACTGACAGAACTGAAACATCTCTGGGAGAATTTGGGCGAGAAAATTGCTCACAGACAGGTAGAGTGAAGACCTGGGACTCTCACAAGTGTGGGGTTGAAACCTACTGTGATGCTCCTAGTTACTAAAATTTCCCTTTTCCATCCCCATCCTCGCCCAGCACAAGTTGGAAGCTGCTCTGCTGGCACTTGGCCAGTTCCAGCACGCCTTGGCAGAGCTGATGGCCTGGCTGACCCACACCGAGGAGCTGCTGGACGCCCAGAAACCCATCAATGGAGACCCAAAAGTCATCGAGGTTGAACTCGCAAAGCACCATGTTAGTATTCCCACTCCAAGTACATCTTTAGCCCGTTCCCATTGCAGGATTTTGTTTCCAATGAAGAGTCTGAGTCCACAACCAGGCAGGGATCAACGAGGTGCGTAAGAGAGGTGTCCAATGTGTGCCCATCTCGTGCAGGTGCTGAAGAACGACGTCCTTGCCCACCAAGCGACCGTGGAGACGGTGAACAAAGCAGGGAATGAGCTGCTGGAGTCGAGTGCAGGGGACGATGCCAGCAGCCTGAGGAACCGCCTGGAGAAGCTCAATTCCTGCTGGGAGTCAGTGCTGCAGAAGACAGAGGAGAGGGAGCAGCAGCTGCAGTCCACACTCCAGCAGGTCAGGGGGAAGCATTGGCAATACCCCCCTGTGCAGTGGGGTGCTGCTGAGGGTCTGCTTGCCCCTTTGTTTTGGGGGGAAAGACTTATGAAGACACTGGGATTATTTTTAAGCAAGTTTTTCACATACTCTTGGTGCTGGAGTGGTTCAGTGCCTGCCCAGAAGCACAGTGAGGGCTGGGCACACTCGTGGGTTCTGGATACACTGTGTGTCACCCTCCTGAACACACTGGCACATCCAGCTCTACCCCTTTATCTGGTTTCAAAGCAAACACAACGTTAACCCTGGCACATGATCAATGGTGGCTGATGTCATCTGATCCAGGGCCGATTCTGTTCCCCAACAGGCTCAGGGTTTCCATGGTGAGATTGAGGACTTCCTCCTGTGGCTAACGAGGATGGAGAGCCAATTGTCGGCATCAAAACCCACAGGAGGTCTGCCAGAAACTGCCCGGGAACAGCTCAATGCCCACATGGTAATTTCTCAAGAGAGATTTTTTTAAATGCTTTTAATTCAGCAAGTTCATTTCAAATATCTGCATCAAAACTTCTCCCTTCTGTATCTGAGGGGGAAAAGAGGCTGCTCTGGTCTCCTCTTACAGATCACTTTGCACTTGATGCCTGGAACAAGCACCGTGATGCCTTAACCACCTTTTCTCTGCTCAAAGTGATGTGCTGCTGTCACTTTGCTGCCTGTGCTGAACCTAATGTTCCCATCACCTGGAGTTTTACAGCACAGCGTGTTCCCTCTGCGAGCTCTTCTTTGTCTAATCCTTTGGTGGTGCCTCTTTGCAGGAGCTGTACAGCCAGCTCAAAGCCAAGGAGGATGTCTACAGCCAACTGCTGGCCAAGGGGCGGCTCATGCTGCTCAACCGCGACGACTCTGGCTCCGGCTCCAAGACAGAGCAGAGCGTGGCCCTGCTGGAGCAGAAATGGTGTCTGGTCAGCACCAAGATGGAGGAGAGAAAGGTAACACGGGGGGAGAGATGTGTCCACCCTTTCCCAGTGGTGTAACAGCAGCTGTGCCCTGTTTTCCCACTCTGCTGTCCCGCACAGGGCTAGGGGTGGTTTTCTTATACAACCTCTCTCTTGGTTGTACAGGTTGAGTTTGTCTCTCCGGTGGTGCTGAGTGTCAGGCTGTTAGTGGGGTTTCTTCTAGGTTGTCATCAGAAGCTTAAGTCACACAGAAAACGAGAGTAAAATTGCATTTTGGGTTAATTTAGAGGGGTGGGGAGAAGCCTCCTGCAGCTCTCAAAGGCAGGCTTTGTTGGTGAAGCCAAATCCTCCTCCGAGCTGACTCCATCCTCAGCTTTTGGCGGGGGATGAGATAAAACAAGGCCCGCGGTGGCCTCAGCCCAGAATAAATCTGCAGTGCTGCAGCTGTTGCCATCGCAGTGTCATCCACCCCGCTCTCCCCACGGCGATGCCTTGCCCAGGAAGCCGAGGGTGACGCAGCTGCTCGTGTGCCCGTGAAGGTCTCCCCTTTCAGGGACCATTCTTGTTTTGAAAGACAAGCGGTGGCTTTCACTGAGACCCCCTCCCCTTGGTAAACAAGGTTCCTGTTGGAGGGACGGTTGGGCAGGGACACAAAGGCCACCTCTGTCTGTGGAGCTGCACATTGGAGCTCTCACCCTCTGTGTTGTGTTTTTCCTCTCCCTTTCTCCCCTCCCACTGCCGCAGGCGAAGCTGGAGGAGGCTCTGGCCCTGGCCACCGATTTCCAGAACTCCCTCCAGGACTTCATCAACTGGCTGACGCTGGCTGAGCAGAGCCTGAACATTGCCCCCCCGGCCAGCCTCATCCTCGCCGCCGTGCTGGCCCAGATCGATGAGCACAAGGTGCTGGCACCGTGGGCACCATCCCTGGGGTGGAGGGAGCGAGGGGGGCGCCTCATCTGCCCTGCACCCTGCGTGGCCACGTCCAGCTCCCCTGACAGGTGGGACATCTTTGCCCTTTCTCAGGTGTTTGCCAACGAGGTGAACGCGCACCGGGATCGCATCATTGAGCTGGATCAAACTGGGAACCAGCTGAAGTTCCTCAGCCAAAAGCAGGATGTGGTGCTGATCAAGAACCTGCTGGTGAGCGTCCAGTCCCGCTGGGAGAAGGTGGTGCAGCGCTCGGTGGAGCGGGGACGGGCTCTTGATGATGCCAGGAAGCGAGCCAAGCAGGTGAGAGGTGTGGGAAGGTGTGACAGACCTCAAGGAGTGTCCTGCCTTGGAGGGCAGGAGGTCACAGGACCAGGAAGGAACTGGGGGCACCACCAGTGTGAGTTTCAGACTTGCCCCTGTTTGCTTTGCAGTTCCACGAAGCCTGGAAGAAGCTGATTGATTGGCTGGAGGATGCAGAGAATCACCTGGACTCAGAGCTGGAGATTTCCAATGATCCTGACAAAATCAAACTGCAGCTCTCCAAACACAAGGTAAGGCTTTGCCAGGGACAGACTAGTGCTGGATGAAGCAGGGCAGTATCTCCTCTGCCATCAGGACAAGGGAAAAGCCTTCTGCTGCCATGGAAAACATTCATCTGGGAATCTTCAGAGCCAAGGCGAGGTTTTCTGAAGCAGCTTTGTTTTCTCTCCATTTCCCAGGAGTTCCAGAAGACTCTGGGTGGGAAGCAGCCTGTCTATGACACCACCATCAGGACAGGCAGAGCCCTCAAGGAAAAAGCCTTGCTTCCAGATGACACTCAAAAGCTGGACAATTTACTGGGAGAGGTCCGGGATAAGTGGGACACAGTGTGTGGAAAATCTGTGGAAAGGTAAGTCCAGCCCCAGCACTGTCCCAACAGTGCTCATGTGCCAGGACCCTTACCAGAGGGATTTCGTGGGGTGGTTGGAGGCCACTGGGACATGGCAAAAGGAATTGAGTTTATTCATGGGAGTTCGTGTGGGTGTTTGTTTTCCAGGCAGCACAAGCTGGAAGAAGCCCTGCTGTTCTCTGGGCAGTTCATGGATGCACTGCAGGCCTTGGTGGACTGGCTCTATAAGGTGGAACCCCAGTTAGCTGAAGACCAGCCTGTCCATGGGGACCTGGATCTGGTCATGAACCTCATGGATGCTCACAAGGTGAGAGCACATTTTCCAGTGGGGTTTGTCTTCCCCAGGAGCCAAAGAACAGAGGCAGAGTTGGTGCCTTCCCGCAGAGCTGCATGTTTTGCTTCCTGCAGTGGACAAGGGGGGAAAAACCAGCAAAAGGAAATTTCACATTACTGGGAAGGTGACAGGAACTGGAAGTGCCTGACCCTGCTTGGCTCCTGTCCTCCCTCCCTCCAGGTCTTCCAGAAGGAGCTGGGGAAGCGCACGGGGACAGTCCAGGTGCTCAAACGCTCCGGCCGGGAGCTCATCGAGAACAGCCGGGATGACACGACCTGGGTGAAGGTGCAGCTGCAGGAGCTGAGCAACCGCTGGGACACGGTGTGCAAGCTGTCAGTGTCCAAACAAACCCGCCTGGAACAGGCCTTGAAGCAGGTGAGGAGAAAACTCTGGCTGGAAACGGTCTTGGAGAGCTCTGATGGGCTCCAGGTATGTGCCAGGAGCTCAACACAAAGCTGAGGGAAGAGGTTTTACCCTGGCCAGGCAAGACACCCCCAGCCCTGCAGCAGTGGCCAGGGAGAGCTGCAAAGCACTGGGTTGGTGTCAGTGGTTTACTGATTCTTTTCCCAAAAACAGAGCCCCTAAAGGCTGCTTTGAGAAGGGAGGGTGGGGAGGTCTCACCGACGTGCGCAGCAGGGATAGAGCAGGAATCAGACACAGGCCAGGCTGGTGTTTGCCAATGTTTAGTTCAAGAGAGAGGCCTCGATTGAAGCTAAAAAAAAAAACAACCCAAAAGGTCAAAGGCTCTTAAGCAGCTTTTACGTCAAGTAGGCAATTTACAGAATAAACTACCCAGGTGCCAGACTGCTCAGGATATGGGCAGTTGTGGTGTTTTGAAAAACATTTGGTTCTTCAGTGCAGCTGATGCTGAGGGAGGGAGGTGCCCCGTGGCTGCAGGACCCAGCTGCTGGTGCTGCACAAACCCAGGCCACAAACTGGGCTTTTTTCCCCCCTTCTTGTGTGTGTTTGAAGTCCCTTTCAGCCCCCCAGCTCTCAGCAGTGAATCCAGCAGCTTCTTTTGGGAGGTGGGGGGCTGACTGCTGTGCTTCTGTCTCTGCAGGCAGAGGAGTTCAGGACAGCTGTGCACATGCTGCTGGAGTGGCTCTCGGAGGCAGAGCAGTCCCTGCGCTTTCGGGGGGCGCTGCCCGACGATGCCGAGGCTCTGCAGTCCCTCATCGATGCCCACAAGGTAACAGGGAGCTCCAAAATGCAACCCCAACAACACTGATGGGGGAAAATACTGCAAAATTAATTTTGGCCTTTCAGGAGTTCATGAAGAAAGTGGAGGAGAAGAGGGTGGACGTGAACGCGGCGGTGGGAATGGGGGAGGTCATCCTGGGCGCCTGCCACCCCGACTGCATCACCACCATCAAGCACTGGATCACCATCATCCGAGCCAGGTTCGAGGAGGTGAGTCCCTCGGGGTTTGTTCCAGGCTGATGGTTCCAGGGATGGTCACGGGGTGGTGGGTCCTGCCTCAGGTTTCCCACGCTGGGCTGATGATCCTCCTGTGTTCCCAACAGGTTCTCACCTGGGCGAAGCAGCACCAGCAGAGACTGGAGTCTGCACTTTCTGAGCTGGTGGCGAATGCAGAGCTTCTGGAAGAGCTCCTGGCTTGGATCCAGTGGGCTGAGACAACGCTGATCCAGCGGGACCAGGAGCCCATGCCACAGAATATCGATCAGGTCAAAGGCCTCATCTCTGAACACCAGGTGAGCACAGTGCTGAGCGTGGTGAGCACTCAGGAGAGGGGCAGAGGGCAGGGTGCTTCCATGGAGGAGGTGTTGACTTCTCTTGGAAGTCCCTATTAAAGCAGCAGTGGTCAGCCCAGGGATGAATTCCAGCCATTGCAAATCCAAGCCAGCACTGAGCAGTAGCTCAACCACAAGCTGCCATCACTGGTGTTTGATGCTCACCTCTCCTCTCTGGGCTTGGCATGTCCCAGTCAGGGTCTGCAAAACAAAAGGTCTCAGAATTGCAAAGGTTTTCTTGTCCTTTCTATGTTTGGACAGTCCTTTATGGAGGAGATGACACGGAAACAGCCAGATGTGGACCGGGTGACAAAGACATACAAGAGAAAAGCCACTGAGCCTCTCCACGGGCCCTTCATGGACAAGTCCCGCAGCAACAGTACGTCTGCTTTGGGTGAAACGTTCTAGGATGGCAGGAAATGAAATACATAGGAAGCCAATTAACTTGATTATCAATTACAAAGGCATCCTGCATTAGCAGCCACCAGGAAGGTGGTTGAGACTTGTCAGGAGGGGGAAATCCAGCTGGCACTTCCCAAAACACCCGTGCTGGGTGTGTTGTTCCTGGAGGTGCTTGGGCTGGAGCTGCTCTTCTTTCTCTCTGGCTTTGAGATGAGGTTTTGGGGTGTCTTTTTACGTTGTTTCTTGAAGTCAGGGTCCAGTGTGAGTTCCTGAGTGCCACGGGGATGTGGGTGTAGAGCTGTCACCTTGTCTCCTGCCTGGGGGCACTGCATTCCTTGGGAGAGCGACCAGCAGGGCCCTGGGAGGTTTTCTCTTCTGAAAAACAAAGCGTGTTTCATCGCTGCCCTTCCCTGGGCAGCTCAGACTTGCTGTACCCATCAGCACCACTTCGAACAATGCATTTTCTCCCCTTTTCCAGGGAAATCCTTGGGTCAGGCTGCCCCCCCCAGCATGCCCATTATCTCCCAGTCGGAAACAAAGAACCCCCGGATAAACCAGCTCTCAGCTCGTTGGCAGCAGGTCTGGCTGCTGGCCCTGGAGCGGCAGCGGAAGCTCAACGATGCCCTGGACAGGCTGGAGGAGGTAACAGAGGCTGCTCTGGGAGGGGGGGGAGCTGGGAGATCATCATCCCCACAGAGATGCATAAAGCATTTTAAACTAGTGCTGCCCCAGCTCTGCAAACAGTTCCTGCTGCCTTTCCAAAACCCGATATTCCTAAAATAGTAAGGCTGAAAACCTTTTGGTAATGAATTAATTAACTGCACATTAACCGACTTTATGCCCCTGTAGTTGGTATCTGTAGAGTTAATGACAGCCAGGCCCTGTTTTCCTCCGAGTAATTAGTTTAACAATTACTGTCTCTATCTTTTCCAAACATCTAATGTCATTTTTGTTTTTATTTATGCTTAACAAAGCAGCTATGCCCAGAAGTGAGTGTTTTTTTTGTTTTCTGTTGCTTTTGCTGTAGGTCAGTTCAGTTTATACGTATTCATGTTTTTCCTTTGTTGCTTTTAACCCCAAGAATGTTTAGAGAGAAGGAAAAAAAAGCCCTAAAAGTTGTTGTGTTACCTTGATGTGAGTTGCTTGAGCTGGTGTGGTTGTGGGGGCCTCTTGGGGTGGGGGACAAGAAGGGTGATAGTTCAATTGGAGGGTCTGAGGCTGGGGTAGGGTTTGTAGAGCTGAGCTGTGCCACAGCTGCTGTGCTGTTTTACCTGCAAGATGAGCAAGAAATCCCTTCTTGCCTGTGCAGAGGGAAAGGGAGAGGGGAGATTCATGCCCAAAACGATGCTGGCCGTGGGGATCCCTCCCTGCTGAGTCCCTAGGCAAAATCATGGTGAGGAGACATGCCCAAAAGCCCGAGCAGATGGGGTGGTTGGGTGTGTGTGTGTCTGTGTGCAAGTAGCTGAGCTCCTCCTGTGTGTCCGTACGGCGGCGCGGGGGACGTGTCGGTGGTCCCGCGCTCCACGTGCTGCCTGTGGGCTACGCTGTGTGTCCTGTTCTGGGGAGTCACTTTGGGCAACCCCCTCATTCGTTAGGGTCGTCTGGGTAAATCCAGATGGACCTTCCCTGGAGGGTGGGCAGGGAGGAGGGTGAGTGCCAGGGGCTGGGGCTCTCTCAGGGTTGCTGTTATGGGGGGCTGTAGAGCCAGGGGTGCTGCTCCTTTGGGATTTCCCCCACTGACTTTCCCAGTTTGCCTCCCAGTTGAAGGAGTTTGCAAACTTCGACTTTGATGTCTGGCGGAAGAAATACATGCGCTGGATGAACCACAAGAAATCCCGTGTCATGGACTTCTTCCGGCGCATCGACAAGGACCAGGACGGGAAGATCACCCGGCAGGAGTTCATCGACGGCATCCTGGCATCCAGTAAGTGCTGCAGAACGAGCTTGGAGAGAACCATCTCAATGCCCCCAGAGCCCTGTCTGTGATGAAAGAGATCCCTCCTTTCGTCCTCCTTCCAGAATTCCCCACCACGAAGCTGGAGATGACGGCGGTGGCCGACATCTTCGACCGTGACGGCGATGGCTACATCGATTACTACGAGTTTGTGGCTGCTCTCCATCCCAACAAGGATGCCTATCGCCCCACCACTGATGCTGACAAGATCGAGGATGAGGTAAAGCACCAAAAAAAGGGCAGCTCAGGGGTGTTGGGGTGGTTCAGGGGGCGGGTTGGCAGTGGGGAAGAGAAAAAATAGGTGAAAGAAGGGTTATGATGGTGCTGAGCCAAAATAATTGGTTGGAATTGATGGTACCTACCATGCTTTTGAAGGAAAGGCTGCTTAGGGCTATGTTTTATCCAAGAAGTGACTTGTACTGGGAGAGACTCCCAAAATCCTGGTTCCTTACCTCCCTTGTTGGTGATGGCAGGTCACCAGGCAAGTGGCCCAGTGCAAGTGTGCCAAGAGATTCCAAGTGGAGCAGATCGGCGAGAACAAATACCGGGTAAGGCAGAGGGGATCAGAGGCCGCCCCAGTGGCACAAACCCTGCTCCCCTTCCCAGCCAGGCAGGGGCATCACTGAACGGGTGCCCAGCCCGGCGTGGGGGAACCTCAGGGGAGACAGAGACCTCGTCCCCTGGCACGGCAGCTCCAGGCAGAGGTGGCTGGGCCGTGTTTTCCCAGCTCCACGCTTGGCCCCAGGGCGTTCCCTGGACTGGGAGAACATAAAAGTGTCCCTGTTCTGGGACAGCCGGCCCGGGGGCGCCGTGAAATGCCCCATTCACTCCGCCGGAGCCGCCCTTGAAGTTCTCCTCCTGGATGAGTGTACCTTACACCCGTGTTTTTCTTAGCTCGCTCCCGGAGAAGGGAGAATAATTTCCTTACAGAATCTCTTTGTAACGAGCTGCTGTTTATGTTTCAAACCCTTCAGCGAGGTGAAGTGGTGAAACGAGCTGGTGGCAGAGCTCCCACTTCCCTGCCCACTGGTTTTGGGGCTGATGCTCTGGCCAGGAGGAGCTGATGCACAGCATTCCCCCTCTGGCTGCACCAGCCCCAGCTTCCCAGAGCTTCTCCCTCCCCCCAGATAGTCCAAACGCCCCAGATTTCCAACTCCTGCAGTTAACAGTTTTCGTGATTATTGCACTGTTAATCCCATGAATGTTTTTCTTGTTTTTCTTTCCCCTCCTCTTCCTCTGGACTTCCCTTCCCACTCCTCGTTCCCTCTCCCTACAATTCCTCTCCCTCCATAGTTCTTCCTCGGCAATCAGGTACAGTTTGCCTCGTGTTGCTGTTCTCTCACCTCTGGAATTTTGTAACAAACGTAGCTGTGTGTCAGTGATGCTGCTCTGTCCTGTGGTGCTGTGGGAGGATGTGATCTGGGAGCACTGCTGAGCAGAGCCTGGTACAGAGCAGTGCCACCCAAAAAAAAGATGGCATTTGGCAGAAAAAAGGGAAAAAAGTCAGTGGAAAAAGCAGGATTTGACTAAAATTGAGAGGTTTTTCTGTCTGGGCTCCTTCCTCGGCTAAACTGGGGGTGTTGGTGGTAACCAGTGGTGAATCAGAGCACCTTGTGGTGGGAGCACTGGATTTGTGCTCCTTTGGGGAATCACAGGGGTACAACTCCCTGCACGAGGGCTGTACCAGGCTCTGGGTGGGTTTGGATTGCAATCACCATGGAATGAGAGCGCTGAGTCCACCCCTTTAATCCTATAGGTAACAATAACTAAACCCTCATCCCTGCTACACCCACTGAGTAACTCCTCACTGGAGCAAGGCTCCCAAAACCTGCATGTATCCCGACACCATCGTGACCCGGGATCAGCAGTGCAGCCCCCTTGAGTGCTGGCTGGTTTGGGGGGCAGAGCCCCCCTTTTAACAGGGCTGGAGTGTCCTGTGCCATTCTGACATCCCCACTGCTCCTGCCCAAATAAAACTGCGTATTTTTCATGTGGAATGATGATGCTCACCCACAAAGATGCCCAAAATGAAGCAGATTTGGATGTTGGAAGTGGATGACTCTGAGAGCTGTGGCTTTAATTTTAAGCAGTGATCATAGAAATATTTTCAAGAAAAACTGAAAAATAATGTAAATGTGGCAGCAGAAATGAGAATTTCCTCGTCCTGGGTTTGGCTCGTGAAGGACACCTCACACAGAGCCTGGAGAGAGGAAGGAGCTCCCCTGCCCACCGTGACAGCTCTTTAACCACCACACTCAGACAAGTTTTGGTAGGACCCCCAAGCAGGCAGACCCCACAGTGATCCAGGATCCCACGTCCCTGTGGGTCAGAAATGCTGTCACCTTCTGCCCCTCTGCCTGCCATGATCCATCCCAGTCACTTTGCACTCTCTGTTTTCATTGAATCTCTTATTTTTTTGTTTTTCCACCCACAAAAAAATGTTTCTGTTTAGATTTTTTCCCTTTTTTTAGTCAATCTGAAGAGGGTCTTGCTTCCAAGGGCTGGTCCTGCAGTCTTCTCTTCGCAGCAGGTGCTCTGTAGACCTGGATGCAGAGCTGCCACAGCCAAGCCAGGCTCTCAGTGTCCCTCCCCTGGCAGACATCCAGGAGCCTGAGCTTGGCCTTGCTGGAGATTTAGGGGGCTTTGTAAAGCAGACACTTGGTTCTGATTCAGGGGGCACTTGTTTGGTATCGCAGGTGTTTCAAATCACTAATGAACATCGCAATCACTAATCAACATTCCTGCCTGGATTCCCATCACTCTGCACTCACCAAAACATCCTCATTGGGTGACTGCTGTGGTGGGGGCTTTGTGGCTGGTGGGGTCAAGTCTGAGGCTCAGGGAAACCCCTTGGTTTCAGACTTGATGATGATCAGAGGTGTTCTGCTCGGCAGTGAGGCAGTGCTGCTTGTCCTGCTGAATCAGCTGGCACTTTTCCACATGGGCTGAACCAGGAGGGTCATGGCATTGCCAGCCTCTATTTCCTTCACAATAAAAGGAACAAAACCTACAATTCTGTCTCAGAAAACCCATCCAAAACCCAAATTCCAAAATCTCATTTGCTGCACTCAAAAAATCACTTCCCAGCTTTAAAATTACAGAATTTGGGTGGTTGCTTGATGTTAAAAAGAGGCAGCAGGAGAACCCGTCAGCTGGTACTACCCTGCACATACTCCAGAAGACCCTGCCTGGAGAGGCCTTAAGAACATTAACCAGACGGCTGAAAGCCCCTGGTGCAGCCTGCTGTGGGAAGGGGCTGGGTGTCCCGTGGCGTTGCCCTTCCCTGACGTGTTCTTGGCCCCGCAGTTTGGGGACTCCCAGCAGCTGCGGCTGGTCCGGATCCTGCGGAGCACGGTCATGGTGCGTGTCGGAGGAGGCTGGATGGCCCTGGATGAGTTCTTAGTGAAGAATGATCCCTGCAGAGGTAAGGCAGTTCCTGGGCTTTATACAACTGGTGTCTTCTCACCCGCTGAGGGGAGTTTGGAAGCTGGTCTGCTGTGGCTGAGTGACCACAGTGGGTCTGCTGGATCCAAAGCAAACCAAGAACTTAAAGTCACAAGATTTGGTGATAATGCAGCAAATCTCGCAGCCTTTAGCCAGGTGTTGTGGGAGGAGAAGAGGGAAGGGTTCTGTTCCATGGTTTCAAGACCCCCATGCTGGGAATCTCGGCTTCCCTTGGAATGGCCAGTGCACACGTGTGACTCTGTGGGTGATGGACTAAGCTTTGGAAAGGTGACCTGAAAGATTCCAAAGGTTCAAAGCCAGGAGATGGTAGAATTCCTGTCTGAGACATGCTGGGGAGAAGATGCTCCAGCCCAGGAGCTGTGAACCTGGTGCTGCTGCACACAGGGCACTGACGGTCCAGACTCACCCCAGGGACTAAGGAGACATCTTTCTTATGACTTTGAACTTCTCCCTGGTGTATTTATAATACAAGTTTTCTCAGTTTATTTGTTGTCTTTAAAGCAGCAGCATAAGGAACTAATTTGGAAATCTGAGCTGGGCAGGACCATGCACCTTAAATATCTCTTGATCGTGCTGGGTCTTCTTCCAGTGCCTTGAAATGACCTTTCTTCCCCCATTTTTTTTTCCTTGAGGGTGAAAACATGGCCCTTCTTTTTTTGATTTGCCACAAACCACATTGAGCTGTAAACGGGGCCGCATTTAAGATGACATTGTTCAGGGGCTGTGTTGGATTTGGGGTGGTGGGATTCTGGATACCATGTCTTGCTTGTAAGTGTGTCAATAAGCATCACCTTGCACAAGTGTTGCCAGGTGAAGCAAAAAAGATGTTTCAGTTCAGCATTAATGCAGGAAAATTCAAGTGTAAGAAGCTCCTGGATGCACTGAGCTTAAGGAAGAGACAGCAGCAGATGAGAAAGGAACCACCTGAGTCAGGTTTTTAGGGATGAGCAGTGGTTTTTGGAGCTGGTTTGATGGAACATTTTGAAAGGGACAGCTGGGGAAATGCAGACCAGTCACATATTGTGGGCATGGAAAACTGGGGTCGCCTCCCTTCCAAAACCTTGAGTTTGAAGGTGGTCAGAGCTGTCCAGGCTGGCTGTGGTGCCGAGAGCCATGACCAGGGGACAGAGGAGTGTTAGCAAGGGGCTGGCCAGAACAGCCCGTCGAGGCTGTGTGTTTGGGAGAGCTTCTCTCTGTGCTCCATATGTCCCTGTCTCACTGGGGTCTCTCAGATGTTAATTGCTTCGGGTATGTCTTCTTCAAGCTGCTGCGTTCCGTGCCCCGGCTGTGCGACGGCTCTTGCTGAAAGCAGCATGATTTACCTCGGGGAACCTGCAGGGGTTTCCTGCTCCTCCGGCCTCCCTCGCTCATGCTTTGCAGCAGATGCTTTGCAGCGCTGACATCGAGGTTGTTTCTGTCCCTTGGTTGTCTCAGCGTGGTGCTTCCCTCCTGCAGTTGCTTTCTTGGCTTTCTGGTCCATAATCCATCGGCTCTAGAATTGCTCCTGTGTCCCGTAAGGATCAGTGCATGCCCTCGCTCTCTGTTTGAACACCGTGAGCATGAAACACGTTGGCACGCGTCAGCTGGCCCAGGAGCTGAAGCCCACAGACCTTCTCCCTGCTTGGTTGCCCCTTGCTTGTCAAAGGGAGACCCTCCAGCTCTTTGAGGTGTTTAGATGAAATTTTAGAGTTGGCATTTAATGGCTGGTGGTCACTTTTTTCTCATCTCTCCCCAAAAATGTGTGGAGAGCTGCCCAGAGCTGCAAGAGAGCAGAATCTCTCGCAGAATCTCAAGAATCTCAACCCTTCAAAAGCTGCTTTTACTATTTTTAAGTCACATTAAAGATGGCATTGGCCGCTGTTGTAACATGGTGAGTTCAAAAGCTTTTCCATAAGAGAACAACAGAGTATCCAGTATGAATTCATGACCCTGGGGCAGCTTTTAATCGGCCAGTTTCTCAAAGAGCTGATCCGTGGCAGGAGCAGGTTGAGGCAGAGCAAGAGAGCCGGGTCGGTCCCACTGCCATCCGCCCGCTCTTGGAGATGGGCTTGGGGAGACGTGCAAAGACACTGCTCCCAGCCCTGGTGCCTCCTGAGCCCTGGTAACAACACTGGGTTCCTCCAGACCTCAGGTCTCCTCTCCTTTGTCCCCTTCCAGCACGAGGACGGACCAACCTTGAACTGCGGGAGAAGTTCATCCTGCCAGAAGGAGCCTCCCAGGGGATGACCCCGTTCCGGTCACGAGGCCGAAGATCAAAACCATCCTCCCGAGCAGCCTCCCCAACACGATCCAGCTCCAGTGCCAGCCAGAGCAACCACAGCTGCGCCTCCATGCCATCCTCTCCTGCCACTCCAGCCAGCGGAGCCAAGGTGGGGTTCATGAGTGAAGCCTTTTCCCTTCCCTGCCCTTTACAAACCAGGGCTCTCCAGAACCCATCCCAGCGAGATGAGGAGCTGCAGGAGGTGTGTGAGGAGGAGGAAGGTTAGGGCTCGGGAGGCTTAATGGTACTGTGGTCTCTAGAAGCCGTTCATGGTGTCTGCAGAAGGTACCCTGCAGTCCCTGTGGGATGGGAGGTGGGATGGTGCAGGACAGGTTTCCAGCCCAAACTGGATGCCCGTGGCTCCTCAGGAGAGTCCCCGGTGCTCGCCGTGCAGCCCAAGGCTCCTGTTCCCCGTGGCAGGGTGGTGCTGTCAGGAAGAAGCCATCACCCATCATCTCTCCTTCCCCACCACATCACTCACCCATGCATGGTTTATTTCATCACCTCTTGGGTTTTTTCCCTTTATTTTAATTTATATATTTCCTGTTCGGTTCTCATTCCATTTTAGTGCCGTTTCCCCCCGTTCGAGATACTTTTCCATTTCTCTCTTTTTTTTTTTTTTCACCACTCATTCCACCTCTCCTCCCCTTCCTTGGATTTTCCATTTCACAGACTCCACACCACTTCTCTCGATGTTATGACAAACCCTGGTTGATAAACAGTAAAGCGAGCACCCCCCTGAGGGGATTCGATTATTCCGACCTCCAGCTCCCGAGCGCCGAGGTAGAGTATGGTCTGGCAGCCCCGAGGAGCTGCTGACAGGCCAGAGTGCCTCTGGCACGGAGTCACCCCACTGCCCTGCCTGTGTTAACGCTTCCCTTGTGGTAGAGCAGCGCTTGTAGCACCGCTAACGCTCCGACTGCTGGCGTTTTTCATGGGTTTCCAACTCGGGGTTAAATAAAACATCCGCTTCAGAACAAAGCACGGTGCTTTCATTTCACCTTTTCCAGCCTCCAAACATTGAGAGTGATGGTAATTCTCTTGTGCTTTAAAAAATGTGCTAATTTCCCAAGCTTTAACAGCTTTTACATTGGAAAGGGGCCGTGTTTGGCTTCCCAAAATTGGAATCCAGCAGCCGAGTTGAGACTTGAAAATCAGCTACAGCGCATGCACTGCAACCACACTGCCTCAGTTTTATGGAGCACTTGTGTTTATCACCATGTTGAAGCACGTCTGCTGTGTCCAGCCCTGTCACCACCTTGATGGTCCCAGGAGGATGAATTCGGCCTGAGATTTTGATTTCCCTAAAGTTTTCAGCCTCCTCGTGGCCTTTCCTGCCCTTGTGAATGGGTGATGAGAAGCACCGGGGAGATCTCGGTGGTTCACTGTGCTGGTGAGGTAACTGTGTCTTGCTCAGCAGTGATTCCATGTGGAAAAGGGATTCATTTAATTCATCAGAAGGTCAGGAGTGCTTTCCCAATTGCCCGAAATTTATGCTTGCTGCCTATTATAAAATAGGATCAAGGATGAGAATCGAAATCTCTGATGATGACAATGGTACCTCAGCAATCATGTGTTAATGGATTTTGATTCCCTCAGCTGCCCCTCTCCCCTTTGCAGCTCCAGTTTCATCACATTCCAACATTTCTGAGTTTCTCAAAAATCACAGGGAATGGAGAGAAACCCTCCAGCTGTTGCTTTAAAGTTCCTTGGGAAGTGCCCTCTGGTATCTTTGTCCATCTTGCCCGGGATGTAGAGGAGCTGGAGCCATCCCTGTGTCCCCCCGGGGCCCCAGGGTTGGGAGACACCACAGGCAGTTGCTTTCCTGCAGCACTGCCCCAAACTCAGAGCTGTGGGTGGTGAGTAGAAACTGGAGCTGCCTTTTCCAGCTGGATCCAGGTGCCCTCACCCTGCTGGCACCTTCCCTTTCGCTTCCTCCCGCAGCGGCGGGAGCAGAGTTGCCTGTTGTGCTGCTTCACCCCACATCAGCTGCACTTGCAACATCTTAAAGGTTGGGAAAAGCACCGTTTCAGGATGCAACCAGAGCTGTTTGGATGTGTTTTGTGTCTCTGTTCGTCACTCTTCTGATTTGGCTGCCCTCTGGTGCAGGGAGCTCAGGCACTGGCACCGGAGTGTCCCTCCACCTCTCCCAGTCACACTGTGCTGATGCAGCAGGATGCCATTCTCAAGATCCCATGGTGTACTTGTCCTTCCAAAATGCTCCTGAGCTGCTCGGATGCTAAAATCTCTATTTTTGCAGTATTTCACCTTCCCTTTGTGAAGGTTTCAAGCCCAGCTGATGCTGTCTCCTCCATATGGATAACAGCTTTGCTTTGATTTATTTTCCCAGCAGATACCTGTGCATCAGCCTGCAGAGCAAAACTGCCATTACCCTCCAAATTTTCAGGATCTGGGCTTTTTTTATCAATGGCTACTGAAACAGCAGCTTGTGTTCTTGACCATTAAGATGGGTGTTCCCTAAATGCCAAATTGTTTCTGCTGAGGATCTGCTCTTGGATATGACCTTGGCCCCTCACAGTCCTGGTGCCAGCTAAAGGATGCCCTGTGTGTGCTTCCCCCCAAGGTGACCCCCGCGGCGGGCAGCAAACTGAAGCGACCCACCTTCCACTCCAGCCGAACCTCCCTGGCTGGGGACACCAGTAACAGCTCCTCACCAGTCTCTACAGGTGCCAAAAGCACTCGGGCAGGTAAGTCAGGTGAAGAGATGGGGAAATTCCCTCTGATGCTGTTGCTGCTTAAATTTGTGGAGAAAATGCAGACTGTTTTGGGGTGGGCAGGGTGGCGTGAGGCTGATGCCCACTGCTGCATCCCTGCCTGGGTGGGGAGCTGCTGGCATAGTCCTGCAGTCCAAATTATTTCTCCTGCTCCACGAAAAGCTTGGGAAGGGATCAGTTCTGGTGCTGAACCCCCTCTCCCAGGGGATGCTGGCAGGTGGTCAGAAGCAGCCACAGCAGAGCTGGGGGTTTGGGTGCCCATCAGTTCCGGGACGGGCAGCAGTGCAAACCCTGCTGCTCACGGCTCTCTGGGCTCCTCTTGCAGATCCTAAAAAAGCAGCCAGTCGTCCCACGAGCCGCGCCGGGAGCCGCACGGGGAGCAGGGCCAGCAGCCGGAGGGGCAGCGACGCCTCCGACTTCGACCTGCTGGAAACGCAGTCGGCGTGTTCGGACACCTCGGAGAGCAGCGCGGCCGGAGGGCAGGGCGGCTCCCGCAGGGGCCTGGCCAAGCCCTCCAAAATCCCCACCATGTCCAAGAAAACCACCACTGCCACCCCGAAAACTCCAGGCCCTAAAAGATAATACTGTACCCACACCCTCCTCCTGAGAGAAAACCCAACCTGTGTCCAGTTTTTAACCCTGCTCCGTACATTGGATGTATATTTATCTAAATGGGAGAAACTATATTGTTAAAAGTGTAAAAGAAAGTTGTGTTATGAAACTGCCTTATTTGGGGTTTTTTTTGTTTTGTTTTTTGTAAGTTACTATTTTCATGTGAATATTTATGTAGATAAAATTTGCCTCTCGGTGACCCATGTTCAGAGAGGGGCCTGGAAAACGGAAATGTGGAAGAGAGAAAAAAAAAAAAAAAAAA
>VXAU01003948.1:139398-155275 GCA_013399695.1 Formicarius rufipectus | reverse complement strand
AAAAATTCAAAGGTCAAGATGTGAAAGTGTAAAGAAAAACTAAAATATAAATAGGATTTCTGCGCGGTGCAGGGTGTGAACCTGCTTTATCTTTTAGGATTGTTTCCTAAATGTCTTTATAAACTTGCTGTCTCAGCAAGGCAAATTATATTTAAAAGCAAAGACCTGAATCCTGCAGTGTTCAAGGAACTCTCTTTTTGTAAATCACAGATACCTCAACCAGAGAGACATGAGGTGAGGGGACTTGGGGCTTACGATTCCCTTTTTTTAAAGCTACGTGGTTTTACCTGAAGAAAGCGGAGTTTGACTTAATAAAATTTGCACACACTACAGCAAAGGTCGTGACAATTCTGTCTTGAAAATACTGTCCCGACAGCTTTGTTTTTAAAGAACAAACTGAGGGGAGGGTTTGGGGAGGGTTTGGGGAGGGGTTCACGCCGGAGCTGGCCAGAGGAGAGCACGCGGGTGCGATGGCAGGGCTGGATCACTGGGACGCAGCCCTGCTCGGCGGTGGTGGGTCTCCAGATACCGGGATTCCTCTGCATTGATGGCTGAGAGAGCCCGACGCAAAGCGTTCCCTACACAATCGCTATTTATCTGCATCTCTTTGTTTCCTATTTATTATTTAACTGGTCATTCCACTTCCAACCAGGCTGAGGTTGATGTGAACTCTGCTCCTAGGAGAAATCTGGACTTACACGCACAGTTGCTTGTCCTTGAAATGAGTCTCACCAGCACACTCACTGCAAGTCCTGTCTCGCCCTTATACGCTACCTTTTCTTTGTAATAAAATCAAACTGACCAAGTGACCAGGAGATGGGCCGGGGCCCAGGGCTCTCCAGTCCTGTATTTATTAAATATTGTTCCTCTCCGGCCCTGACCGTGTTGCTGTGTGATTCTCTCAATTTGGTTTAAAATTGAGGCAAAACTGAAGCTCTACCAATGAATTGTTTAAAAACCAGACACATTTTTGTATTAAACTTGCTTGCGGTAATAAACAATCTTGCCTCCTACTTTATTCCCCAGTGCTGGCTTTGTAAGGATGAGAGCTGGAGCTTGTCCTGTGTGGGGAGGTGATGGCTGTGGAAGCCGTGGGGTGTCTGCACACAGGTTTCCTTGTGAACCAGCCCCAAAATTAAATGGTCCAGGTGGTTCTGTGTGTGCTGAAGAGGGTGCTTGGCGGGTTGGGTACCCACTGTGGGGGTGGGTACCCACAGGTGAGGGTGCTGATTGATGCAGGCAACTGTGGGAGTGGGTGATTGCAGGTGAGGTGTCTGTGTGATGGGATTGGTGGTGCTGAGGTGGGGGCTTGGTGAGGTCAGTGTCCTCACAGGGGGGTGCACAGGGTGAGGATGCAGTTTGGGGTGCCCGTGGGGATGGGCACTGCTGAAATGGATGCCTGTGAGGGTGGATGCACACTCTGGATGCCAAAGAGTTTGGGTGGACGTAGGTGTGGATGTCTGTGGGAGTGAGTATCCCCAGGTGTGGGTCTTTACGGATTTGGATATCAATGAGGTTCATGCAGTGATTTTTGGGTGTCGATAAGGGTGGGGGCCCTTGGTTTTGGTGACTGGTGAGGGTGAGCATTCCTAGAAGTGGGTGCCCATGGGTTTGGGTGCCACGAGGATAGTCATCCCCAGGGGTGGGTTCCCATGGCTTTGGATGTCAATGACTTTGGCTGCCCACGAGGATAGGCATCCCCAGGGATGGGTTCCCATGGCTTTGGATGTCAACGAATTTGGGCACCCAAGACGCTGAGCACCCCTAGGGGCTGCTGCCCACGGGTTCCAGTGCCCAGCGATGCTCCCCATTCCCCGGGGCCGACGGGCGGGGAGGGCCNGCGGCCGTGCTGTGCCAGCTGGGCAGCGGCAGCACCGTGCGGCGCCGGGGGCACAGCGCCGGGGTCCCGCAGCGCAGGCTGAGCGGCGCCGAGCGGCGGGACGTGCAGAGGGAGATCCTGTCGGTGCTGGGGCTGCCCGGCCGGCCCCGGCCCCGCATCCCCGCCCGCGCCCCCTCCGCCGCCGCGCCGCTCTTCATGCTCGACCTGTACCGCGCCGTGGCCGGGGAGGAGGAGGAGGAGGACGGGGAGGAAGCGACCGTGTCGCGGCCGGTGCTCACAGGGCTCAGCACCCAGAGCCCCCCGCCCGGCAGCGTCGTCAGCCGCGCGGACACCGTGGTCAGCCTCGTCAACATGGGTGAGAGCCGGGCAGTGGGAACACCGCCGGGAACATCGGGGGCACCAGGGGCACCGGGAACATCGGGGGCACCGGGGACATCGGCGGCATCGGGGCATGGAGGGGCACAGGGAACACTGAGGGTACCGGGTACACCGCCGGGAGCATCGGGGGCACCGGGACCACCGGGGATGCGGGAACATCGGGGGCACCGGGACATGCGGGGATACCGGGTACACCGCCGGGAACATCGGTGGCACTGGGAGCAACGGGACATGAGGAGGCACCGGGAACATTGGAGGCATCGGGGGCCTCGGGAGCACCGGGAGCATCGGGGATACAGGAACATCGGGGGCACCGGGACATGCGGGGCCCCTGGAGCAGCGGGACGCGCAGGGGAACCGGGATTTGCGGGGGTACCGGGAAGGTCCGTGGGCATCAAGACAAGAGGGAATACGGAGGCACCGGGAGGACCGGGACTTGTGGACGGGTTGTGGGCAGCTTTGGCAGCGCCGGGGGCACAGGAGCGCACGGAGGGTACCGGGATGTGCGGGCAGAATCCAGACGATTTGTGCACGGGGCACCGGAGCAGAGCAGGGAGCGCGGGCAGGACCGGGAGCGGAGGCGGCGGCTCAGCCCGCACAGCGCAGAGCCGGGGAGCTACCGAGGGGACACCGGGGAGCACCCGAACCCCCGGTCTGTAACTCTGGCACCGGCAGCTCCGAGCATCCCTCGGTCCTGGGGTGGTCTTTGTTCAGAAAAGGCTCAATAACGGTGGAGGGTGGCAGTGAGGGACAGGGTGGCTGTGAGCCCTGGAAGGTGTAAATCTCAGCTCCATTTAAAAAAGGGTAGATAGAGAAGAGGAATGCCCTGCAGCAAAGGTGGGCTGAGGGAGCCTCGTCCACCCTGCGCTCTTCATTTTGCTGGGCACATAAACTGGTTGGGGAGAGAGGTAGGACAGCAGCTCTCGTGCCAGTAGCAGGGTAGACCAAGTTACCCACGGTGGGACACTGAATCATGGTTCCAAATAAAATCCTCAAGGTTGCTAATTATTGCTGGAATCCCGTCCAGCTGGTTACTAGGCTCCAGCATCCATCCGATTTCCAGGCAGTTGCTCGAGCAGCAGCAGAGCTGTTTCCAGCATCAGCAGGGCCAGGAGCACTCAGGACCTGTCCAAGAGCAGGCACTGAGGTGGCCTGAGCCCTTCAGGATGAACAGACCAGGCATTTGGATGTAGAGCTCTTCCCTGCCTCTGCTCACTGCTTGAAGGTGTGTCCGGGTGTCCCTGTCCTGGCCAAGCTCAGGGTTCCACACAAGCAGCGCTCTGGTGGGCAGAACCCCTCCCTGGAGACCTGAGGCAGGGAGGAGGTTTGGATGAGGAAAGGCTGTGGAGCTCTTTCGTCTCCGAGCTCCTCTCCATCCATTCCTACATCCCCTGGGTAAGGAGACTCCATGGACAGACCCTGCTGGTTGGGCAGTGGTTGGGGTGCCCACAGGTGCAGTCACCCAGCACAGGGACCCCATCTAGAGCTCCGGGGGAACTGTGGGGACTCAGCATCCTGGGAAGGCTGAGACTGAGGGAGACAGACACTGGACCACCAAGTCCCAGCTCCTCTCAGCACTTGGGAAAACACACAAGTACCAAAATGGGCTTTAAAGTGGTTAGGTTTGATGGCAGCCAGAGTGGGATGTTCAGGGGGCTGGGGAGATGCCCAGGAGGTGTTGGTGCTGGCAGAGGGTTCCTGATATGGGGAGGGTTGGTATTGGCACTGTCCCCCTTCCCAGTGCTCTTGGAGCAGCCAGGAGAGTTGGGGAACACAGTTCCAGCCTTCAATTTGAATGGCTTTGATTTCTGTGGCTTCGTCAGCCCCTTCATGTTAATTAAATAAGTTTTTGTGGGAGAAGGCTAGCTCTCATTTGCATGCATAATTGGCTGCACAATTATCCTGATGGGACATGCAAATGGAATAAGTCGGTGCTCCATTGGGCACTTGGACCTCTTTGCTCCCAGCCCTGTGTGAGCTGGGCCAGAGCACGGCTCCCAGTGGCACACCTCCTCCCTGGGAAGGGGAAATGACAAACCTCCCAGTGCACACACACATCCCAGTTTGGGTGGGCAGAGAGCCCTGCCTGCTGGGCAGGAGCATGGGGGCAGCGAGGGTGATGGGTGGTCGCTGGGCACCTTTGGGTGGGTTTGGGGACGGATCCACCCGTCTCATCCCGTTTGTTCCTCTCAGTGTGAGGATAAAGCCTGACCTGTGCTATTTCTGAGCACTTGTTGAAGGTGTCAGGTGGGTTGTTGTATTTTTAAGCCTGGGATAAGGAAGGGCTTTGGGATTTCTCCTCAGCTGTGAGTCATGGATACGGGCAGGGTATAATCATGGAGCAGCGAGGTTGGTAACAGGAAGGTGAGGAGGAGGCTCTCTGGGTGCCCAAGCCCCCCATGACACCACAAAACACATCTTCCCTTTCCCTCCTGGCATCCATGGCTCCTGCCTTATTGAAAGCAGGGGATGGAACAGGATGAGATTTAGGGTTCCCCCCAGGGCATTCTGTGCCTCTGTATGGCTGCACAACCCCATGGCTGTTTTGGAGGAAGCTCTGCCCACGGCTGGACATCCTCCTGGCAAATCCAGGGAGCACTGGAAGGAAGGCAGAACACCTTGGCAAAAACAGCTGCAGCACCCCAGGCAGTGCAAGGAGCCATTAGCATGGGGTGGGAGCTGATGGCAGTCTCTTTAATTGAATTTTGGGAGTTGAGGTGCAGCTCCACTCTCCACACTGGAAGATCATCACCTGCTGCCAGCTACTTGCCCTCTCCCCCACACAATTACCACTGAAATCCAGCTGCTGTCAGCAGCTGGGGCAGGATTTTCCCACTCCCGGCTGCATTTTGCAGCTGTTTGAGCCTCCTCCTCTGGGCATCCATCCGAGGGATGTGGGGCAGTGTGTTCTGGCAGCTTGTGCCAAGGTGTCAGTGCTCTGCACACACTCCCCTTGTGTGTTTAAACGGGAAAAGCTTTGAAAATAAACCCCCTGGGCTCCACCCGTGCCACAGTGCTCCCAGCTGGCTGTGTAGGGCTCAGAGGGTGGAGGGGATGCAGCAGGGGCCAAGGATGTCTCCCAACCACAAGCAGCCAGGCTGGGGGTATCCAGCTCTGAGCCCCATGCCCTGCAGCTCCCAGTGTTCATCCCAGAAGGATGGAGGAAGCGCTCCTGAGGCAAACTGGGAGCCTGGAGTTGTTTCATGGCACTCAGGATAAATCCTAAATCTCTCCCCACTTCAGAAAACCTTGGCAGCTTATTTTTTCCTGCTCGTAAGCGAAGAACAGCATCTTCCCTGCATCTTGTTTAAACCTATTTTAGGATCCTGGGCACTTG
This sequence comes from Formicarius rufipectus, assembly GCA_013399695.1. NCBI lineage: Eukaryota > Metazoa > Chordata > Aves > Passeriformes > Formicariidae > Formicarius > Formicarius rufipectus. The sequence goes on along the minus strand of VXAU01003948.1, from coordinate 149,720 downwards.
ATGTGGTTGAATATGCTGGCATTTCCTTTTAATTTAGTGTCTGAAATGATCATGGGGACCATCGGGAGCAGCCAGGACCAGTAATTACAACTGATGGGCAGTTTATAGAAACAGGGCAAGTTTACAATGAAAACGTGCAGCTAAGAATAACCTGGGGAGCAGGAGGAAGGGTGGGATCTGGGAAGGGATCTGGGAAGAGGTCTGGAGCCCACAGGGGCTGGGAGACACGGTGAGGCTCAGTCTGGATGGAGCTGGGCATCCCCTGCGAGGGGAAGGACCCCAGGGCCACCTATACAGGTTTATAATAATTTTTATAGGACTTCTTTGGGGTCGTGGGAGCACATATTCAGCTTTGTGGTGACATTCAGCTTTGGGGAAAGACACAGCAGCTCTTTGGGATGAGACAGTAAATGCCAAAGGAGGGGGCAAGGAGAGCAAAGCGCTGGGGTTGGGCTTTTTTAGCGTCTCACCCGCAATCCGGATAATCCGCCCACAGATAATTGAGGGTTGGTGTGTGGCTGAGCCAACCTCCTCCGATCAATAGCAGGTTCCCAACAGGCTCCCAACAACTCAGGGGGGCATCTTCAGCACACCCCCAGCAGCATTTTAGCACCCACTGTTCTGACTGGGCACCCACCGGGTGCTTTGGGGGTCGCAGTTCCATGGATCTTTATAAAGCAGCAGAACACACAGTGATATTAAACCACCTCCAACCTGCTGTTTGCAGCACAGGAGGGGATGCTTCTGCCTTGGTCCTGCCCCTCCAAGGGCTTTCCCTCTTCTTCTCCATGAAGGAGCAGAGAATTCAGGGATTCCTAAGATATATTGCTATTAAATCCAGCTTATTTGGTTCACCAAGGAGCTCAGTATTTACATCCTCTTAAGCATTTCTCTTACTGCCCAGGTATCCTTGGGCTTCTCTCTCACGAGCTTCCCTTCTCTGTCTTCATCCCTTGACTCTTCCATCAGCTCCCCCACAGCACATTGGTGGGAAGTTTTCATAACAAGCTGCTGTTTTAACAAGGGTTTTCACTCTTCTCCGGGACCAAAAATCACCCAGGGGCCTTTTTCTGTGGTGTGGAGTCTCTGTGATCTCCTTTGCTCTGCAAAAAACCCCTGTGCCCGTTCTTGGTGAGGGCCCATCCACAGCATCACTTCTCTAGAGATGCTCAGCCATGAAGATCGTGGTGGTTTCAGACCAAAGGAGTGACCCAAGTACCAAAAATACCCAAGGGGACACCACTCTGTACCTGGGTGTTCCCTGGACCGACCATGGGACATCCCATGGAGGGTTTATCAGACTCCTTTGGTTTTGTTTTGGGAGGATTTTGCAAGAGCCGTGAGCCGTCGGCGCCTCCGGCAGCACCACCGGCGGTCCGGGCGTGTGAAACCATCAGCGGTGGGTTGGTGGAAGAAAGGGAAGAGAGGGGAGACCCGAGGGGCTGCCGTGGGTTTGGGGGACTGCTGTGCCCCCCCAGGGGGTGCGGAGCTGGAGGCAGCTCCCCACAGCATCCTCCTGCCACAGCTGGCAGCCGCCCCGCCGGAGCAGGAAGCGCTCTCCGCATCCGCCCTGCCCGCCCGGCCCGGCGCTCTTTTTATAACAAAACTTGTGGTGAGGCCAGGAGCTGGAGGGAATGTGGGATTTGAAAAAAAAATATGTGTAAAAAAAAAGGGGGGAAAAAGGGAAAAATGAGAAGAAGGGGAAAAAAAGACCTGTGGGTGCATAAGTAAAATCTCAGCATTAGGACCGGAGAGATGCATCGCGCTGCTCCCTCCATGTGAATGGGAATGACAACTTCATGGTGCATTAAACTCAGAATATCACTCCTCTGGGATTGGTTAAAAATGTATTTAAAACATACATTTTTACTTAATTATTTGTTTAGTTTATTTTTAAAAGTAAGCAGCAGGTTACATTGGTTTTTTGCCTGAAGCAGGAGAAGCTTTAGTCATATTGAATCATATTTAATCATATACTTTAATTATATTGAGACAAGGCAGATTGGAATATTTTTAAAGAACAATTTGAAGGAAATAATTACATATTAGAGAAACTGTGTGGGGCTGTGTTACTGTAAAGAAAGATGTTGGGTTATTCTTTATGGACTTCAAAAATAAAATCAGCAGATTTTTCTCTTTCCCAGCCTGCAATGGATTGATGCAGAAATAAGATATTTTCAGTAAAAACTGAGGTTTTATTTTTACAGAGCAGTGACTTTCCAGTCCTGCATAGGCTGAAAATCTTCACATTTCAGCAGCCCCAAACTTGTGGGCAAGAGGGAACCTGTGAGACCCAGCGATGGTCCTGAAGAGCCCTGGGCTGTTCCTGAACATCTGCTGCAATAAACATTTGGAAAACCCCAATTCCTGCCCCAGATGGTCCTGCTGACCTCAAAACCTCAAATTTGTGTGTGTGTTTTTCACCCTGTGGTGAAGCACAAAAGGCTGCAGCCCCTAAACCGTGGCACGAGTGGCAGCTTCTCTGTGTTCCTCCCACAGCCAACGCTTGTGCTTTAATTTTAATTTTAATTAATAATAATGGAAGAAGGCTGGGAGGCTGGTGGGTTTATAACAACATACAGCGGAGGGGTGCAAAAAGATTAAAGACTAAAATTCTGGGGAGAGGAGAGATAGAAGCGTCTCAGGGGGTGAGGGCTTGGAGCCAGTAGGTCTGTCCCCAAACCAGGGGGAAATCAGGTTGGTGGGACTGGATGTGGGGGCTTTGCAGGGTCAGAGCAGCCCTCCCTGAGCCCTGTGCTCTGCAGTGGAGCAGGACCGGGACCTGTTCTCTCCCAAGCCCTACTGGAAGGAGTTCAGGTTCGACCTGACCCAGGTGCCCACGGGGGAGTCCGTGACGGCCGCCGAGTTCCGCATCTACAAGGGCAGAGGGGTGTCCGGGCACGGCAACAGCAGCTGGCACATCAGCATCTACGAGGTGGCTGCAGAGCACCCCACCAGGTGAGGGGGGCACAGGGGCATGGGGGGCTTGGGGACCAAGGTGATGAGGATGGGAATGGGAGTGAAGAAGAGAGGAATGGGAATGAAAATCATGGGGAATGGAATGAAAGTGAGGATGGGGATGAAGATGGCAGGGATGGGAATGGGGATGGGAATGAAAGTGAGGATGGGGGTGAAGATGAGGATGGGAATGGGTATGGGAATGAAGAAGAGAGGAATGGGAATGAAAATGATGGGAATGGGAGTGAGGATGGGGATGAAGATGATGGGGATGAAGATGGCAGGGATGGGAATGGGAATGGGTGTGAAGAAGAGAGAAATGGGAATGAAAATGATGGGGATGGGAATGGAAGTGAGGATGGGGATGAAGACGGCAGGGATGGGAATGAAGTGGTGGAAACAGGGTTGAAGATGGTGGGGATGGAGACAGGGATGGAAACCTGCAGAAGCACCAGCTCCAGCACTTTCCCACTACCATGAAAACACCAAGGGAAGTGGCACTGCCACGAGTGGCTGATCCCAAACTTTCCCACGGGGCAATGCCACACCCTGGCACTTTGGCCGGGGTGGGGAGGGAGCTTTTTCCCGGATTCCACCACTGTGTCTGGCACAGCCCACAGCGCAGAGAGCCACTGGCCTGTCCCTGCTGTGCCAGGACCTGTCTGCACACAGTCACCCAGCAGTAATTTCCAAGGATTATCGCTGGTGTTGATGCCCTTTTGCTGCTGTTACTCACCTGCTTTTTTCCCCTTGTTTCAACAGGGAATCTGACCTGTTCCTGCTGGATGTCCAGGACCTGCGTGCTGGGACAGAGGGTTGGCTGGTGTTTGATGTCACAGCTGCCAGCAACCACTGGTTAGTGGATCAGAAATACAACCTGGGGCTGAGGCTCTATGTGGAGACAGAGGATGGTGAGTCTGAGGGACCTACTGACAGCATTTGGGGCCAATTTTCCAAGTATTGGAGTCCTCCCGTCTCCCTCCCCTCTTGGTGCCATGGGATGTGCTGGTGGGGTTCATGTCTCTGCAATTTTAAATTCCTGCTGCGACAGAGAACCCACAGGTGCCAGAAGTCTGGGTTTGCAGGATGGCAAATCCTTCCAAAGGCTTCTTGCTAATGGGACGGACTGTAATTAACCCCATTAACACTTAATGAACTCCTTACCTGGAGGGATCCTGCTGTGTGTATGCCAGAGGATTAAGCCTCTCCTCCCCATGGGATCAAATCTGCTCCAGCACTGCCTTTTGTGGGTGCACCTGCACACTGAGCCCCTCCACTCCCATGGGGGCAGGAATCACACCTGGGAACGCTCCCCCCATTCCCTTCCCTCCATTCCCTTCCCTCCCCGGCCTCGAAGGGGAAAATCGGCCACTTGGTTTTACTCCTTGAGTCACTCAGTGTGACCACGACGTGGTGGTGGACGTGGCCCACCACACACCTAAACCAGGACCCCCGAGGGGGGTTTCAAACCCTTTGGGATGCCAAAACCAAAGCTCTCCATGGCAAAGTTCCTCTGTTCCGTCTCCTTGCGTTGACCAAACGAGTCGATCCCGGAGCAAACCGTGGCGTGGTGCTGTCCCTGCAGGGCACAGCGTGGACCCGGGCTCGGCAGGGCTCGTGGGGCGCCGGGGGCCCCGCTCCAAGCAGCCCTTCATGGTGACATTTTTCCGGGCGAGTCCCAGCCCTGCCCGTGTCACTCGAGCGGCCAAAGCCCCCCGGAGGAGGCAGCCCAAGAAGAGCAACGACCTCCCACACCCCAACAGGCTCCCGGGAATTTTTGGTAAGAGCTTTGCTGGGCGAGGAGAGATTCCTGGGGAAAACAACAGGCTCTGCTGCTGCCGTGAGGGATCTGCTGTCAGCACCGGGACCTGGTGGGAGCCCCAGTTTGGGGCCCGAGGGAAGCAGAGCAAAGAGCTCTGGGGTTTAGGAGTGGGTTGTTTGAAGTCTGGGAGGTGCAGAGGGTTTGGGTTGGTTGGCCTCAAGGAAATGGTGTTTCCTGAATTTGTCAGGGTTTCTGAATACTGGAATTTTTGCCCTATTGCCCTTGGCTCTGAGGTCACCCTGCAAAGGTGTCATCACCCTGGAAAGGGGTCACAGCCCCAGGAAGCTGCTCAGGCAGGAGGGCAGTGAGAAGCTTCAGCATTCCTGAACCCACTGAGTTTGGGAAACCCTCAAAGTCAACTTCTCTGTGAGCAAAGTTGGGATTTAGCCCATCCAAGCCTTGGAATATCAAGTCGTAGGCCAGTGTGAAGCTTCTTTTCCCTTTGTGCCACAGCAGAGTCTCCTCTCCTTTGGTTCTCTTGGACTAACCCTGACCATTTTGGGCTGTGCCCCACCTTTGGGAGGGGGTGGCTGCCGAGGGGGTGGGATGGGGGCTGCCAGGGCTGTTGTTCCCTGTTCCCTCCTCCCACAGATGATGTCCATGCCACGGACAGGCGGCAGGTCTGCCGGCGCCACGAGCTCTACGTCAGCTTCCAGGACCTCGGCTGGCTGGTACTTGTCCACTGGGAGAAGTAAATGCCAAAATCCCTCCCCACCCCCATCATCCCATTCCCCTGCCCGGGGATCCCTCCCAGCCTGGATTCTCCTGCCCTTGAAGCCATCCCGTGAGCTGGGAAGGCAAACATGAACTGCCACAACCCCAAAGCCCATTGCTGACCCTGAGCAACTCATGGCTCAGGCTGAAAAATCAAAATAATCAAAATAAACCCTTGCTGCTGGCACAGCCACCCGGGGAGGAGGTGGTTGAGTTGTTTATGCAGGTGGGGAAGGAAAAAAGGGGCACAGAAAGGTGAAGCCCTTGACCTAAACCCTTTTTGTTTTGCAGGACTGGGTGATTGCTCCGCAGGGATACTCAGCCTACTACTGTGAGGGGGAGTGTGCCTTCCCCCTGGACTCCTGCATGAACGCCACCAACCACGCCATCCTGCAGTCCCTGGTGAGTGCAACCCTAAAGGACAGCCCTGGGGGGCCACTGAGGGTCGTGGGGGGCAGTAGGAGCTCCGTGGGTCCTCATGGAGAACTGGGGTTTGGGATGAGCAATGGCTGGGTTTGAGGGTCCTGGTGCAAACAAAGCACCTGTGGATGCACACATATGGATTGGGTGTGTGCACATCTGGATGGGTGCTTGCACATCTGGATGGGTGCTCACGGGCTGGTCCCCACCACACGATCATGGGAGGTTCTGATGTGGCATTTCAAGGCATTAATGGAGAAACAAAAGTGATGCCACACAGGTCACCAGCTCTGCCCATCAGCCTGAGCCAGAAGGGTGTAACAGGGGGATTTTGGAATTCCAGAGCTCCTCCATCTCTCGGGTTTCTGATCCACATGATCCTGCTCCAGTTCGACAGCAGTTCGGACAAAATAGATAAATTCTATCGATAAAATAGATAATTTCTGTCAGATTAACGCCCCCCCTCCCCTGGCAGCAGGCTCAGGAGCGGGGACATGCCCAGGGCTCCCCAAGCCCCCCCCTGCTCCCTGGGAAGGCTCCGTGCTGCCCGTGCCTGCCCAGCCGTGCCCGAGGGTTTATCCGCAGCCCCGGGATGTCCCGCTGCGGCTCAGCACCCAAACGTCGGGATCAGCATTTTCCAAGCAGGAAAGCTTGAACGCCCCTTTTTTCCCAAGCCCACCCCGCATCCCAGCCAGTGCTTTAATTTCTGGAATTTCCTGCCCTGTGAGTGTTTGGTTTCCCAATGGCAGAGCCACACCAGCTCCGCTGCTCGCGGTTAATTACAGGGAGCGCCGAGCCCCCGGCCGAGCCTTTGAAGGTGTCGCCTGGCGGGGTTTAATTTTGACATTAACGAAGCTTCCAGGGCCCATCCGGGGCTGGGAACGATCCTGGCAGCGGCGGGGAGGGGCCCCCTTGCCCTCTACACCCACCCGTCACCCCTAAACCCGCGGCTCATCCCAAAACGGAGCCGTCGGGGCAGGATGTGACTCACCTGGCGCCCGGATCCGTCCCTTCTGGGAAGCGCCAGGGCAAAGGCGGCCGTGGAGCTGTGCCAGCCCCAGCCTGTGCTGCAAATAGCAGGGTTGGACAGCAAAACCAGCGGACTTCCGAGCTGGGAGAGCTCGGCTGCCCCTGCCGAAAATGAATCGCACATGTCGGGTGAGGGCAGCGAGGGTTCCCAGTGTCCGCAGCCCGGGATGATGCCACGCAGCCAAACCCCGGGATAAGGCAGGTCCTGAGCAGGGGATGAGGGGGCTGAAGGGGACTTGTGTTCGCAGATGTTGTGCATTGAAGGTATGAGTGGCAGGCGTTATTTTCGGGGCAGAGAATCTCTATTGCAGACCCCCGCCCTCACCGGGGTCTCACCTGCACCGCCCTGATTTGTTTTCTTTTTTTAGTCATTTGCCTCTTTTTTTGAGAAGAGGGCCCTGAAATCCCAAATTAATGAGGGGGCTGCCTGACCCAGGCAGTGCCATGAGCTCCAATATAAACTGCAGCAGGGCCTGCCCGGAGTTCAGGATAAATATTTTTGCAGAAAGCTGGAAATAATCTCCCCATTCACCCAGGATTTCTGCAGTTAGGAGGGGGTTTGATGCTTTTTTCTTTTGCCTGGAGCCACACTTGCCAGCACTGACAGGCTGCACCCGTCCCCCAGGTCCACCTGATGAAGCCTGAGGCCGTGCCCAAGGCGTGCTGTGCCCCCACCAAGCTCAGTGCCACCTCTGTCCTCTACTACGACAGCAACAACAACGTCATCCTCAAGAAGCATCGCAACATGGTGGTGAAATCGTGTGGCTGCCACTGATGGGCAGGTCCCAGCCCCAGCCCTGAACATCCCATCTCCATCCCTCGATGCCCCAACCCATCCCTGAAACCCCATCTCATCCCATCTCCACCCCTGAAAGCCCCACCCCATCCCCACCAGAGCAATGTGACACTGGGTTTCTGCTGCATGGGGAAGAGGAGTTTCACGGGCTGCATCAGAGCAAAGGCCATTAATAATAATAACTAAGGAGAATAAATCCCTCCCACCCCTTCCTAGAAGTGGATGTAAATAATATAAAACTTCTATTCTCCTACCCTGCTTAATGAGACACATGGATGCACACAGAGGATTTGGGGCTGGTTCTGTGTCTGTTTTGTTTGTGGCTGATGAGTTTTCCCCTCGTGCTGCTGCAGTCTCTGGTGGAAGCAGTTTGGGCTGAAGGGTAATTAGGGCAAGGGAGGCAGCATCCGAGTTGCTCTGGGATTGAGCTGTTTCTAGCTGTGTATTTCTAACTAACCCACCTCTACCCAGCGCTTTTAATTCCCTTAATGAAAATATCATCAGCCAATTAAGTAGCTGGCTGACTAACCCACTACTGTTTACCCAAAGTTCACCAAACTCAGCCAGTTGGAAAAAAAATAAACTGTCCATATTGAGCTATGACACTGTCAGAAAATAAACGCCTGGTTTGGAAAGTAAACATGGAGTTTCTCTTGCTCTTTGTTTTTTAATGTCACAGCACAACAGTGCTCTGTTTGGAGGACATTTCGCAATGAAAAAATACTCAGAATCTGCTAAAATTGTACCTATTTCCTTGAAAAGGAGCCCTGATGTGAGTTTTAGGTCAGGCTGTGCTCACCAGTGGATGCTTCCCGTGGGCTCCTAACAGGGCTGTGACTGCCCTGGGCAGCTTTCCTGGGCTATTTGTACAATTCAATTATTTATTTGCTCTGATTCTAAAAGGAAAAGGTCTGTCCTGGTTCTCAGCTCAGATACCCTTGTGTCACTAAACAAGTAATGAACCTGGCATAGCCAGAAAAAATCCCAATAAACCCACCAAAATAAGAAAGATCTGCTCCCTGTCAGTGCCCACCTTCCTAAGAAAAGATCTTGTTTCTTTGGTATCTAATTCTACGTGAAATCCAGCTCGGGGTGTGATCACAGCTCTGTGTGAGAAGGTGCCTCATGCCCAGAAAACACCCCGGGCTTCCATCACTCTGGGTTCTCTGTGGTTCAGGTCTTGCTCAAGGTGCCTGCAAGGGCTGCCTTAAAAAAATGTGAGATTTAAACAACAAAAAGAAGGGAGCAAGGGAATAAAAAGCTGGGCTGGTTTGTCTGTTTGTCAGGAATCGTGTCTGAGTGCCTGTATCTCACCTTGTTCCACTTTTAGGGCAATGCACAACCCCAAAACACTGGAAAACCAGCAAGTGAATAAAAGCAACCCAGCGTTTCTCATGGAAAAGCAACACTCCTGACCTGGCAAAGCCAAAAATCCCCAGTGACACAACCTTCTCCAAAGGTCCCCACACCTCCCCTCTGTCCCAGCAGCCTCGTCCCTCCTGCCAATACCTGCACATGCTCAAAACCACACATGCCTTCCTCCCCAGTGCCATAATTTCATAGGAAACCCCAAATCCATCACTTCCCACCTCTGTGGTCACCTTTATGGTGCACAGCCCGAGCTGATGTAAATCCAAGTGACCACCCTGCTCTTCAAACTAGAGTTGGGAAATTAAACCCCTTCCTACAGCCTCATCACTTGGGGGTTTTTCACTTCATCACCCAAAGGGCTCCTCCGTTTCCTGGTGTTCCTTGTCCTGACCACGTTCTCCCGTTTACACACCCCCGTAAACGCCCTCCCTCTGGATGGGCACGCGCTGGACCAGGCTGGTTTCCCTGGCTGCCAGACAGGACCTGCCTCCCTCTGCTGATGGAAAACGACACTGCAAAGCCCTCGATGTGCCGCAAACACCTCCCCGAGATCCTGCTGTGGAATAAGCATGAGAATCCTCGTTCCCTGAAGCCAGGATTTAGGTACAGGATTAACAAAGACAAGAGGGCAGGGGGAAGTATTTTTGCTCAAAAATAAAGACCAGAGAAAATTCTCTCACACACAAAGAATTCGACAGCCAGGTCCTCAGTATTTTTAAAACTAGGTTTTATTTTTAGCAAACATAAAGTCTTTCTGGTGCACAGCAGCAGGACCAGCCCTGCCCTGCTCAGGCAGCACAGGCTGGGAAGGGATTTATACCAGCAAGGTCAGACCCCACAGCAGTGCCCGCAGGCACCTCCACTCCAGGCTTTGCAGGGGAATTCCAAGGGAAGCCACAGGACTGGGCACTGCTGGGGCATCACGGGGGTGGCCCATCCCCACCGGGTCCCTGTCCCTCCTGGCCAGGCTGCCCCCTCCAGCCCCTCTGAGAGCCGAGCTCACGGGCACTCCCCACAGTCAGAGATGATCACCTTCTGCTTCGGCTTCCCGTCCTTGGTGCCCTGAGCCTTGGTGGAAAGAGAAGCAGGAATTAAAGGCAGCGAGTGGCAGGGCAGGGAGGGTGAGGTGTGCCCTGCCCACCCTGCTGCCAGCTGTGCCCACCCAGCCTGCTGCCAGCTGTGCCCTGCCCACCCTGCCGCCAGCTGTGCCCA
>VXAU01003948.1:122077-136533 GCA_013399695.1 Formicarius rufipectus | reverse complement strand
CGCCCCGGCGAGCACCGACCCTGCCCCGGCACCCCCCGGCCGCCCTCCCCGGCTGCTCCTGAGCCGCCCCGATTCACCTCCCCACTCCAGCATCAGCTCCCGAGCTTCGCATCCACCGCCACACTCCCCTCGATTCTCAGATCCATCACCGCCGGCTTCCCCCGAGCTCCAGATCCACCTCTCCCCACTCCAGCACCAGCTCCCACCTTCTCCCGAGCCTCAGATCTGCCCCGCTCCACTCCCCACGCTTCTCACCATTCTCAGTTCCACCTCCCAGGCTTCTCCTGAGCCTCCTCAGATCCCCCTCCCCACTCCAGCACCAAGATCCCCCTCCCCACTCCAGCACCAGCCTCCAGGCTTCTTCTCCCGATCCTCAACATCCACCACCCAACTCCTCTCTCCCTGCTTTTCCCGATTCTCAGATCCACCTCCCCACTCCACTCACCACCTCCCAAGCTCCTCCCGAGCCCCACCTCCACACCAAACGAGGTGTTTGGGCTCGATGGTCACCCAAGTCTCCTCCAACCACAGTGATTCCATGGTTCTTTCTCTCAGCGTTCTTGCACAAAGTGTTATTTATATGCTTTGTATTATCTCAAAGATCACCCAAAAGTTTACAAAGCATTTATGGACTGTGGTGCCAAAATGCAGCCACCTTCAGCATATAAAACAGCACCACAGCCATTACACACACAGCTGAAAATTTAAAAATATAAACTAAGAACAGCAGAGCTTTTCCTCAACAGCAGACAACAAAAAGGAAGCCCAAACCCTTCTACCCTTCACTTCAAAACACCTCCCAAATCCTTCTCTGATCATAGGCTTTAGATACAAGCCAGAGGCATATTTTTAAAAGCAACTGCCTCAAAACACTCATCCAAAATTAACAAGCAGAGTAACTCACACCTCACTTCAGTGTATCCACCCTGTGACAACTGCCCATCAGACGTCAGAGAGAAATGACAACAAACACAGTGCAAGTTTATTCCTTTATTGATAAATGTTTCCCAAACTTTCCAAATTGGATTGTTCAATTAAACACAAACCCACAAAAATACTTCCAGCCTAAAATCCTCAACGTCCTCCTTAGAAGACACAAGGGGTAGCTCTGCTCTGACGAAGGAAAAGCCTGCAACCCCCAACCTGGTTTTGGAAACCTCATGCTTCAGAGTTGGCTTTTTAAATAAGATCTTAAAGATTAATTTAAAAAATGCAATATAACTATGTGATATGATGCAGGGCATTAAGATCTGCAGGACAGTGAAGGATCTTCAAACATCTTGAGCAGATGTCTGGGAAGGGGCTATTTGGCTTCTTTGTATCCTACAGGAATAAAGGGAGACAAGTTACTTCCATGCAGCATCCCTAATTCAGGCTAGGGAACATTCCAGAATTAGAAGCTGTAAGGGTTACAATATAATTGGAAAGGTACAGAGAAGCTGTTCACAGTTGTCAGATGATCAGAAATTATTATCCACAAGAAACTCAAATTCTTTACTAAATCAGCCAGTGACTGGAGCCACTGAGAAATATATGGGTGAAAATAAGAATCCTGATCATTCTTGACCAGTTTGAGTTCTGACATCCAACCACAACAACTTCACTGGAAACGTCAATCCCAGACAATCCATGGGAAAATGGACCATCAAAAGCAAGAGTGGGCATTTGAAGAATCAAAAAACTCATTTTAGAAGTTAAACAAGAGCCAGCTCCAAACACAGGTGACACCATCTGTGTGAACAAACCTGTGCAGTGAAATGACATTCCCAACAACATCACTTTAATAGGTATCACAGGCAGATGGTTTTCAGGACAAGGAATGGGCATTAACAGCCTGTTTAGTCTCAAAAATCACTAGAACACGTTGTGTCTCTCCCATTTCCCAGATTAGCAGTTCCACAGGACTCATCCCAAACTATTAGCCCTTCCTTGACATGTAGGTTGCATGAAACACTTCAGGGACTTACACAACATCTTTCTGATGCTTAATTAAAATATGTGAAGAATATTTTAAGTTTCACATAAGGATTCTGTTGGGAAAAACAACATTAGGAGTTTTTTGTTTGTTTATAAAGAGTGAACTAAAATCAGACAAGTGCTGGACATGGACCTGCATGGGGCCTCCAGACTGGGTTGGTCACTAATAATCATGATTTACTGATTCTGGAAGCTTCTGAGTGAAGCTGAGGACCGAGACACTCACCAGTCATCCTGGTTCAAGAGGTAGCAGCAACCACACCCACCTTCTGGGCAGCTTCTTTCTTGGCTTGGTGAGCCTGCAACACGGCCACAGCCTCCTCCACCTCGGGGAGACAAAGGCAGTGAGAGCCTCTCCCTCAGAGCCCCCCCAGCCACCCCAAAAGGGACACAGAGTTTACCTTTGACCGCAGTGACTCTGGAGACTCCAGCATGTGCAGCAGCTCAGAGTTGTCAATCTCTAGCAGCATTCCTGTGATCTTCCCAGCAAGGCTGGGGTGCATAGCTTGGATTAGAGGGAACAAACGTTCTCCTGAGGGGAAAATGAGTTCAGAGGAGTCATTTCTGAGATATGAGGGGATTTCCAAAAGCAGAGTAATCTGTGAGCACTGGGGCTGCACTTACCCAGCATCTGTTTCTGCTCCTGGGGAGGGGCAGCAGCCAGCATAGAGGCTGTCAGTGGCTCCTGGCCCTGCACATGTACTGCTGGTTGAGGTGCCTACAGAGGACAGACATGAGGGTTCTAAAAAAGCTCATAGGCTCATTGCTTCATATGCAGACAACAATAAGATATTCCCTCCTAAAACACAATCCTTGTCAAGCCTACAGCACACAAGTTCCAGAAGAGGACAAGTAAGGTGCCCTTGGCTCACTAACATGCCTCCTCAAAACCCCAAAATGTCACACATGGGCACTGTAAATACCTTACAAAAACTGGATCAAACACTGTGAGACACAGAGAAAGAGGAACACCCACACCTGCCTTTTTTTACAATGCAGAGACTTGTGGAAGCAAACTGTGCTTTCAAAAATACCCCAGTGAGGACTTAGCAAAGAGGAGAAGAATAAATGGTAGCAAAATGGGAACAAAGAACCAAGAAAAATATCCTCACAGCAAATCTGGGTACAAAAGGCTTGGGAGTATAAGACATAAACCAACCAGGGTGGCCCTGACAAAGGCACAACTGCCAGGTTTTTAAATTCCAAATTATGCCGGTCTGGGTTATAAAAGTAGCTTGAAGTTTCTATAGAAACACTTCAGTTGCATGTGAAACCTGATGCCTGAAGTAACTGCAGGGACTTCCCAGCCCAAGCCCTGGTGTTACCTGCAGAGGCTGAACACCTGGGTGTGGGCTGCGGACACTCGAGGCATATTTGTAAGGAGGGACAGCTCTGGGCGCAGGGGCAGCTACAGGTGCACGGGGAGCCAAATTCTGTGCTGCTGTGCCAACACCTGCAAAGAAAGGAGGGCAGGGAGACAAACACCTGCAGCAACATGCAAGCAAGTTGGGATGTCTGGTACTAATTGCTGAATTCAAACCATGCTCTGCACAGTAATAATCCTTCAGAAACCAGTTTTCAAAGTTCAACTTGCTACTTTATTAGTAGGCTATTCTCCCTAGAAGTAATCATTGATTCCACATCTTGTTTTTCACCTATTCACTAGAATAAAATTAATTCAGATGCTCTACTCTCAAAGCAAAATCCATAATCTATGGAGACTTGTTTTTTTTGAGTGCTAAGTGTTGCAGAGGTGTAGAGATGAGTCCCAAACCAGTGGAGAACAACCCATCTGGATTTCCACTGCTGTGCTGTAGCACCAACTGTCCCCAGACCTGCACTGCACAGCAAGGAACAGGAAAGAGTCAGGTGCTGGCTCTGCCCCTTGATCCCAGTGACCTTTGGTTACCCTGCATCTGACAACCATCTCTGGAAGCAGAAGTCAGGTCTCCATAGCATCCTCCTCTTCCCCACAGGACAAGGGGAATGGCCTGGGAGCAGACCCCTTACCAACTCTCTGGGCAGCAGCTGGGAGGCCACGGGAGGCCGGGGCATTGGCAGGGGCCAGATGGCGCAGGGCTGGCCGGGGTCCCGACTGCCGCATGGCATTTGGCATTCCCTGGAAGCCTAACAGAAGAAACAGGGGGGAATCCTCAAAACAGAACCAACTGGCAAGTCACAACAGTCAGCTACAGGGGCTGTGAAAGAGGAAAGCATGGACTGTTCCTGCTGGGAAGTACAGCCACCAAAGGGTCATGCAACCAAAACAGCCTCTAGCACGCTCACCTTGAGGTCTTCCTCCTTGCTGCCAGCGTGGGTTGGGTCTCATCTGTGTCATTTGGTTGGGTGCATAGTAAGTGGGTCTGCTCTGAGCCTGAAGAAAGAACAGATAAGTTCAGAGGCAACACCTAAGTGAATCATAAACATTGTTTACAACATGTTTTGGCAGTCGTTGCCAGGACTCAGCACTCAAGTCAGATTAAGAGAACAGCCAGTTGGCAAGTCCCAGAATTAACCCCACTGACTGCACCCCTCATTAGGAGTTATTTGCTTATAGAGGCTCAAGGAGATCAATGTAGCTGAACCAACAAACTTCTGAGACAGGTTCAAGAGCCCACAGTGGCCGAGCTCACCTGGGGCACAGCAGGCATGAAATACCCTCCAGCAGCAGGCTGGAACTGGTTAATGATTGTGTTGGCAGGCAAGGCTCTCATCCCAGCAATGCGCTGCATGTACTGGTTTGTTAGATGGGCCTTCCTCTCCTCCTTCCTCTGTGCCAGGGCAACGTACAAAGGCTTGGAGCCCACAATCCGCCCGTTCATCTCTGTCACAGCCTTCGTAGCTTCCTCTGGAGAGGAAAAGCACACAAAGCCAAACCCTTTGCTCCGTCCATCTTCCAGCATCACCTGCAGTAAAGATCAATTGCTAGTGGAGTACCAGCACCACAACTTAGCCTAAGAATCCCTGCTTTTTAAATGTCAAGCAGGCAGGACATAACTGTTGCAGAGGTGTAGAGACAGGTACTCAGGGAAGAGTCACTTGTCTGGATTTGCTCTGCTTTGCTGTCAGCACCATGTGTCCCCAGGCCCACACTGCACAGTAAGGAATGGGAAAGATTTGGTGCAGCTCTCCGTGCCATTTCCTGACCACTTACACAAGCAAGTCTGCCACTTCCTCTCTCCTCTTTTGATAAGGGAATGAAGTTTTCAGTAAAATCCCACCAAGATCCAAAGAAATCTGCTTATTTACTAGTCCAGTTGTTTTCAGAACCACAATGACCAGAGGATAAGAACTGCCCCCTAATCCCATGTCAGACAACAGTTCCTTCTTCAGACTTCAAAATTCAAATACCCCCAAACCCAACAATACCTTGGCACTCGTTATTGACCCAAAAGGTGAGAACTCCTTCCTCAGTTTTTCATCATCTATAGTGTCATCTAGGTTTTTAATGTATAGGTTAACACCCTGGAAGGGAGAGAACAGTTAAGACATTCATAACATTAAAGAAAATCTTAAGCACATCAACAGTTCTCCATCTGCCAGAGCTGCAATTTATCTGCAAACTCCTAATTTAGCTTCCTGTTCCTTTCATACCACTCAAAACTGAAAGTGTGATAAATGTTGCAAAAGTGTAGAGACAAGTCCCACTGTGGTGAAAGGGAGCTTGTCTGGATTTCCTCTGCTTTCCTGTTGCATCATGAGTCCCCAGTCCAGCACTGCACCTCGAGGAGTGGGGAAGTTTCAGATGCGACCTCTGCCATGACCCAGTTCTGCCACAAATTAGAGACAACAGTGCAGAGATATGCTGTCTCTTCCCATCCCTCCAGGTATCCCCATCTGACAGTCAAGAAGACTGCAAGCCTATTTTCTCATGTCCCCCTAAGTGCTTTCACTGACAAGATTATTGACCTTTTGCCACTAAATTTCAGAGACCCCTTTAAGTTTTAACTCCCAGGATCTCACACAGGACAATGACTACTTAGCCAACTCCTTTTGAGTCCCACAACAGGCTGAATACCGTGCTTAAACTGAGAAAAGGAACAGACTGATCACCTGGTACCGGCTGAGTCTCTCCTGTTTTAGCTGCTCAAACCTCCGTTTCAGCTCTGCCTGGCGCTCCGCCTTCTTCTGTGCTCGGCCCACAAACAGCATTTTCCCATTGATATCCTTCCCGTTCATTTCTTCCACTGCCTGCACAGAGGGTTCAAGAGGAAACCTTTCAGCTGCTGAAGCAAGACAGTACCTGAGCCTGTTAGGAACAGGACTGCTCAAAGCTCACATTGTATCCCTGCCTGTCTGTCAATAAATCAAAGTTTGCACGTTACCTTTGCACTGTTTCTGTGTAACCACGGGCTAATTAAAGACAAAGTGAAGTTTATCAGGGCAGATCACGCTGACACAACACTGTTGTGAATTTATCCCCACCTCTTCTTGCAATTAAGACTAAATTTTAACAAGCACACTGCTTAGAGAAGACCATTTTTTATGCAATGTTCTCACTCTAGAAGCCTTCCTCCTCCTTAAGTCCTGCACTGTAGTATTTCTCCAGCAATTAACATTCTTGATTATACCACTGCACTCTGTGGATCTAGGAAACTGGAGAAATGCCAAGTTACCCTTGAATGTCAAGCTAGTAAGGTGCAAAAGGTTTCTAAGTTCCCACATCTAGAAGCAGTTATGCCTGAGGCAGAATTTTCTTCCTTTACAGAAACAGGCTCCCATGACAAGCCAAGTTTTTCTTCTCTGAAGATACCCAAACAACAAAAATTGGTCCTACCTTGTTAGCTTCTTCATGCTTTTCAAAGCTTACAAAGCCAAAGCCTTTGGATTTTCCAGTGGGGTCTGTCATCACTTTAACACTCAGTGTTTTACCTGTTACCAAGGGACAGGGTTAGTAAAATACCATAAGGCTATTTCAAGATTATCAAACTCCATAAAATAACCCCAGTCCTCAGCCTCTGCCTTCTGTCCAACATTTGGCACAACTACTCCCACACCTCAGCCTCAAGTGACCCAGGCAGAGCTACACAGATGGCAGCAGCACTCAAACCACCACAGTTAATGAAATGCACAGCCTTATTAAAAGTATTTCTGTATTTACCATATTTGCCAAAGAGCTCCTTTAGTCTTTCATCATCCATGTCATCCCCAAAGTTTTTTATATAAACGTTGGTGAATTCCTTTGCCTTGGCTCCCAGCTCAGCCTCCCGCTCCTTACGAGACTTGAATCTCCCAACAAATCTGCAAGAAAGAATGAAAAACCCAATAAACAGATAGTTTTCAAGAGTGGAAAAACAATGTGTGATGTGGTGAGGCAAAAAAAAAATGAGTGTGTAGTAGGAACTGGGAATAGGGACAAGAAAGGGTGACAGCAGAGGACAACAAAGAGGCCACAGACCAAGCAGAAAAATCACCTGTCCTACGGTCGACCAAGGACACCCACCCAGCTCTGCAGTGGAGAGTCCTGTCCATAGAACCCACCCCACCCACTAGCAGAGAGTGGCAAATCAAGGCTCGGTCAGGGAAACCCACCAGTCCTGGAATGGAGGGGTAGCAGGCCATGGCTTGGGCAGGGTCACTCACCAGCCCTGTAGTGGAGAGGTAGCAGGCCAAGGCTTGGGCCAGGAGAACCTTGTGTGTCCCTGTTAATACCGAGATGCCTCCCGGAGCATGTGGGCGCTGCTGCTGCCGGCTGTGACACTCACACTTTGCGGTCGTTGAGCAGCATGCCGTTCATCTTCTCGATGGCTCTATCTGCAGCATCCTGGGTCTCAAAGTGCACAAAAGCGTAGCCCTTAGAGCCATTCTCATCACACACCACCTGCACACGTGGAAGGGAAACAAAATGTCAGCTCTCGGAATGGGCCGTCTCCTCCGACACGCTCACATGAAAATATCTTACTGCCAAGGGTCGGCACGACAAAGACGCTGCCTGCGTTTCAGACTTTGTGAGCAGACCTGACATAACTTCAGCAATCCCTGAGCTTTCAGCCAACTCTGCCTTTCAGACTCTTCTCCTCACCTGGTGAAAGGTGCCCCTTTCACTGCCTACACTGAATTGTCTGATCCCATCCCTGTCGTAACAGAATTGGACAAAGTTACCACATCTCACCTTGCAGGACAAAATGTTTCCAAACGCTGAGAATGTGTCATAAAGTGCCTTGTTATCAATGGATTTGTCCAGATTCTTAATGAAGACATTCCCAACCCCTGACTTCCTCAAGGAAGGGTCCCTTTGAGACCACATGATGCGAATGGGTTTTCCTTTGATCACATCAAAATTCATGGTATCTAGAGCTCGCTCAGCTGCAAGAGAAGCCAAGAACAGATTTCTGTGGTTGGTTAAAGGTTTCCATCAGGTGGGTGATCATTTTCTCTGAACTCTACCCACCTCATGGAGACATTTGGGGTGTTATCACAGGTGACAAATGACTTTTAACTCAATGTTTCAGAGAAGATCTTGCAGCACAGTCACTAGACATATTAAGTATATAAAAGGTTTCACAGACTATCTAAATTCACATTATAGCAATATTTTAACCAGCCCAGAAAATAGATGTCAAAGTGCCCAGAGTCTATTAGCTATATTCTTAATTATTATAAAGGCAAATTGCTCCATCAACAAAAGGAGGAAAGAAAATTCAGGAAACTCTATTAAAAAAATGGAAGAGACAAAAGTGACTGTTTTGCTCTTTTGCTTCTCATGAAACTCGTATCTAGCCATACTCATTTCTATTCAGAGAAAAGGATCATCTCCCTGTCAGGTCAGGGAAAATGTGCATGGACACGTGGCTGGCTGGGAGGGCAACATGAGTCAGCTTCTATAACTTCTATGGCCAAAAAATGATACCCAGGTTGCTCAAGCTAAAGATGACAGTAAGAGTTGAAAAAAATTCGGGGAAAAAAAGTCCATATACCAAATCTGATTAAAGGGAAGTGTTTATCTAAACTCTTAAACCCCAGCACTGTCATTCTAACCTACAATGAAACCCCCCTCCATGGTGCTATTTCTGCTGCCTACTGGTATATTAAAAGGATCATTACGTATACACATAAGGATCTTGTTCATAAAATTGACATGCTTGGACTGTTCTGGGCCAGAAAACACTCTCAGCACGGAGTCAGCAGAGAAAAAGAAAGACTGTTAATTCCCAGCATGAAGCAGGGAAAGAGATGGAAAGAGATGCATTCAAATCAAGCAATATTAGCAGGGCAGAACACAGGTTTTCCAAATTTGTTTGGCTCAGTTCTCCCAGGCCACCTTTACCCTGTAATACTGGCTGATTGGATTTTTAGGAGCAGAAAATTCAATTCAACCAGCTTCCTTCATATGACTTTGCTTGTACAGAGTAACTACTTGGCATGTCCCAAAACCACCTCTAGAAATTCCAGTGGGACGCTGCCTACCAAAGCCTCCTGCACTCCTTTCCCCCTTCACCTACTCCAGAAAAAATTTCTCAGAATTTTTCACATGCTTTGAAATGCTTTTAGTTGTTGTTGCTTTTTAAATTGAAGTGAGGCCATCACTGTTTTCCCCAGTCCTTCACACAAACATCCAGCTGGAAACAAGCTCTGCTGGACTTCATTTCTGAAGTAGTCGGGCTTGAAAAACAATAATAATTTAAAGATTCTACCAGCTCTGTTTAGTCAAAGGTGCTAAATGCAATTAACTGCCATGTTACAGTGATTTCTCAGCTGCTACACCAAGTCCATACAACCAAGGTTCTTCCTGCAGTCCATTCCTAGTAGGCAGTTCAGTAGCCGACCTGGTCCAGTTTGTCAAATTTGGCAGTGTTTATTTATAGCAGGCAGAGGTCCTGCAGAAGTATGTGTTGGCAAGGACACAAACTGGCTGTATATACCATTTGCAGCAGAAACAGGCTCCTGCTGGAAGGTGACAAGCAGATGCAGCAATGGCATGCAACCAGAGGGAACTGTGAAAGCTCTGCAGAGCCACCGAGATCACTCTAGCCAGAACTTACTCCCAGTCCTTTCAAGCTTCCTAAGCATACAATACTTAAGCAGATACTATTGCACTGCTCTTTCAATAGGTTGCTACTCTTCCACTCTATTATTACACTCTGCTTGAAATTCACTCAGACACTTGTGAGCAGTGAAAGCCCTACATGGATTCCCTGACTGAGGGAGGTGTGCCATACCCACAGGTGGAAATGCAATCCCATTCCACCAAGACCTCAGAAAACCTATAAAGGAGCTCTGTGAATGACTCACACTAAGCATATCTGATTCATTTCCTTAATCTGAGCAAACACCTTCTCATTTAAGCCACAAAGCTTCAGCTATTTCAGTTCCTGTATCTGTTTCTCTCCCACTGGTTCCTGTCATCCTTCCAGCAGACTCAACTGAAACTCATATTGAACATTATACATACTCTTAACCTCATTCAGGCTTCTTTTTTCTTCCTCTTCCATGGCCTTCTGGATAGGGAAAGCATATGAACACTCAGTGCAGTTTGCCTCAGGCCTCAAAGTAATTAGCCTCCCTTACAGGCTCCCTGATGCAGAGCGAACACAATGCTGGAATCAGTGGCTGTGGTTGAGCAGCATGAGGACAGGTAACCACACACATCAAGATGCATCCAGGAGAAACTCCACACAAGTTTGATTCTAAGAGATTGCTGCTCTGCAAACCCCAGGGCTCACTTAGGTCCCCAAGCAAAAAAAGACTGACAACATGAGCACACAGAACAAATTAAACCACTTATTTTTTAAAAAAGAGAGGGTGCACACAGGACAGACTTCAATCCCTCAGTCACTGAAATTACAACAAAAGGATGCTTCAATGAAGCATTATGTCAGTACCCACTCTTGCCTTTTAACTTCACACTTGCATTCACATTACACTGCCTTCCCTTCAAGGAAGAGTCAAAGTTTATCTATACTCTTCCACACCTTGTTTCTTCAAGGACACTTTATCTATTTCCAGCTCTGGGCTCCTTCTTGGCTTGGGAAGCATTCTGTTTTCTCTACTTTCAGAACATCTTATCTCTGCAGCCATATTAAAGTTTCTCTGCTTCATTACCTGGGTTGTCATGTCGGGACTGCCAATGTTATGAAACCCTGGAATTGAATCAAATTGCAGGAAGAGCACATGAAAAGGGAAATTCAGCTCTTTTATCAAATTAAATGTTTTTCTTTCCCTCCTTCACAGTCAGAAAGAATAAATATTAAGAATCACAGTTGAGCCTGAACTAGCCAGAACTTTGAAGTGTTTCCTTACTCTGCCTATCACAGTGTGACAGACTCAGTATTCAGGACTCCCTGGTTACTATAGCAGTCAAACACAGCAGAGCTCATTTTCCCCAAAAATAACTGCTCTGCAGCAGACTGGCAGTTGGACAAAGCATGTCCAGAAAGCAGCTCCTTCCAGAGTCAAGCATCACTCCACCACATAACAAAAAGGCAAAGAAAAACAAGCTTTGACCCAGCTTGGACACAGGAACTCTGGAAGTGCAGAGCATGCCCAAGATGTGACAGTGTGAGCTCCTCGTGGCTCGTGTAATGGGGAAGAGCTCTGGCTACTTGGCTTGCTCTGTGTCCATAAGGACAGAGACCTATCCACCATACAAAAAAAGTCAAAACATTGTTTTCTTCAGATTTACCAAGGCCTCATTCTTCCACGGGAGCCAGGGAAATGTAAACTATCACCTATCAACCTCTTTTAAACACCTACTGCCACTTCAAACACACAATGTGTCCACAAGAACTTCTCTAAAGGTTTGCAGAGCACAAAACTTCCTGATTAAGTGGTACTGTGTAGCACCTACTCCCACTCATAAATCAAAGCAGATCCCTACAGTGCTCCAGAACACTTGCCATGTTTTCACAGATTTAGTGCAAAGAAGTCCAAGTGCATTTCTGATTATGCATTCCTGGAAGAAACACAGATCCTCATGCAGGCAGTGTGTACTGCCACCTTGAAAATATTCCTAATTCCTGCACTTCACAATAAAAATTGTGTTGTTCATATTCAAATGTGTTTTTGGAAGAACTGCTTTATGTTCTGCTCCATTAGACGTAGTACAGCAGCTGGGCCTTTTTTATTTACGCAGAGTAGCACACGCTGTAGTTTGTCAAACAGAAGAAATCTGGAGTTTTCACAGTTTTCATGAGTGCAGGAGGAGTTTCATCTCTTCCTGAAGCAGGAGGAGTTGGACTATTTCTCTGATACTTACTCAATGATTAGGTTTAAATCACTTGACCTTGTAAGACCAACTAGTAACAAGACACCGCTTACTTGGTTTAAGTATCACTTCAAGCACAGGAGCTTCCTAAAATGTCTGCTGCCTCACCAAGAGCCCAGAATGGTGCAACCTCCCTCTAAACTCCTGCTTATTTATTACCATACAAGATTACCTTGCAATATATTGCGAAGCCACCCATTTGTACAAAGTGCAGAATTTTTCTCATAAAGCAAGCGCAAGTGACCACTCTTCCCTTTTTATATCATCACTCCACGTGCCTGAACAGTTTTACTCTACTTTAAAAGAACTTTAGCAGTATTTTTGCACACCACCTTCCCAGCATTTATCTAATCTGAGCTCTGAGTTTTTAGCTTTGCTTCTGCTGCTTGTTTTTATTTTTCTTACCCTGCAAAATGAGATCACAGCCCAGGCAAAGGCACGTGAGCTGGGATAACTGCACCTCTGCTTTTTCAGCACATGAATATACCAAGGTAGGTCTGCCTGTAACAGGGACTCAGAGCAGGCAGGCTCAGCAGAGCAGGACAGGACCACATACAGCCTCTAGGTTATTTCCTCCTCACTGAGAAGTTTTAAACCATATAAATACACTGCCCAGTCTGCATGAAAAGCATTTCCAAGAGTTCCAAGAAGGAGAAATCATGCACTGGGGTCCAAGTCAGCTTTTCATCAGCCTGGCAAGAGAAAGAATCAGAAGTGCTCAATCAAATCAGTCTGTATCTCAAGGAAGGGCCACAAAGAAGTTACTCTGAGCAAGAAAGAGAATGAAACCTCTGTAAAAATGCAAAGCAGGAAAACCTATTACAGGCTAAAGGAAATTTTACTTGCTGCTCAAGTCTGTGATGTTGTGAACTGATCCTGAATTCCAGAGAAAAGTTCATTCTCACCTACGCTTTGGATGTCTCTATCACATGCAGATGTTGCTAAATCACAGCACAGAGCAATAAAGTTGCATGAGTCAGCAAGCAAAGCTCCAAAAACTAGGGCAGAAAACAGTGACCCATTTTCCTTCCAGAAAAGACATGTTCTGAAATGACCTCTTCTGTCCCACCTTTCACATGCTGCTTCAGCTCTGGAACACCTATTTGTAGGAAACAAACTGAAGTGTGAAAAAAAAAAAAAAGAGTCTGCCTAGGGCAAATTTAACTTGGCTTCTGCAAGTGAGACAACCTGGTTTCCCATGGATTGAACAATGCATTTTCTTTCCATTTAAAGCAAAAATATCACTTCCCAAAACTGGGAAACATCCGGCAGTTTGCACATAGGAGTCAACCAGATCTGACAAATATTAAACTGTAGTGAGTGGAACAGCTAGAAGATAAGTCAGTTAACTGAGCATTCAACCAGGGCTGGCTATTCTGAACTTTTTCTGCTAGGACTGACTCCACAAATACCCAAACAGCCTAAAACTACACCAGTATGAAGGGGACCACAGTGAACACTATTTTCTCATGTGAGGAAGAAATACACATCTCCAAAATTTAATACCACTGCAAGAAACAGGTCTGTCTATCAGAGGTGTTAGTGAGATGTGCATTTGCAGAGCATTTTGTAGACACCAAGCAGCATATATACCAGTTTCAACCACTAGAAAGGGATTACTTACCCTGCAACTGCATTTTGATAGGCAGCTCCCTGGCAACACACAGCACCAGCAGTGTGAGTTAGTGGGGGGAAACGAACAGAAATGAAGACTAAAGCTGCCGATGTGGTTGTAATTGTCACTTACCATCTGCGGGCTGCTGGAAGTTGACATAGGCATAGCCGAGGGAGCGGCGGGTGATCATGTCCCTGCAGACCCGAATGGAGAGCACGGGGCCCGCGGGGCTGAACTTCTCATAGAGCATGGCCTCGGTGATGTCGGGGTGCAGGTCCCCCACGTACAGCGAGGCCATGGGGTAGCTGCTGGCGGCCGCGTTCATCCTCCCCCAGCGCTGCCTCCCACCCGCACAAGGGGCTCTGATCTTGGGCTTTCTGCAAGCCGAGCTTCTTATAAATATTTAATCTGGGGGCAACACTCAAACTCTCATTTAAAAGCCTGGCTAAGCTGGGGCCAGCAGGGGCAGCGTGGGGCAGGGGGGCGGCAGGAGGGGGGGCGCAATGCGGGGGCACCAGGACAGCTGGGGGGGTTGGACAGGCCTGAAAACCAGCAAAAACACCCCAAAGTTCAGCCTCCTGGAGAGCGGGGATCGGACACGACGCCAGGACTCATCCACCGGCTCCCGGGCGCTCGGCCCGTCAGCACCGCGGCACAAAC
>VXAU01003948.1:77858-121836 GCA_013399695.1 Formicarius rufipectus | reverse complement strand
GGAGCGGCCCCCGCAGCCCTGCCCGGCACCGGGCCCCTCACCGACACCGACTCACGCTGTGCGGCCGCGCCGGCGGGCGGAAAGGNATGGCGGGGACGGACCGGCCGTGAGGGGAGGGAGCCCTGCCCGCCATGAGGGGGGAGCCCTTCTCGCCATGAAGGGGACGGGCCGGCCATGAGGGGGGACAGACTCGTCGTGAGGGGGGAGCCCTGCCCGCCATGAAGTGGACAGGCCGGCATTGAGGAGAGACCCCCACCGGCCATGAGGGAGGACGGGCCGGCCATGAGGGAAGGGACCTCTGCCCGCCATGAAGGGGACGGGCCGGCCGTGAGGGGAGGGAGCCCTGCCCGCCATGAGGGGGGAGCCCTTCTCGCCATGAAGGGGACGGGCCGGCCGTGAGGGGAGAGCCCCACCGGCCATGAATGGGGATAGGCCCGCCATGAGGGGGATAGGCCCGCTGTGAGGGGAGGAAGACCTGCCCGCCATGAGGGGGGACAGGCCCGCCATTTTGTGGTCACCACAGGACGACCCCTCGTTGCTGGAAATAATTTGCTTTAAAAGTAGGATATGATATTATAATAAAAAAAGGGTATGATGCCTATATCTTCATTACAGTGGAAAAACCAAGAGTAGCAGAATGAAAGGTAACACTAGCAAAGTAAACTGTAATAATTCTCAGTATTTTCAGTCTGGGTTGTTTTCTAAAGACATAAATCATCCTCCTCCTGAGATCACCATCCTCCCAACAACTGATGGTGCTGGGGAGCCACACTGGTGGGATCATGCCTGGTGCCTGTCACTGTTTTGTGCTTGGTTCTCCACAGTTGACATCTCCTCTGCAGGGAAACCACGGACTGAGACAGGAGTCTTGCTGTGGAAGGGTTCAGCTCCTGCTTTGACAGCTAAAGTCAAAACACAGCAGAGCTCGACAAGCATGTTTCCACATCCCTTTGGATGCAGCAGCCGCTGTGGCTATGCTGTGAATGGCTTTGATTTGAAACATATTTAGTGACATTTGTGCTCCCTCCCAGGGGACTTCATGCATACAGCCACAGTCCTGTGTCCTCCTTGATCCTTTTCACTCCCAAGATGAACCAGCCCACAAGGGCCCAAAACTGCCCCAGGGACCCCACTGCCTTTGGTGCCCTCAGCCCATGAGTGCAGCTGCTCCTGGTGACCAGTGATACTTGAGATCCTCCCAGTTCACCATCTCAGGACCTTCAGCAGTGCCTGGAGCAACGGTGACAGTTGTTAATGCCTTCATCCTGCCGAGCCATCCCCATCGATGGGCCTTTTGGGAGACTCATCAATCACCCAGAAGCCTCTCCAGTCACTCTATGACTGTGTGTCTGAGCGGCACCTCAGTCATTCAGGGTCATCATAAAAGATCACCCATTTTTCAGCACAGATGGCAAGTTTTCAACCAAATGCTGTCCCTGGTTTAGGATTTCTCCTCCTCAGCATTGGAATTTTACCAGCAGATGGCAGGCTGGGATTGCACCACGAGCAGAAAGGAGGGAGAACACCCATGGCAGGCAAGAGCAGAACTGAGATAAGCAGCATTTTTCATGCAAGGCCATTTGGGAGAGCAGGACTCCATCCTCGAGCACCTGCTGCACAGCACATCTCCCACAGCCTGGGAGTGGCCTTGACCCCTCCAACAGGGAAGGCTCGTTCATCAGGACACTGTTTTGTTCCAGCCTCGCCGAGGTCAGAGCCGGTGCCATGTTTAACCGAGCAAGCCCACGCCTTCCCACAGACCTCTTCATCATGTTTTCCTGCCTGAAGAACAAGGATGAAGAGAGTACGTGAAGAGTTCGGGGATTTCCCCTGCAGGGTAGATCAAAAGTTGCCAGGATGTGTTAGAAGAGACATTTAGGCTCAAGAAAACCCTGGGAAAAAAAATGAAGCTCCAGTCCCGAGCTGCTGCTGTGGGGAGAAAACCCCACGGGCCTGAACCAATGCCCTCCCACCCGCTCCGGCTCCCGTTTGATCCGCAGAGATCAGGAAGTGTTTTTTTTCCACTGTCTCTGTTTTGTTTTAGCACTGTAGCCCGCGGGGCCGGTTTGTATTCCTGCCTCCCACGGAGGGTAATTTGGTTCCTCTCTGGCCGAGGCCACACCAGAGCGCTGAGCTCCCACCGCCGGGTCAGGGCAGCGCAGGCACCAGCGGGACAACCCATCATCAATAGCCCCATTATTGCTCTTCCAGTTGCTCCCCGCTTCCAGACGGATGCTGCATTACTCCATCACAGCTGCAGTTGCTCCCTTCCAGCAATTCCCCACACAGCACTTAAGGAAGGGATTTATGGGCGGTTTTGAAAGGCATTTTGGAGTGAGAAGGAGTTATGGGAAAGGAAGTTGAATTCTCACCATTCCCCAGAAAATTCTCCCAGCATCTTTCACGAGAAGGATCATTTACTGGCCCTTTTCTCAAAACAGAGACAAGCTCTCCGCTGTGGCTCTTTGTTTAGTCCAAACCATTTCCCGACAGTGAGATGCCACAGGGGTTATTCTGGTCCTGACTGCAAAGGGTCAGGAGACCAAGGCAAGCCCTTGGCGTCTGGCTGCAAAGATATGCTGGACCCCATCTGTTCCCTGACATTTTTGCAGACCCCTGGGGCTAAATGAAATTATTTGTTCTCAAGTGACAGATTATTGCCAGTCTCAGGGCAAGCCTTGCTGACTACCCGGCTGATTTTGACTCACACAGTGGTTTGCAAAGTAAAAGGTCTTGGGACCAGAGTCACCAAGAGCTATAAAACAAACAGAGGATTTCACCTTACCCTTTTTTTTGAAGTTTTTCAGGAACAAAGCTCACCTGCCACGAAACTAGTTATTGATGACCTTTACAGGTCACTTCCAACCCAAACCATTCTATGATTCAAGCAGGCTGGATGAGCAGAACAGACTCACGTTAACACTACATTTCACAACCAGGACAAGGGTTTGAAAGACTTTATTTGACACCTTTGCTGATGTCACAGCTTGTGAATCTAAGAGCGCTGCACAGTGTAAAGTGAGGCCGGGCTACTCGCTGTGAGCTCTAATGTGCCAACCAGCCACAGGAACAGCCGGGGTCCACAAGGAACCCCCTCCTCTGGCTTTATTAACTGGGAATATGTTGTTCCTGGCTGATTCTGGCACTTCAGGACAAGGGTGAGAAGAAGTAGCGGAGGCATTTCTGTGTGTTAAGCATGATGAGTTTCATCAAAACAACTGGGAGGGACTCACTTTCAAAACAATAGCAGATACATACATTGACATGCACATGGCAGATACAATCTGTAGGAAGGAAAACACCAGCTCATCCACACAGCCCAACCGGCTGTGCGTTTGACCTGAGGCATGGGAAGAGCCTCTCCTATTCAAGAGGGATCTTCTCCCTCTTTTTTACCTTTCTTTGCACTGACCTTTCCACATTTTTCTCCATCAGTGTCACAGTGCTGCAGATGTGGGCGAGGGGTGGGCATGCAACTGGGCCCAGGCTCTTCTGCACGTGTATCCCAGCAAGTCAAGGCACAGATGCAGGGAGTGGGGACTGTTCAGGCGAGGGGGAGCACTGGGAGACCCTGCCCTGCCTCCATGAGACGTAGCACAAGAGCAGGGTGGCTTGAAAGCTTCAAGTTTCTGTTCTTTGTGCCCAAAGATGAGAGGGAGGACAGCCCAGAGGAGCAGAGGCATTGTGGTGCTGTGTCAGTTATCTAGGGGCACACAGGGTAAGGCAGAAAAAGCTCAAACTCAGGACCTAAGTGCAAACCCAGAGCTTGCCAAGGTCTGTGGTGACACCTCAGTGGGTTTTGGTCCCAGCCCAGGAAGAGGGATGAGCAAAGTGAGACCCAAACATAGTGCTGGAGAAAGAAAACAGAGTCTTTGTGGGAGGAGAGGGTGAGGGATGCCAGGCTAAGGAGAACAAGGGAGGCACTTCAAATGCAAGCGGCTCTGACCCATTCCCCTGCTTTGCAGTCATGGTCTCAGCAGGGGGTGGAGGAGACATGGCTCCAGAAGGGAGACTGGCAGCAGGATAGGCATTTTCTTCTCACTTTGGCCTTCCCCTCTATGACAGACATCCCTTTGAAATCCTCTGTCTTGCCTCTTCACACCTCAGTGAGGAGCAAGGGCTGCACCCGGGTGGCCTGGCCAGCTGCTGCAGCACAGTTTGTGCAGTAACCCAGCACAGGCCCTGCAGACACAGCAGGATTTTCAGCTGGGCTGTGGGAACGAGCTCTGTTAAGCTGTTGCCTCACTCCACCTTAAGGGCACGTAAGTGGGAAAAGCTGGTAATGCGGTAAGGAAAGCACAGGGATTAGCAGGCAGCCAGTTCACTTCGGGAGCTGTGCGGGCTCTGTCCTGCCTTGTGGGTGCCAGCAGTGCGGGGCAGGGGGT
This sequence comes from Formicarius rufipectus, assembly GCA_013399695.1. Classification (NCBI taxonomy): domain Eukaryota; kingdom Metazoa; phylum Chordata; class Aves; order Passeriformes; family Formicariidae; genus Formicarius; species Formicarius rufipectus. The sequence continues at coordinate 117,451 of VXAU01003948.1, read as the reverse complement.
GAGCTATGTCTGTCCCACACCAGAATTAGGTGCTGCAGCTGGGGGACACATTGAAGGGAATCAGCATGAGCAAGTCTATCTGGCAGCTCCGAGTCCCCAGGGAAATAAGACAGCATTTCAAGGCTGGCTGTTTTCCAAAGGAGAGCAACGCTGGGCTCTGCAGAGGGGTTTGCTGGAGGAGGAATGGGCTTGGGATGTGTGTGCCCCCTCCCTCGTAGCCAGAAGGGTCTGGAGTGCAGCCACGTGCAGACAAGTGCATCGAATTGGATGTGATTTACGTCTGCAGGCATCACGAGGGAGAGGACGTGTGATGGTGAGGCGAGGAGGGCGGTGCAAGGAGGGAGGGAAGAGCAAAGAGAATTTTCTTTACGGATCCTTGGCTTCTGCAAAGCAGGAAAGATGCCTTCTCAGCAGAGTTTGTTCTTAGGCCTGTGGGCAATGAGTGCTGAAGAATTCCTGTCTCCGAAGGAGAAGGGAGGGTCAGAAAGCCCCGATTTCAGTCGCCCAGGAGCGGCAGATCCTGGACGTCCCAACCCTGATCCCTGGTCCCTGCGCAGCAGCGCCCAAGACAGGAGGTGCCGTGTAAGCCGGTGGCACGGGGATGCCAGCAGAGGCTGGGGAGAAGAGGAATGTCGCGATTTGGCTGCTCTTGGACGAGCCCTCTCTCAGTACACCTGCTGGCGACGGCATCCTGGGCACGGCAGCTGCGGCTGTGGATGAGCCGCCGCCTCGGGCCCTCCGGCTGGAAGAGCCCATCCTGCTGGCCAGGAAGCCTCGGCGGGATGGCAGCATGTCCCCGGGGACACGGCGCAGCGGGGCTGGCCTCACTGCAGGGCTGGGGTAAGGCAGGGAGGATGCAGTCAAAACAACTGGAGCGGGAGCAGCCTCCCTCCTGGGGATCTGCACGGGGCCAGCGGCGCTGTGGAGGAAGGACCACGGCCACGTCTGGATGGGCAACAGGGACGTGGCCACGGGCGAAGGCTCCATTTCTGCCACGTAATTATTCAGGTGGGAGAGGAGTCGCAGCCTGATGGGGTCGGTGGCGTTTTGGCCCTCGAGGATGCCCAAGTACCTGACAACTTCAGTGAGACATTCACGGAAGCCGATACTTCTGTAATCCACAGCCAGAGCTCGGGCATCCAAGAAGCCTGTAGGGAGAGGACATGCTCAGGAATGCGCTTTGATTTCACTACCCTCTCTAATGCACTGTGTATTTCACTTGAGGCACTTTGCTGCCGTGTGATATTCCTGAAGCAGACAGCCAAGTGGGTGTCCCAAGGCACTGGCCGTTTGCGTGCATGAGAATAGCATCTGCGGTTATCTCACAGGGATAAACCTGCCAGGGTCATGAAACCTCCCTCTCCAGCATGCGAGACAAGTAAGAGGTTTCATTAACTGAGCTCAGGAAGGAAGAATTTTTTCCTATTGGGTGCTGTCGGTTATCACCAGTGGAGACACGACTGTGGGCTAGATGGGCACTGGGTCCTTCTTTGCAAACAGGCCATCCCTGGTCTTGCAGAACAGCAGGACACTGTGTCTCCTCGACACACAGCACAGCACCACTTTGCCTGGCTCCCAAACTTTAGACTTCCTTTAAACCAATGTCTGGCTGAAGGACACAGGACAGTGGCAGAACCAAAACAGCTGGGCTGAGAAAGCTCAAACCCACAGAAATCAACAGCTGATGGCTGATTTGTAGGCTTCTACTCCCGACTTGCAGTTTCATGAGACGATAAGCAATAAAGCAGAGAAATGTCACAGCACAGTGAAGCGCTGGGCCACTGTGCTTGACGGGGTTTCTCGTGACAATACAGCCCTTTGTTGCAGTGCAGTCAAACTGAATATCTAAACAAATGTTCCAGACCAAGTTACAGCTCTGAACCAAAGCCTGGATGCCAGAAATGTCCTCAGCAAGCCAAAACTGGGTGGTAAGCAAGCCAGAGGCTTCTTTACTGGAGCTGTGATCTCCATCCTGTTAACTGGAACAGGACAGAGGGTCTGTACTGAAGTCTCAGTACAAATAAAACCTTTGTTGAATTCTGCACAGGGCTCCCTCTCTCTTCTTTTAACAACCAAGAGACACACAAAGAAAAAGAACAGAAAGGGAAAAAAGCCTTGTTTATTTGCAGAGTCCTCATGCAGAATTCAGCCTCCACAGGAAATGTATCCCAGGGTGGAGGTAAAGAGTTTAATATCTTTTTCCTGGAAACAAGCTCCGTTTCTGAGCAGGACTGAGCACATCTCTGGCTGAATAACTTTTTAGTGGAGAGGTGTGACAACACCACCAGCGCTGTCCCTGTGGGTCTGGGGGCTTGCTATCCCACATAGCTCAGTCTCCCAAATGGATGCATGGGATGCTGACCCATATGTAAAATAACAAAGCAGAAAAATGTCCACCTGCCCTCCCTCAGAAGGTGCTTCCCTTGGGAAGCAAGCAGGGTGGCGTTCACTTTGGTCTGGCTGGTGTCAGCTTGCTGCTGTGGGTGATGGGAAATTCTCCTTCCAGGTTTTCACCTTCACCTCACCCATATGCTTTTAAGAGCAGTCCTTACCTGTTCCTCCAGTGGCATGAAGCATTTTTAAGTGATCCACTGTCATTTGTAGAATTTCTGCCTTCTCCAGCTTGGAAGACCCCTGGATGTTTGGAGCAGAAAGAAAAATCCATCATTTTGTGGCTCAGGACTTTGTGCCTCTCAGGAGCAAGTCTTTGACCAATGATCTCCTCCTCAAAACCTGAAGCCCAGGAGTGTCCACATTAGTGCAGGGCATCCATCCAAACTCTGCTTTTCACATCAAGTGAGTAGAAAAAAGAGCTCCTTCCCAACATACCCCAATGCAAATTGAAAATCCCTATTTCTGTGTTTCTTCATATCTGCAAAACACTTTCTAGATTGAATTTATCCTCCCTGGGGCTGATGAATATTTGTTAATATCATTTTACCACCCAGTTTCACCACCTCCTCACTCCCTGAAGTGATGATGATAAGAAAGACGTAGCATTGCTCCAGACTTTGCCATTCTGAGGGTTCTGCCCCAAACACTGCTGAGTGCAGCCTGCACAGGAGGTGAGGGGCACACACACACACCTGCTTCTCGAAGGCGGTGGGCACCAGGCGCCGCAGTTCCGAGAGGCTGCTGTTGATACGGTCACGGCGCCGCTTCTCGATGATCTGCAGGAGATTTCCAAGTGGAGAGAAGAAACCACAGTCATTTATGGCCACAGCTTGTGGGTCTAAAGCCCTCCAGGTCGAGAGAGGCGCTTTGAACAGGGCCATATACATAAATGTTTTGGGTGCAAAAGTTAAGCAAAAAGCATTAACTGACTGGTGTGATAATGCCAGGTGAAATTGCTCTCCTCCAATCCTATCCCCACCCTTTTCTTCCAGATTTGAGGCAAAATCTCTGTAAAAAATTTGTCTGTGAGGAGAGTTCTGCAGGAGATGGAGCAGGGAATGGTGTAAAGGTGATTTTGCACTGTGTTCCCATAGGGAGGATACACCAACAGCTCCCCCTGGCACACAGCTGTGACAAGCCTGACCCCCGTGAGGACACAGCACAACCACACTGGTCATCATAAATGACACTCACCCCTCTCCTCTTCTTCCTGGCTTGTATCTGAGATGTTGTAGTGGGAGACACAGACCTGGAAACATGGCTGGAAAGGAAGAAGAGGGAGTGATTTCTTGCACTAGCTGGAAAGACCTCCACTGCACATCTGCTCTACACAAGTTTGCCATCTGCAGTTTCCACACCCCCCCCCCACCAAATGTCTTCTGTGGTTGCCATCTCCTTTTTACCCACAACACAAAGCTCAGGAATTAGGGATGAGGAGCCAAACAGACTCAGATACCACTCTCTCCCCTCCAAGAGTCTGTTGCCAGCCCAGGACAGATTTCTGCACCAAACTGTCCATCCACTCCCTGGCTCACTTCTCCTTCAAGCTCAGGCTGTGTCAGCATCTCCACAGGGCTGGAAAAGCAGTCACCCGAGCTCTGGAGTCACGGCCTTTTTTCCCTCCATGTGTGAACCTCCCAGCTCTCGTGTCTGAGCCTGCCCTGTCTGCAGGGCTTTGCATCTGGGAGCCGTGATAGCACGAGCGTGGCTCTGAGCTCCCACCCAGGGAGGGCTGGCTGCTCCTCAGGGTGAGGCCAGCGGCAGCACTGATGTGGTTTCTGAAGGGCTTCCTGGAGAGTCGCTTCCCAAACCACAGTTTTTGGGGTGGGCCGTGATGTTCTGAGTGCATGGACACTCCTGAGCCAGACAGGGAAGGGCCAGGACCTGGGTGGGGGAACACCCGGCAGAGGGGGATGGAGCTGGGACCTGCCTGCTGGCTGGCAGCCACAGGGACCAGCTCTGCTCACGAGGTGAGGGACAAGGAGGGCACAGGCTAAGGAACAGGGCCCTGCAAACCATCCTGTGCCTGGCAGGCCTGGGTGAGGCTGAAGACAGCAAAGGTCAGCACCAGACGTGCATGGGGAGGCAAAGTTCGACCCTTAGGTCCCCACGGAGATGAAGTCTCAGTAATGATAACCGGGTGTGGGAAACTCCCTGGAGCGAGACCCCTTGCCATGGGAGGAGGCCAGCTGGGTCACGTCCTGCCTCCCCCAGGCAGGGTTTCTCCCTCTGGAAGGTGGAACTGGCTCAGGGCTGTTTCTGTGCCTTATGGAATGCAGTGCAGGGATATGTACACACATCCATCTGCAACCCTGGCCAGCCTGCATCAGACACACAAATCTGCGAAGGGGCACTTGGGTTCACCTCATCATACCAAAATGTTTTTCAGTTTGATGAAGCATTTTAACAGGAGGCTCTTAATGATGTTCCTGCACAGACAATAGTGTCTGCAGCAAGCCAAAAACTAGACCAAACTCGGCCCATTAAAAATACATTTTGTTAGGCCCAAGCAAGGTGCTTTCAGAAGTGGTTTTACACAATCAGACAAAATAACACATTCTTCTACTGCCTGTTCCACTCATCTCAATGCAGGTCCCCTATTTGAATGTCTGCTGGGTGGACTTTCTCTGGGCATGGGTGCTGGCTGGCTCCACAAGTACCAACACGCATCACCAGCGTACACAGATCCACATATGATGTGAAAATGGGCCGTGTGTGGACACTGGAGCGTCCTGCGGGCAGGGGGAGGCACTGAACTCGCCTGGCAGCGCAGGAATGCAGAGCAGGCACTCGAGGAACAGTGCATTTTGAAACTCTCTTTGCAGAGCAGTCTGGACACGTTGCTCTTTGTGAGCTGCAGTTCCAGATGTGGATATCAAGACCCAGCTTACTGCAAAATGTATTTTAAAAAGATATTTGACAGATTTGAACCACATAAAAGATAGTGTAAGGTTATTCCAAAATTTCTGCATTGCTCTTTGCTTGATTTTATCATTTACAGGCCAACTTTGGCTGTAACCAAGCAGTATCTTGCACTTCTGCAGTGACCCCAGAGCCTAAACGTGCTCTATGCACTGATCCAAGCCTCACACCCGGCGTGACTCATCTTCACACCACAGGGAAACTGGTTTGTCCAAACCACTCGACCGATGGGTAATGGGCTGGGAACCCCGGCCAGGCAGCCTGACAGCCTCCCTCTGTTCTAATCACTCCTCCACACTCCCCACCTGGAAGTGTTTGATTTTCCCAGACCCACCAGCATCCCAAGCAGGATGGCATCATTTGGGGTGTAACCTCATCAGGGCAGCAACAGCTCTTTTGGCCATATATTTGCGTGCCAAGAGGAAGAACACACACATATACAAATACCAACAGATCGCAGCTAGCCTGGTTCCACAACTGGCTCGAGAAGACAAACACATATTAGCAGCACCACAAAGAGACTAAAAGTTCATCATTACTGTTCACTGCAATAAAATATCATGACAATTCCAATATTTTATCCCTCGGGGTACTACAGACTCAGTGTGCTACACTGATGTTAAGAGGTGGGATATATTTCATCTGCAGCAGGAAAGTAGATTAAATATTGATGTACTTAGAAACTGCATAAGGGGTCGGGGAATTTCTGCAGGACATTTCATGTCAGATATGCCCGACTCTGCTGTGACTGTATCAGAAGTAGTCTCATGAATTTAGTCCCCTGAGAACCTGAGCTTGGCACCAGGCAGGCGGCTCCACCACTCAGGATATCAGGCAGCAAGGGGGAATGAATTAATCGCTGGATGCAGAGAGAGTGGGACACTCAGCTACTGAAACAAGAGCTCAAAAGCAGTTGATTTTTGGACGAGAACAAGTAACAGAGACTTTCCTTCATCCCTTGCACCGTCTGCACCCTCGGAGCCTGGGCATGTCCACGAAGGGCTGACACAGCCTGGGAACCCGGGCTGCGAGCAGCGCTGGGAATGCCCTTTGCCAGCAGAGCTGCAGCCCAGGGGAGTGCAGCAAAACCTGTGGACATCTCCCGTGGAACCACACACCGGTCCTGTCCTCACTGTTCCCTCGCGAGCTGCAAAGCCCCAGAGCTGAAACTGCAGCTCAGCAGCGACGGGATGGAGCCTGAGAACTGCCGAGGGGCACAGGGTCAGCCTTCCCCTGCTCGGGCTCCCTCCCTAACACATCACAGCCCCAGCTGGTGCGTTACGAATGCATCAGCACAGCAGAAGCGTTTCTCATGCAAAACCTCCTGGTTTCTCATGCAAAACCTTCCGGTTTCTTCCACGTTCCCTGAGAGCCCTCGGGTCGCAGGGGCTGCAGCGGTACCAGGCAGCTGTCTCTGGGGGGCTGTCCCACCTCGGGGTGCAGCCGGGCTCCCGCTGCCCTTCTCCCACCTGCTAGGGGAAGGGCATCGCACTGTCCTTAATGGGCATTTTCTTGAACGCGATCAGCTCCCAACACAGCTACAACACTTGTATCGTCACTTGGGGTTCCCTCTCTGGGTCAGTCCCACCGCCAGCACCAGCCGGCACACTGGGCTGATCCTGCTGGCCCAGCGCAGGACCAGCCCGGCCCCGAGGGGTTAAGCGAGGTGCCGGGGAGCCGGTGCCCGCCGTGCCGTGCCCCGGTGCGGGGGTGGCAGAATCCAGTGCCCTTCCGTGCCATTCCATGCCCCGGTGCGGGGGTGGCAGAGCCCGGTGCCCCCGTGGCAGAGCCCGGTGCCTCCCGTGCCGTGTCCCGGTGCGGGGGTGGCAGAGCCCGGTGCCCCCCGTGCCGTGCCCCGATGCAGACACCAAGCGCTGCCGCCCCGAGCAGCTCGGGCGGAGCTGCCGCCAGCGCCGGGACCCCAAAACCCTCGTGGGACGGAGCGTGCCCTCACCTGTACTCCTCCTCCCGGCCCACGTCGATGGTGCCGTCAGACTCCGTGTCGGACGAGCTCTCCTCGCAGAGCCGCTTCATCCTCGCGGCGGGACGGGTCGGTGCGCTCGGCGAGGCTGCCCCACGCGTGGCCCCGGTGGCCGCCGCCGTCCTTCCCGGCCTCGCTCGGGGCAGTGCTGTCCCTGCCCGGGCTCCGCCGCTCCGGCCCCGCACGGCTCCTCCCCTGCCCGCTCTGCCTCTCCCACCCCCGGCTCTCCTTGCCCGGCTCCCTCCCGGCACGTCCCCACCTCCCGGGTAATGGGTTAATGAGCCACCATCTCCCGGGAGTGACGGATTACGCGGCCGCGCCGGCGCTCCCCGGTTCCCAGGGCCCCCCCGCCGCCTCCTCCCGCTCGCTGGTCGAAATCCCAAGTCTTCCTGTAAAAGGAACAGTCTGTGTGAACCGTCTCATGTCCCCCCCTCCTGCCCACGGCCCCCCTTCCACCCGCTGCACATTGGCCTCAGCCCCAGTTTAAAGGGACCAGTGACCTCACTGGCAACAGAAAACCGTGGGAAAGAGATGGGACTGATAAAGCCTTGAGTTGTTTCAGGGAAAAATCAACATCCAGCCCCACACGCACACACATGTCTGCCCGGCTCTGCGCGGCGCAGGCACTTTGGAGGCTTATGATTCAGATGGAAACCGGCTTATTCGGAGCGCGGTGCTGTTTGAGGACGCCGCTCAAAGGGCCCTCGGCCGGGATTAATCAGCGGCCGCGGCCGAGGGCCGGGGTGGCAGCGGTGGCGGCGCTCTCGGAGGCGTCGGGATGGGTTCGGCACCGCGGGCGCTGTGCCACGGTGGTCCCGCCAGGAGCTCGGGACCCCTGCCACGCTCCCACAGCCTTGGAGCGTCTTCAAGTGCCAGCTCATGGCGCTGCCAGGGCATTTGACACCTACTCTGTGAAACAAACCGGCCAAAGCCCAGCTTTAGGGTTTATGACACCGGCATGAATCGCTGTTTTCTTGTCTCATTCCATAATGCCGGAAACTTTGACCCCCAGCCCGGCATCTAGAGAGCATCTCCCTTTCCCAGCGCTTGCGGGAAGGAGGTAGGAGTCTGTTTTTCAGAGCCCTTCGCTGCTAAAATCCCCCAAGGCAGCAAAAACGTGTGCGTGTGGGAGAGAGAGAGCGAGGGGAGGAGGGAGAGCACAGAAGTAGAGGTTCCCAGTACTAAAATAATACCTTTTATTTTGAAAAAAAAAAAAATCAGTGCTGAGATCTGGCAACACGTGGGTTTCCCAAAGCCTTTTGCAAAGCCCGTGGCGGCGATAACAGCCCGTCGCGCTCGGGGCAGCCAAGCCACGCCACCACCCGTCTCCCGTGGCCTCCTCGGGTGCTCACTATCTGCCTCAGCCATCTCTGCCAGCTCGCCCACGCTGCACCCGCCACCCCCGAGGTGTCTGCAATTCCCCAGCACCTCTCCAGCAGCTCCGGAAAAGCCAAAGCCCAGCTCCTGCCTGCCCTTCACCCACGCCTGCCCCAGCCCAGCACAGGGAGCAGAGCAAGGGCGGTTTCTGAGACCGAACCACACCATCCTCCCTCCTGAAGTGAAGCAACAGCGACCTGGACCAGCCGGCCTGCGCTGGAGTCGAACACTGACATTTTGGAAGTGTTTGTAAACTGAAAAAGAGAGTAAAACATTTACTTTAGGTCACAGCACTTTGTTTCTCTAATTTTGATGTTTTGTTTTCACTGTGAAAAGTGGTCAAGAAGCCGAGCAGTTATTAGCTTACATTTCCAAATGAAAAGTTACTTTGAACCAGAAGAATTAGAAAAGTGTTATTTTAGCAATTTTGAGACCCACTCCTCCTCCCTTTCCAGAGTGATTTCAGTTAGAAACACACACATATCCAAACCAAACTTCCCATAAACATGTGTTTTTGAGAGATTAATACCCTTTCCACTGATAAAACCATGTAAATGGGATCCTGAGATTGGTTATTTCAAGCCCTTGCTCATATCACAGAGAGCCTGAACCAAACTGAGCCCAGACCTGCCACAGAGGAACACTTTTCTTCTCCATTAGAAAGGAATTCACTGTCCAGACTCGATGTTTTCTGGGCCTTGTCTAAGCATCATTATCTGGGTTCAATTGAAGTGTAATTGGCAACATGTTTTTCTAGGATTACACTTCATTATGAACAGAGCAGGGGCCCCGAAACCCACTTCTGTAATCGGATCCATTTTCCAGCCTGTGCTCCTGGAGAGTAGTTTATAATCATCCCCAGCAATCCTGGGGGGATTGTGAGGGCCATCTGACCCACCCCAGCTGAGGCAGAGACAGTGCTGAGACCCCTCCCGGGCCGGGTCAGTGGAGACCACAGGGGGGGATTACATGGGTTCAGCTGCGTGTGAGGGGAGCTGTGTTTCCATGAGCATCACCCACGGGAGGGAGTGGACAGACCACCCCTCTGTGGGCAGGGTGTGATGGGGTGCAGAAGTGGGGGGTCTGGAGCTGCAGAAATGGGGATTCTGTCCCTGCTTGCCTTTCCCTGGGCATGGATGCAGGTGGTTCCCATGGCACGCTGACCCCAAGTGCAGAGTCACAGACAGTGGGTGACCAAGCCCTGCCGAGAGCCAGTGTGCTCTTCCCTGAAGAGCTGCAGGCAGTGCCACAGTCAAGCCAGGGAATTATCAGAGGAAATCTGTCTCCAAGCCCTGAATTAACATCCCTGGCTCCATGCTCAGGGCTACCTCCCCTCTGAGAGCACAGCGAGCATTGCTGTAGTGCCTGTCCCCGTCCCCAGGACCCCTCTGAGACCCTCTGGGACTCAGGAGCCTGGTGAGAGCAGTGCCCTGCTCTGGCTGGCTGTGCCTCCCCGTGGTGGGAACTGTTTCCAGAGGATGGGTGTCACGAGGATGGGGCTAAGCCATCCATCACACCCAGCACTAATTGGCTACCCTGCTTCAGAGGCCAAGGAATAAGTGAGCTGCAAAGATTGATGTCCCTTCCCTGCAGCAGGAAAAACTCTCCAGGCCAGGGCTGAGGGTGGATCCCTGCCAGGAACCTGGGATTGCCCAGGTTTGCCTGTGCCAGCCGGCTCCTGGGGGTGAGAGGCTCCAGCCTAAATGTCCCTGGAGGAGTGATGGTCAGCCCAGCCACCAACTCCCCTCCCATGCTGGGACCACACTGCTTCCTCCCCTCCCTTCTTCTCAGCTCTGGGAAATGTCCCAGGAGAGTGACCAGCTGTGAAAAGTTGCAGCAGCTGGAATGTGGGAGGGAGGGCAAGGCTTCTGGAAAGCCAGAGGCAGCAGGAGCAGGACTTATCTGTTACCTCCCCGTGAACTGACACCTCTTGTTTAACCCCGTGCATGCCTGGAATGCCCTGTCCGCACATCTTCAGTCAACATCACCTCCAGCCTCGGGTCCCAGCGCCGCCTGCCAGAGCCACAGCTGGAATTCCCACAGCAGAGGCGTCTCCGGGCGGCTGGATGGGGTTCCTGGCTGCGATGCTGTGGACGGGCTGCCTCGTCCTGTGGCTGAGCAGGGGCATTCAGCACACACGGCAGGGTCAGGCGGGGCTTTCGGGAGGTGATTTGGGATGAAAGTGTGTAGGTCTGAACATGGTATCACCTCCGTGTTTTGTCAGGTGTGGAGCACAGCCAGGGGAGGATTGTTTGCCGTGGCTCCGCTCCAAGCCAGAGGCTCTACAATTGCAAACCCTCCCCACTTCCCCAGCCCACGCAATGCAGAGCCGGCCCAGCCGACTGCTGTGGGCAGGCCAGGGGAGGGAAAAACAACATTTTCCCACAAAGCCGCGGCCTCACCCTTCCCCAGGCAGGGACGGGGCAGATCCTGGATGTGCTCGGGGCCCGACTGAAACTCGGCGCTGCCCTCTCTGTCCTGGCACGGCGCTCTGTGCCCTCACACCTATTGCCCCGAGGCAGTCTGCGGCCAGGAATGTAGCTCAGCCCTGCAAATCCCGTGGGATGGGGCGCCACGAGGCTGCACCTGCCGAGCTCACGGCTGGGATCCCTCAGAGGAGCTGCTGTCTCTGCAGGACGTGGTGCTTGTGCCCCTGAGCCCGGGGCAGGGCTGGGTCCCACGGAGTGGGTGCCAGGTGTGGGGCAGCTCTGTCACTGTGTCCCCGTGTCAGTGGGGCTGGAGGGCAGCCGAGGACAGGATCACCTCCCGCTCTGGAGCCAACAGTAGATCCTGATGGTTTAGCATCAGATGCCACCAGCAGTTCACACTTGACTGCCTTTGCCTCAGTTTCCCCACCCCTGTTGACGCCGCTGCACTGGGCACTCGCTGCACAGAGAAGCCACGATGAGTGGTCATTAATACTGCCCCGTGCCTGCTGACAGACAGGGTTACTGGCTCATGCAGGAGCCCAAGCCGAGGTCAGGGCTCCCCTGTGGCTACACAGACAGGCCCTGGAGACTCACTGTTGTTGGATGCTGGTCTGCTCCTCTCTGGCCCTTTGGACCCAGAGAGGGTGATGCAGACCAGGTGAGCTGCTGCAGCAGAGGACAGTGCCCATGCCTGCTGCAGCCCTGGTGCCCTTGGCTCTCACCAGCATGGACAGGATGAGCTGAACCCAGAGGTGCCAGCCCAGCTCTGTCTCTGCCTGCTGGAAGGACGTGGATGGCCTTAAGGCTGGACCTGTGCTAAGCAACAAGAGGAGCTGGGACGGGAAAACCCATGGCTGGTGAAGTGAGGTTCTGGCCTTCCCCCGGGGCCAGTCCCAGGGCTCCAGTGAACACAATGCCTTTGTTTGGGACTTGGCCTGCACAAGGAGCCCTTCCCTCACTCTGCCCCAAAACACCAACTCTTCAAAAGGCCTGTTCTCCCCCTCCCCTTCCCCCAGCAATGCTAATGTGCCAGGCCTCTTCTCATGAACCCTGGGAGAGATCAGGCCGGTAGACAGTTTCACCACTTGTTAAATGTGTGTTTAGCGATCTTGTGAGTAGACAAGAACAAATACAAACAAGCCAGGCTGGAGAGCCCCTGCCCCTCCGCCCTGCCTGGAACGCACCAGCCCCGAGCCTTTCTTCTCTAACCACTTCAAACTTTCATTTCTTCTGAAGCCACAACAAGGCACACTTTGTAAAGCAAATGAGTAAACAGCAACTTTCAGCTTAAAAGGAAAACAAGGGGGAGGGACTGTTTTTAATTACTGGATTTTAAAAAGGGCTTTATTCAGTTAATTGCTTTCTGTTGTAAAATGTTCCGCACACAGCCCCGGTTCTAGCTGTGTTGCTGCTGGCCAGATGGCACTGCAGAGGCAATGACAGCATGTGCCTTCACTGCCTGGGTACACAAGTGCCTTGAGCATTCACAGCCATTGCCCGAGCCCTCCCAGCCTCATGGAAGTGACTCGAGGCACCAAGTTGTGCTCAGACACGACCAGTGGTTTGGCGTGGCCAACTCCTGTCGCTCCCAAGGGAGCGGAGGGAGAGCGGTCGGCACGCACGGAGGAGCCTCTGCAGCGTCTCACATCGAGTTCCCCAAAGGGCTGATTGCTGTTGACTGCCTTGGCTGCAGCGTGTCACCTTCCCAGCCAGGGGGGGACCCGATGTTCGTGCGAGGGGCTGAGCTCAGCCGCGTCCCACCCTGCTCAGCGGGGAGGGTGACGGAGCTGCGGGGTCTGGCACGGCCGCCGGCGAGCGCGGAGGCACGGGAAGGTCTCCGTGTGCATGTGGCTTGCTGCTGCAATGTGGAACGGATTCCAGCTGTATTCCTGATGATCACAACCAGCTTGGAAGATACCCCGAGTCCTTGGAGACAGATGGATTAAAAATAGAGAGCTAAGAGGTGCATGAAAGGATCTTTAGCAGAAACGCCACCAGTGAGGTTGTCGCTGTGCTGGGACAGATGGCACAGGGAAGGGACAGGGACAGGAGGCAGCAGGGGATTCCTTTCAAATTGGATAGGCCCCAGAAAGGAAAGAGTGAGGAAAAGAAATGGAGCCAGAATGGTCTTGGGCTCCTGGCACAGTGAGGCTCTGAACCCTGGTGGCTCCTCAGTGCGCCCTGGGCACTGCAGGGGTGTCCACAAGGCCCTGGAGAGCAGGTGCCTCAGAGCAGGGGCAGTCAGAACAGGGGAAGATGGAGAGAGGTTTGTTACCAACGTGGAGCTCTCAGGAGCATGAGCTGAGTCCTCCTGTGCCAACCTCCATGGGGGAGCAGATGTGTGGGGGGAAACAGGGACAAGGAGGCTCCAGTCCCCGTTCAGTAGGGATGGGGATCATCCCCTGCCCCTTCCAGCACAGGAAAGGGGAAGCGCACATCCGAAGGACTTCCAAAGACACCGGCCCTCTGCCAGAGAGGCCCCGGGGTCAGGGATCATGCAGGGTTCAGGGCAGTGAGAGGGCTGGCCTGGGGGGAAGCCACGGCTTTCCCTCCTTGCACAGCTGCTCCCCTTTTAGTGTGGCCCCCTCAACACAGGTTGGGGTTTTCCATGTTGGTGCTTCCCATAGAATTACCAAGGTTAGAAAACACCCTTAAAATGAAGTCCAACTGTTAACCCAGCATCTCTGTGTTCTCCACTAAACCACATCCCCAGGAGCCACATCCACATGTTTTTTGACCACTTCCAGGACTGCTTATTCCACCCCTGTCCTGGGCAGCTGTGCCAGTGCCTGACCACCCTTTCAGAGAAGAAATTTTCAATAATATCCAATCTGAACCTTCACTGGCACAACTTGAGGCCATTTCCTCTGGTCCTGTCACTGGTTCCCTGGGAGAAGAGATGGATTCCCACCAGGGTGCCCCCTCGGGTCAGGGAGTTCCAGAGAGTGAGAAGGTCCCCCCTGAGCCTCCCTTTCTCCAGGCTGAGCCCCCCCAGCTCCCTCATCCGCTCCTTCTCCGACTTGTGCTCCACTCGGCCGCTTTGATCAGGCAATCTCCTCGGAGAAAACAAACCCAGGAGGGAGCACTGGCAGCCAGAGTGTGTTCAGGGGGGTTTTGGAGCCCCGTGCCCAGGCAGCTTTCCTGCCGGGGAGCCCTTTCCCCGCGCCCACCGCGGCGGGGCGGGGGCTCCTGCCAGCAGCAGCTGCTGCTGAATGCTCACTTTCTCTAGTTGAATAGCAGGAAGTTAAATCTTGTTTCTTTGCCTTTCAGGCTGTCAGTTGGAACAATCGCCCACCTGTGGCACCACCCCGGGGGTATAAATAAGGAACAAAACACAATACTGCCGGAGGAGTGGATGGTGTTCCCAGAAGATCCCCTGATATTGTGTGCCACAGCGTGAGCCCACACCGAGGAGAGGTGTCTGTGCTGCAGGGGGCACGTGGGCTGCCCCACAGGCTTCCAGGGTGGTGTGGGAACAGCTTCCAGGCAAAGGGATTGAACCCACAGGGCGATGCACAGAGCACATGGGTACCATGGTGTTTTCCCCCTGAAAAGGTGAGGCAATAATACAATGGGAGGTTTTTATGCAGTCAATCTATTTAAGGGTTTCCCCCTTTGCTTTTATATTGGAAAAATACATGTCTTGCCAGTGAGATGAAATTTCTTCCTTCTCTTTAATCCCTTCCCCACCTCCTCGAGCTGTGTCTGTTCCCACGGCCTCACTGTGCCTGGGAGTCACCGGCTGCTCCTGCAGCCTCCCTGTGCCTGGAGCCTCCCAACAAAGCTCACTCCATTTTCACACCTGGAAGCATCCACAGACCCTCCCAGCCACGGCACTGGTGTGTTAAACGTGGTCTGTGTGTAGAGACGGCCGTACCCCGTGCCCTGTGGGTGCTGTGGCAGCCAGAGCAGCGCTGTTACCCGGGCAGGGCGGGTGAACGCCGTGAGCTCAGCACAGGGAGCAGCCGCAAGGCTGTGCGAGGATATCCACCAGGGGTTTAAGTGCCAGGGGCTCTGCTGGCACAGCTGGTGCTCCCATCCTGCCCTGCTGTCTCCAGGGCAGAGGCTGGTGTGTGCTGGTGGCTGCCCCGTGTGCTGCCAGGCGGCTGCACAGCCCAGAGCGAGCGAGGGCTGCGCCTCCCTCCGCCACCTCCGGCCCCCGCAGCATCCTCCCCTCGCAGCATCAGCCCGCAGGGATGCTCCCCAGGCAGCGGCCGGCACAGCTGGGCCGAGTCCGACAGCTGTGCACAGCTGGAGGAGGCGCAGCTGAGGACAGGGTGGGGGAAGGCTGCGGTGCGGACCCTCCGGGAAGGGGCAGGCGCGGCGGGGAGGGCAGTGGGAGCCACCGGCGCTCTTGCACACGCACTCACACGGGCCGACGCTGTTGCCACGAGAGGAAATCATTAATTTGCTGGGAATAAAGTCGGCAGTGAGTCAGAAAACATCCCTCTCCTGACGTGCTGGAGAAAAGGCTCCCAGCCTCCCCGAGCACCCTCCCTGCCTGCAGCCCTGTCCCCTTTGTGTGGAGGGACAGGGCTGGCACAACGGGCGTTTGTCCAGGCACCACATCCCCCTGCCAGGAAGGAATGTGGGCAGTCTGGGGACCACATGCCCTGCGTGCTGGCATGGAACACAGCCGGGCTCCGCTCAGCTGCAGGACCCCTCTCTGCCCCCACGGGACTCACAGCCCCTTGCCCGGGGGTGCTCCCACCTCCCCAGTGCCATGGGCGGGGGAACGTGGCCGTGTCCCCCTCCCTGACACCCTTTGTCAGTCGCTGTGGTGACAGCCATGGCACAAATGCCACTTCCCTGTTTGTTTTCCCACTGCTGCCGCGGCGGGGGCAGCCACAGCCCCCGAGTGGAGCCGGGGTATTCAGGGCTCAGCAGCCTGAATGAAGCCAGATCCCTGGACACATTCCTGTGGTTGGTTTTTTTTTTTCCTTCTTCTTCCTTTTTTCTCTTTCTTCTCCCCCCTCCTCTTCTCCCTCGCTTGGCACAAGCTAAAGGATTCAAAAGGAAGCCAGGCTTGGCAGACACGGGGGGAGGAGGGAGTGGGGAGATGAAAGAAGGCCTCTCTCCAGCTTTCTCTTCCAGTTCCCACACTCTGCCGGCGCGGAGAGCTCCTAATGATTCCCAGGCGCACCTGGAGGAGCCGCTCGGCTGCCGAGGAAGGGGGGGCCCGTCTGTGCAGCCAGCAGGACAGGGCTGTGGGGCAGCCCCATCGCCGGGTCACCCTGGGTGACAAGGTGCCTGGGCTGGCAGCCTCGCCGTGCTGGCACTTATGTGCCACACGCCAGAACTGGAACTGAGGAAAACCCTTTCATGCCCAGCTTGGTGGGCTTCGAGCAGCTGCCCTCCCCATGGGGGCCATACCCCGTGAGGCGGTGGGTTGGGGACCACCCTGGGGGCTGTGCTGAGCAGAGACAGCCACTCACACGCTCCCCAGTCACACACCTGGAGTGGAAGTTGCTCCGGGTGGCACTGCACGAGGTGGTGATGACACTTGGGGAGCCAGGGAGGGGGACAGCGGCCACCGTGCCACTCTGTGGCTGTGCCACGCAGCCCTCCACGCCCTCTCGTGGCACCCACTCAGCACCACAACTGTCCCTGTCCCCGTGGCTGTGGCAGCAGAACAAGGACCCTGTTCCCTGCAAACGCAGCCCCACCGGGACGGCTGTGAACTCCAGCACGCTCAACCACATCCAGCTGCGCTCCAATTCCCGCCAGATGCAGCCCAAAATGCCCAGGGCTGGCAGAACCAGGCACCCCTCACAGGGCATTCAGGGCAAATTTTCCCTCATTCCTCCTCCCTGGCACCCGCAGCTACTCTGGGCAGCCTGTGCCAGTGCCTCACTACTTTACGGGGAGAGTCTATTCTAGTATCCAGTCTAAATCTGCCCTCCTTCAGCTCAAGGCATTCCCCCTTGTCCTGTCACTCCACACCCTTGTCCAAAGCCCCTCTCTGTCTCTCTTGGAGCCCCTTTAGGTACTGAGATCCCCTCCTGTCCTCTCCTCCCTGGGGGATCGTGGCACAGTCCTACCCAGCACAGCGCTGCCAGCAAAGCTTTGAAGTGCAGCCCTGGTAACAGAACCTTCACTGCAGGAATGGGACAGTGCCAGGACAGAGGGATCTCTGCCTCCCTTGCTCGCTGCTCTGGCCAGAACTGGGAAAACAAGGTACTTTTTTAAAAGGGGGATTTCCAGGCAGGGAATAGAGTGGATTTGCTCTGCAGTTACAAGATCTTTGCCCTCTTGGTGCTGCTCCAGCCCAGTAACCAAAGGGTTATTCCCACCAGCGTGGGTGGAAGCTCTTCCCACAGAGATATCCCCATGGAGTTATCCCACAGCTGTCTTAAGGACCAGCACCAAGCCGTGGACACCAGTGGTTCCCAGTCAGAGCCAGACAACTCCCAGTTCTGGGGGCAAGGCACAAGCCAAGTGCGAGGTGGGTGTGTGGACCCCACTGACTCCTCCTGGCGAGGGGCCAGGCCCCAGACAGAGACTGGAGCATCTCCCAAGGAGCTGGCCCAGCGTGGAGCTGTGTCCTGGCAGCAGGAGCCGCCGGGTCCCTCTGTCAGGGGGTGATGAGTGGGGTGAGGAGCAGCCTCACACACACCCCGTTGAGTCACAGCTTCGTTGGTGGCCTCGCAGCACGAGGTGGCTGAGCCAGCCCTGCCTGCACTCCAGGGACCCATTTTAGGCACCGGTGACAGAGACATCAGCAAACACAGCTATAAATAGTGGTGTCAAAGGAACGATGGTCGGGCTGTTCAAATCCTGGCACGGCCCCACGAGCACTGATAGCAAGTGCCCTTTGCTTGTTCTCTTGCCGCCGGGTCCTCTTATCTGTTCTCCCAACCCTGGGTGTTTCTGTCACCCTGTCACCACGTCCCTTGCACTGACATTTTACCCTCCTGGGATGGCTGCAGGTCCCTGCTGGTGTTGTTGGTGCCTATTCTGCAATCCACAAAGGATGTAAAACTGAATGGGCTGCAGGGATGAGTGGAGTTGCCACCTGGAACCCCTCATGGCCCCTCAGGGTGTCAGGACAGACCTGTATTTGTGTGGCCTCTCCACACAGGACCTGCTGCCATCCCTGCAGAGACACGGGGTCTCACAGCACTCCAGAGCACCCCTGGATTTCTGCCTCCCTCCCCCAAGGGGCTGGAGTCATCCCCAGACAGGACATTCCCTCTGGATCATTCCTTGGTCTTGGATTCCTCTGGAAGTGTTCAAGGCCAGACTGAAAGGGGGCTGTGAGCAGCCTGCTCTGGTGGAACGTGTCCCTGCTCATGGCAGGGTGTGGGACTGAAAGAACTTTAATGTCCCTTCCAACTCAAACCAATCTGGGATTTCATAATTCATCCCGATCTCATCTGTCACAGTGATGGGGAAACTGAGGCAGGGAGGTGCAATGACTGACCTGATGCACATGAAGGAGCAGGACAGCAGAGTCCTCTCTCTGCCCGACCTCCCTGCCACACAGCTGGTCATCAGGGGTGTCCCACCCGCACTGAGACACCTCACAAGTTGCTGGGGTTAAATTCTGGATTTGTCATGAAAAGCAGCTCTTGCTATTGAGGGCTGTGATTACCTCGGGAACATCTGCACTGCCGAGTGCTGAGCGGCAGCACGATCCCCCGGCAGCTCTGCCCCCGCCGCTCCTCCTCCACCGGCTTCCTTTCAAAGCACTCACTGCAAAGCCCTGCAATGCCTGGCAAAGGAAGAAGCTCAGAAAACAGGCAACAGAAACAAAACCTCAGGCTTGCAGCAAAGCAATGACAAAACATCCTGGACCCACCTGCGCAGACCTCCCCCTTCCCTCCCTGCATGCCTTGGCCCATGTCCTTCCATGACCCGTTGGCTCCCTGGCCCCTGTGTGAACCTTGGGGTCAAGGGCTTGGGGTGGACATCGTGGCCTCTCAGAGCTTGAGAGACCCACCTGGATTTTCACTGGTGCAACATGGGCTGGAACCTGCTGGAATTTGATGTTTCCCCCAGGCACCCGGTGCACGAACACGCAGGGCTGGGGATGGGCTGGGGGAGCCATTCCAGCACCCAAGAAACTCTCTGCTGAGGGCCATCCGTCCCTTAAATGAACACCCATAGCAGGGATGCTGCCCTGGGGCCTATGGACATTCCTTGGCTATATTTGGTGCTGGATGGAGAATTTGTTGCTTCCCCTTAACCCATCTGCTCCCCGTATTGGCAGGGAGGAGCCAACACCAGAACTGCAGTGTCACTACTCGGATACACCCGGTACTTCAGCAGCAATAAATCTCCTCTGGTAAGCTTTTGCTGCCTCCCACCTGTTGGCTAAGAGAAGATCAAGTTGACAAAGTCTTCTGCCAAACTGTATTTTTATCCAGGGTTTCATCACAAGTCCAAGTTCCCACAAAAGCCTTTCACGAAGCAGAGGGAGGCGGTTGTATCACTGCACATCTCAGCTCTGGAATCCCACCTCTCCCAGAGATCTCCAGTTCCAAAGTGGGTGTTTTAATTACATTTTCTGAATTCCCTGAACTCCCAAAACTCTCTTTAGCTTCTTGTCACTCCCACCCATAACCCAAAAACCTTGGAGGTCCCAAGCAGTGGCCCCAGACAGCCAAAATTCTCATTGTGAGGAAGGCGACTGAGAGAGCCAGGCTGGGACCAACACAGTTTATTACAGAAAAACACCCCGAGGGATTTCATTAACATGGCAAAAAACCACTGGAGGACAATGAAGTGAAACCCACAGCAACAACACACAGCAGGAAAGCCCAGTTGTCTGCCAGGACAGCACAAGAGGCACAACAGCTCCAGCCCATCCAGGTGGGAGTGCCCAGCCCATGGAGCTGATCCCAGGGACCTCATCACACCCCCAGCCCCAGGGGTCATCGTGGATGGGCACACGAGGAAAATACACAAACAGCAAATCCATGTTTTCCAGTTGTAAAGAGGGAGGAGAAAAAAAGGTAAGAAGCCACGTGGATAAAAGCAAATGGGGCATCCACTGTGGAAATGGAAAATCCCCTCTCAGGAAGGACTTGGGAGGGAGAAAGGAGGTTTGTCTCACATGGGGCCCATTTCCTGAGCCCCACACCTCCCAGGGAGCCCCTAACCTGCCCTGGCAGCAGGAGGACCCTAAGCAGAGTCACTAGAACCCTGTCCCCAGCTTGCACCCAGCTCCCTGTGCATCTCAGGGCCTGGCCAGGCAGCAGGAAAAGCTGCTGAGACGGAGGGCTCTGCCCCCAAATCACAACGCATCACTTCCCTAGAGCTCCCAGCACCTCCAGACAGGGAATGCATCTCCTGCCAGCCCAGCCCTGCCGTCCAAGGCATTCCCAACAGCACCCGGTGCCATCCCCCTCCCCGTGGCCGTGCCTGCACCCTGAGCCAACCCCACTGGCACCCTGCCCTCTTCCCAAGGGCTGGGTGACAATTCCATTCCTCCTGCAACATCCCTCCTGTGTGCAAGCTGAGCTTGGCTGGGCTTCCACGATGTGATCTTCAGGAAACACCTTGGAAATGTTTACTGGGAGACCAGGCTGTGCACACCCTCCCAGCTGCCAAAAAGGTCTCCGAGATCCAGCTCAGATCCCAAAATCTTGGGTTCACATTAAAAAGATGAGACCTTTCTACAAACCTGAATGTTAACAGCTGCGTTCCCGAGATACTCATTTCTTTGAAGATTGTTTTTTGTTTGTTTGAATGTTAGACCTTCCTCTGGGGTGTTTGTCACCCAGATGTGACAAAGAACAGTCTGTCAAAGAGTTTGGGGGAGGAAAAGTGCAATTTGCTTTTCACTGCTATAGCAGGATTTAGTGCAATGAGGAAAGTCTCCCAAGCCACTGAAGGCATCACCAGCTTGTTTATGTATTCCTCAAAAGTGCAATAACACAAGCTCCAGCCTCGCTGTTTGAGCTGAAACTTCCCTGGAAAGAGCCCAAGGCAGACTCAACCCTTGGGAAACTTCAGCCCATGGAGTTTGTAGAAAACTGCTATCTGCCAACACTAAGCATCCTTCCTGCTCAGCTGTGGGGTGTAGTACAAAAAGAAATAAAGGGAGAAAAAAAAACAAGGGAGAAATAATCTTTAAATTTTCCTCCTGAGAGTGTCCTTTGGGACAGGGCTTTGAGCAGAAATGTCAGTGTGATTTTCACACCAGTTTCTCTCCAACTGATTTCTCGTCCTGTTTTTCAATCGGAGATTTGGTTCTCTCTCAGCATCACTTGCAGACGTGTCTATTTTAGGAAACACCAGAGGTTTTAAGAAACTGAGGAGAAAAAGATTATC
This sequence comes from Formicarius rufipectus, assembly GCA_013399695.1. Classification (NCBI taxonomy): domain Eukaryota; kingdom Metazoa; phylum Chordata; class Aves; order Passeriformes; family Formicariidae; genus Formicarius; species Formicarius rufipectus. The sequence continues at coordinate 96,070 of VXAU01003948.1, read as the reverse complement.
AACTCATATGGGCTCAGCCTAGAAAGGGAGAAAAAATCCTTTAATTAAAATCCCCAGGCTGAAATTCTCTGCAGATTTACCTAAATGGACTTCAAATGATGTCCCTAATATATCAGGGCCTGCTTTCAACTTAATTCAAGCCCTGGGCATGTGTCTGCAGCCCCTGGACGGCTCACGGGTGAGCTGGGCTTTGGATGCCTCACTGAGGTTATTATTTTAAAGTGCTAAATCATGCAAGTGTGAAACCCAAATAAAAAATCCTGGGCCAACAATACATTAGCCCAAAGCTCCAAGCAGGAAATAGGATTTTTTCATTTTAATATGAAAGTATTTGTTTCTCTTTTTCCAAATTTAAGCTGTTCAGCAAGAAAAATCCTGATGAAAGGACAGACGCTGAATATTTTCTGGTCGGGGAGCAGGAGCTGGGTTTGTGAAGCAACAATATTACTGTTTAATTTTAGCTAAAAGGGACATTTTGTTTCAAAGCTGAAAGGTTTTTGGGTGTTCCCCAGTTTCCAGTTCAGCCTAAACATCTGCTTTAGAAGTCAAAGTCTTTGGGAGTTACCTGGGGTTTTAAATAAACACCAATAGGTGAAACCTGCCTGGCACGAAGAGTCCACCGAGGCAGCTCCATCCTCGAGGGACTTTGCCTGAAGCAAGTGCAGAGCACACAGACAGACTGGGAAAACGGCTCACGGGATGCCTGGCGCAGAGGAGCCTCCAGTCCCACGAGGAGCAGGGGCAACACCACAACATCCCAAAAAAAAGAGGTGAAGGGAAGCGTTTCATCACCCCCCTCTGTGCCCCCGACATGGCTCCCACTGGGGAACAACCTCACGTTCCCCAGCACAGACACCCTCTGCCCTGCAGACCACCACCCCAGGGGCAGTGTGGCACGCGGGGTGAGGTCCACGCCAGGGGCCGCAGGACCAGCCACGTCCACTATTTACTGTTGGGGGTTTGCTTCTCCTGCGCCGGCCGCTTGTGCTTCTGGGCGACGCCGTAGGGCACGTGGGCAGCCACGGTGCCCATCTCCTGGGCTCCCTCCACGTGGAACATCTGGTCGTCGAAGAAGATGTGAGGACGGATCTTCCTCAGCAGCGGCCCCTTGGGAGCCCCTGCCAGGAACAGAGCCTCGTCGGTCTCCAGGCCCCAGCTGCGCAGAGTCTTTAGGGCGCGGGCGCCCGAGCTGGCCGCGCTGCGGGCGGTCACCAGGTACGTGCGGATGGGGCACTCCAGGCGCAGCCCCTTGGAGTAGAACTTCTTCTGCAGCTTCCCCAGCGCCTCCAGGAAGCCCTTCAGCGGTCCCTGCCCAAGCAAGGAGAAACCATCGCTTTGCAGGCCGACATGGCATCCCTATTGCTCCTTATGGGCCCCCCAAAACGACAGCAAGGGTCCCATCACAGCGTCCCAGCGGCTGCTGACCTTCCCCACCTCACACTCCACGTGCCCATCTCTGCCTTGTTCCCAGAGAGGAGAGCATCCCTGCGGGCTGCCTCTCTCCCAGAGCCTTTCCCCGGCTTCCCCCCAGCGCTACCTGTGCCAGAGGCTTGTTCTCGTGAGCCTTCTCATGCTCGAAGAACATGTCCAAGCCGTGAGCCTTCACGATCTGCTCCGACTCATCCGAGAACAGCACGGCGTCCCCGTCGAACGCCACCCGCAGCTGGTTCTCCGACACCTCCAGGTCTCTGCTGGGGCTGAAGATGGTGGCTGCAGCAATCCCTGCAGAGGCAAAGCGTGAGGCAAGAGGTGGCACTTATCCACGGATCTGTCCTCGTGGCGCATCCGCTGCAGAGCAGAGCAGAACACGACGGGCTGGAAGCAAGCGCTGCAAGGAAATGCACCCAGGAGTGCCTGCAGCTTGGCCCCAAGGCCTTTTCCAGCAAAAACAAATCCCCAGATGACAAATCACCCTTTGCATACACAAACTAATGAGGAAAAACACCGCCTCTGTCTTGGAAGAGCTGTGGAGCTCATGTAGAAGCTTATTTCTATGGAAACTAGAGGCTCTTTGGAGCATCAGAGGTGTGGGACAAGGCAAACCTCAGTCAATGCAGACATACGGGTATTGGAGCTGTCGCTCCTGGCACCAACCCCCTGAGGGCTCCAGGCTCCCCCCCCTGCCCTGCCCAGGCTGGACCCCAGACTCACCCTCTTCAATGGCCCCACTCACTTTCTCGGCGTCGGACGAGAGGTAGAGGTTGGTGTGATAGGCCTTGAGGTAACAGATGGGGCTGTTCCCTCCCGTCATGCAGAACCTCTCGATGAACAGATCTGAGGGCACACAGACCCCGGGGTGAGCCCCCCGGCCCCCCTGATGAGCTCCCCGAGGCATCCCAAGACTCGGCAGGGCTGGGCTCCTCCCGGTTCTGCTGCCCAGCAGCAGGGCCAGCAGCCAGAGCACCTCAGCACCACCCAAATCCCACTCTCAGCACCCAGGAAATTTGGGAGAAGTGGGCTCAGCGGGCAGCTGGGAGGAGGAGACAGGAGAAAACCACTCCTTTTCCCACAGCCGAGCGATGAGGCCGCCCAAAATCCATCAGCCTCGCTCCCGGCTCACCGTAGTGGTTGATGCTGTTGATGAGACGAACCCCAACCTGGGCGTGGTTGTTGGTCATGAGGACGATGTCGAAGAGCTCCTCGCTGTCGGGGTACAGCTCCCTCAGCTGTGCGTTCACCGCCTCCAGCGCCTGCAGCACCCATGGCAGGGGGGGTCAGGCAGCCCCCAGCACGGCCACGGCCCCCTCCCACCCAGCAAAACACTCCTCTGCACCCACCCAGGGATGTGGCCCAACCCCAGAGACACCCCGAGCCAGCACCCACTGGGAGAAAACAGAGTGGTTTGGGGGGAAAAGCCCACGGAGCTGCTCTTCTATTTTCAAACATAAAAGGTTCTGAGCTCAGGAAATCAGCTCGATCAGAAACAGAACAAGTCTCTCCCCACCAAGTGGATTAGCTTATTCGCTGGGAACGGGCAAGAGATGGCCCCGGTGAACACCCAAAGCTGCACTAAATCCAGCAGACCGAGGGTAGAGATCAGGAAATGTTTTTCAAGTTTGAAGTGCCTCATTCCAGCATGTCAGAATTAGAAACTGGCCAACTCTGCAGCAAGGCTGAACTCAGCCAATTCACAAGAATAAATATATTGCAATAATAATAATTTTTAAAAGCTACAAAAATTCCCTAAAGGGAAACTTTAAATATGATTCAAAGAGATGATTTCTTCAATTCTTGGGCTCAGTTACCAAAATCCAGTGTTTGCTCAGCCCTGGAAGCAGCACGCCCCTTTCCAGGAGGTTTATTTGCCCTCTCTTTGCTCAGTGGCCACATCCCTCCTGCCACCCCGCTCAGCTGCCCCCCGGCCCCTCCACAAGCATCCTCAGCACTCCCCTCTGCCCAGACCTTTCGGGTCAGGTTCCCGCTGCTGATTCACCTGAGGTGGGCGGGTGCTCACCTTGACGAAGGGAAAGGCAGCCCCGGGGAGGAAGGGCTCGTTCTCATGGTCCAGCTGGTATTTCACATAGGCCTCCACGCCCTGCTCGTTGTAGATCTTCTGCTCCTCCTCCATGCGGAACAGCGCCCGCGACGACACGGCGATGGTGATGGCGTTCTCGGGCTTTGGCTGTGGGCACAGGCACACCTTGGGCAGGCGGCCCCTGCTCCCGGCCCCGCTGCCTGTCACGGCGGCTGTTCCCTCCCAGCATCACAGGCCAGGGGGTGGGTGACACCCCCGCAGCGATTTGGAGGACAAGGGGCAGCTGAAACCCTGAGCTGAACCCAGTGGTTCAACAGGTGAAGCCCCGATACCCCATCCCCACACATCTGGGATGCCTGAGATCCCATTCCCAAGTCTTGCCAATGCAAACAGGCTCCCAGACCCAATGGAGTATCCCAGGAGAACTGTTCACAACTCCATGCAGAAGGGATTTTTGTGGCTTTCCCCACTCCCCAGCCAGGAAAAACCACTCTGCAGCTCAGCCAGAGCCGCATCCCTGATGCCGTCCAGATGTGACAAGCAACCCATGCCAGCTCGGCTTCTAAAAACACTTGGTAGAGTTATTGTGGGTGGAAACATGACAAACAGGTGCTGCAAGGAATGATTTATGAGTCATTGTTATTAATGTTCGAAGGCTTGATCCAAAATCCACTGAAGTCAACAAGTGGAGTTTGTCAGGGAGGGAGGGAACAGCAGGAAAGTCAATCTCACCTTAACCCCCCCCCCGTCCTCCCTCTCCCCTTGGAGGGCAGGGAGGTGTTAATCCCCATCACTCACTTGCAAGCACAAAAATAAGTTAATTACTGGTGGCCAGTGAGAACCCCTCACTGCCAGGACAGCAAACCCGACGGAGGGACAGAGGGTGGCACAGCCAGCGCTGCCGCAGCAGAGCCTGCAGTGAGTCCAGGGAGCAGGACGGGGCTCGGGGGCTCCCTGGGAGCTCAGGGATGCAGCTCTGCAGGGAGCCTGTGAAATCCAGGTGTCAGCGCTGCAGAAACCACTCCCCTGTGATCTCCAGGATCCTCTGGGGCATTACCCCGTGAGTAATCCGCTGGCAATGCCGTTTGCCCACGGGGTGGAGGGTGCCTCCGCCAGCTGCTCCGCACACCCGGGTGCTCCAAAGTTCAAGCTCCCACCCTGCCTAGGGCAGAGCTTTATAGGAACAGCAGCCTGGCAACCACGAGGTGTTCCATCCACGTCGGGGATTCGCTCCCCGCAGGGTTGGGCTTGTCCTTGGGCTGGCTCTGGCCCCAGCCCGGCACGCAGGCACACCCTGGAATGAGTCACTGCGAGCCTCCATCCCCTTCCCAGCACCAAACCCCCCTGTAAGAGGTGCCCGGGGCCAGCCCTTCAGCGTGGTCAGTCACCTCTCCAAGCCTGCATCCCTCCCCAAAATCCCTGGCAAAGCGATTAAGCAGCGGGTGATTCAGACAAGACACAGATTAGCTCGGGCTGAGAACATCACTGCACTCACAGGGATCCCTTTCCTGCAGCATTTGCAGAGAAATAAGGTCCCGTTTGGAAGTGGCTCCTTTAGGAAGGCACGGGAACAACCCCCAGGACGTGCAGGATCACCCAGGCACATGCAGGAGCAGATCCATGGCACCAGGACTGCTCCAAGTGAACCAGAGCCAGCTCTCCAGGTACACTCAGCTCCCCAAGGGGTGTCAGCTATTAACTGGTCACGGGCCAAGTCCTGGAACTTCAACTCATTAATTAATAACACTGGTGTCATGGGCCATTTATTAACCGAAAATATTAATAACAACTGAAGTTCTTGGGACATCTGGCCATTAGCTGGAGTCCTGCCTCCCCTTCCTTCTCCTGAGTCCCTGCAGTGCTGGCTGTGTAGGAAAGCTGCCAGCTGTTTGCTCCCTGATGGACCACAGTGCCAAGCATCCTCCAGCACCAGCCCTGAAGGAAGATCCCTAGGAGAGCAGATAGGTCAGCAGCCCATAAATAACAGCACAGAGGCAAGAAGGGGGTCAAGAAGGATGTTTGGGGCCATAAACCAAGCCAGGTGCCCAGAGGGAATTTCCATCTCTGTCTCCCCACACACACACCCTGCACCCGGAGGGAGCACCTTGCGCAACAGCAACAGGCTGCTCAAGGTCCCTTCCCCACCACTCACAGGCACCAGCCTCCAGGAGGTTCATTTCAGAGGTAATAAACACAGCAATAAAAATAACCATAAGCTTGGGGCCTGACTCTGCCCCAGCGTGGGCTGCTGGAGCCCCAGGTGCCTGCGGGCAGGAAGCTTGGCCTCTGGGAATGGGACCTGCCCGATCCTTTTGGCTCCTGCCAAGGAAGATTTGCACCTTTGGAGCACTTTAGGCAGGAAAGTCTCACCCGGGTGTTACTGCAGCTCCCAGCTCCGGCTGGGCTGGAAGGGCCCTGCTGTTCTCTTGGAAATGCTGACATTTAAAAAATAAGGCAATTCTGCTCTGCGAGGAGGGATCTGTATTCTGACATTTCTTTGAAGTGGAGGTTTCATTTGGAAGCATTCCCTCCTCAGGGTTGTTTGGATGCTTCTCCATCATCCCCAATAGGGCTGCAGATGGTCATTACAGCGTTCAAAAATGGGCTTTAAAAAGCCTCAGTGCTCCAGGAACCACCGCACCTCAAATGCTCCAGCAGAGTGCTGTGAACAACCCAAAAAGTGCCACCTTTCCCCCAAAACAGTGATGCTTCAAGGCAAACACCCTTCTTTTGCAAAAGGAAGCATGTGCATGGGAGGGGTCCTGCTCACAGTGCTGGCTGGGATGCTTTTAGGCTCACAGCCCCCATCCCAACACAGGCTCCTGCTCTGGGTGCCCCGGTGCATTTGGGCACTGAATCACAAACCCTGTTTTCCCCTCGGAGCAACATCCAAGGTCAGCCAAGGTCAGTTAAAGCTCATCCAACACAAGCCCAGGCTCCACTCAGCCGAATCCAACTGAATTTGCTGCCTGGGGATCCATGGAGAGCTCCTCTCCCTTCCCACGGGAAGGTCAGATCCAGCCCCATCCTGAGCACTGAGCGAGAGGTTAATGATGTGTTTAAGAGAAGTAGGAGCAGGGAAGGCCCCACACTGACCCTGGGTCGACCCCTGTGGTTGGGCAAACAGAAGGGACAACCAGGACCACGACCTGACAGCCCAGCCCTCTGAAGAGGAACATCCTCCCTGGGCTCAGCTCCAGGTGGTCCACAAAGTCCAAACCCCACCTCAGATGCCTAAGTGACCTTTCCAACAGGGTCCAGATCCATCAAATGCAAAACCCGCCACAGACCTGAACCCCCAGTGTGGAGGTGAAGATGTATTTCAGGAGTGACTGGAAACAGCCCATTTTCCTCTGCAGACCCAACAGCTGGCAGCCTTTAAATAGCTCTTCTAATCAGATGTAAATCCTAAGCAGCCCCCCAAGGATTAGAGGCAGACCTTTGGAAAGCCCACAGGCTCCCAGGATGTGCAGCAGGACTGTGTCCTCCCACCCACAACAGCCACAGGTGCCCACAGGGAAGAGGAAGGGCTTGCTCCAGGACCAAGCATCACATCCACTCCAGCCATAGCATCCCAAAAATCAGGCACCCTGCTGAGCTGGATGGGACCCCAAGAGTGCAGGGGCAGAGTAAGGTGCTCAGAGGAAGCGAGCCAGAACAAGGTCAGTTCCCATTAACCCCGTGCAGCGTCCCCAGAGAGGCTGGGGGACATCTCCAGCCTTGCTGAGGAGTGCCAGGTCTCACTGCTGACCTGCCCAGCTGGCAGGGGCGAGGCTGGAGCAGCCCTGGGAGCCGGGGCGTGGGAGGAGCAGAGACCCCTGCAAAGTGGGAACACCCCATTAACACATTTCCCAGGCACAAATGGGTTCCTCACAATCACCCAGCCTCCTGCCACCTCTCAGCCCATGGCCAGGAAGGGGCAGCCCCCCCAGCTCACACCTGTCCCCCCACAGGTTCCTCTTGGGCTGAGAGGACAGACAGACCCGGCTCCCCAAGGGCACAGACAGACAACACCAAACCCCGTTTCCCACGTTCCCAGGGAGCTCTGGACACTGCAAGCCCCCCGCTCAGGATCAGATTAAAGTTCAGGGCGATGACTGGGATGGTTTTGAGTTTTCCAAGAACATTATTTATACTGCAGAAAAGAGCTCTGCAGCCGTCCATTACAGGGCTGACAGCTGCCTGGCAGGGCAGGGCAGCAGTGTGAGAGGGCACAGGGCCCCCAGCCTGCCCCAGCAGAGGGGCACGGGGCTGGGTGTCATCCCCTGCCCCACGGAGGGCGATGGCACAGCCTGACTGCAGGATCTGCGTGCCTGGATCTCGGCTCTGCCACTGGTGTGCTGGGCGAGCAGAGCACATCCCTGCCCCTGCCCCAGCCTCCCCAGTGGCACAGCAGAGATGGGGGCACTGGGCACCGAGCTGGCTGCGAGGAGAGGAAGAGGAGGAGCCCGGGCTGCCACCCACACGGGCATGGAAGGCAACGAGCTGCGTCCCACCACAAAGCCAGGCTGTCCCTCTGCGCTGGGAAGGGCACAGGGATGCCAGCTGGTCCAGGACCAGGGGCTGCAGCCAGGTCCCCAGTGGCAAAAGCACAGGAGCTGCTCCAAGTTGGGGTCTGCAGAGCGAGAGCCTGGCTGTCTCCCCTCGCGGGGAGATCACATGCAGAGCTTTGCCACAGAAGGTGCCAGCTGCCACCAGGCCCCCAGCCTTGCCGTGGATCCCCCCACGTTGGGGTCCCGCAGCCCCGAGGATGGCTGTGGCTGTCGGGTCAGGGCCAGCCTGCCCCAGGCACGGCTCCCAGCCCTGCCAGCCCCGAGCTCCCACAGCTATTTGGAGGTACAGCAGCACTTCCAGGCTCTCCCATCTTTAAACCCGGCAGGCTCAGCCCTGGTTAGGTAACACAGGCTTTCCCTCTAATCTCCCAGAGCAGGCAAGCCTGGCAGGGGCAGCTGCACCCCTGTGACACCCCACTGCTCCGGGCAGCGAGTCAGCTCCCGGGCTGTCCCCCCGCTGCACCACTGCCACCCCTCCTGTCCCTGGCAGGGCCTCTCGCCTTGGCACAGGGGACAGGCAGCTCTGCAAGGGGACACGGAGCCGCTCTGCAAGGACACGTCCCCAGGGGGGACCCGGGAACACCACAGCGACCCGCAGGAACGCAGACACCCACACTACCAAGGGTAACCCAGGGATGCCAGGGAGGAGTGGGGGCATCTAGAGAGAGCCAAGGACCTGGATGGAGAGAGAAAACCCAAAGATACCCAGGGGGACCCCAGAGAGCCTAGAGAAGATGTGGCACCTGGACAGACTGTGGGGGACTCCAGAGCTCACAGAGGGAATGGGGCGCCTGGAGAGACTCCAAAGCATGTGAAGGAGATGGGACACCGAGAGGGTCCCCCCCCCCGGAGAAATCCGGAGAAAATGAGGCGCCCAAGAGGACCATAGAGAACCTGTAGAAGGTGGGGCACCCGGAGCGACCCGAGGGCACCCGGAGGGAGATGGGGCACGCGGTTTGAAGGGGCGCACCCGGAGCGGCTGCGCCGCCAGGAGCACAGCGCGGCTCGGCACCTCGGGGCTCTCACCGATTTGGGTTTCTTCTTGGGGGCGAGGTTGTCGTAGAAAGCCTTGGCTTCATCCCAGGGCCGGCCCGGCGGGTCCATAGCGCGGCGGCTCCGGGCGCGGCGGCTCCGAGCGCGTCCCGGGAGCTCCCGGAGCCGCAGCCGGCACGAAGGAAGGCGCTTTATAAGGCATCCCATGAAGCTCCGGGCTCGCGAGCCACCGGCACACGGCTTAACCTCTTCGGGACCGAGCGCTCGTCGCCGCCGCGCTCCCCCCGACAATACCGGGATGCTGCGGGGCATCGAGCCGGGAGCCCTCGGTGCGGGGCAGCGCCGGTGCCGGCGGCAGCGAAGCCCCGGGAGCGAGGGGAGGGGGCCCAGGACAGAGAGGCCATGGGCAGAGCGCCGGGAGGACGGGGAGCAAGGGGGTGATGGGGCACCCAGGGCAGACACCGCCTCCCGATCGCCCCAGGGGCACCGCGAGGCACCGGCGTTTGGCCGTCCTCGGGGAGCAGTGATGGTGGTACCGATGCCAGAGCAGCGGGAAGGGCACGGAGGTGGGCAGGGTGGGAGATGGAGAGGAGGGAGCAGCCACGATAGTGGTAGCATGTAGGACGCGGGTGTGGTGGGGCCCTGCTCCGTGCCAGGGTAACCTGTGCCATGTGCTGGTTCATGGAGTGAGCCTGGGTGTTAATTAAGGCTCTCCACTCCCAAGAGTGCTGGTGGGATCAAGTCCAGACACAGGACAGCACATACAGCCCAGCATTCAGTTCAGACTAAAACCTACACCACAATCAGCAGACCCCCAGAAGCCCCGGGAAGTGTACCCCAGAGGGAGTGTACCCCAGAGAGCAAATCCCATCAGCCAGGAAGAGGCCAGTGATGCAGGATCCCACCTTGTGTCACCTGGAACAGCAGAGCACCTGGGAGAAGGTCACAGGGCCCCAGGACAGAGGCCAGCAGCAGGTACTCCTACCCAGAGCCCTGAGGTGCAGCTGAAGGAACACTCCCTGTGGACCACAGCCCTGGGGATCCCACATCCCTGCCCTGGAGGCTGATGGAACACTGCCTGACTTGCACTAAGATTCAACCAGGATTGCAGAGCCAGCTGGGTGCTGGTGGCCAGGGCTGGCTCCAGGGATCCCAAACCCTTTGGATGTTTAATATTGTTTCAGCCTCAAAGACTTCCTTTCCCCAGGGCTTTGTAGGTCCCTCCTGGGAAACACTTGAACTTCCTTTATGTGGCCCCACGGGATGCAGGAGCTTGGAGAGCCCTGCAATCACTGACACTATTCTTGGACTCCCCTCATCAAGCTTTTGAGTTGCTGCCCTCTCAGGCAGCAGCCCTGGCATGTCCCCAGGCTCCCACAGAGTGGGACGTGCCCTGTCCCCCCTTCCCCAGCACTGCTGAGCTGCACACACACATGCACACTCCTGGAGAGCACAGCAGCCAAACCCCAAGTGCAGAGCTCTCCCTTCAGCAGCACTCCTCAAAATAGCCCACACTGCTTTGGGTTTGGCATCCTCCCATCTCTGTGCTCAGACGCTGGTGATTTGCAGCTTCCAGGTGGGATGGGGTGAGCTGGGAGTCAGCACTCCTGCCCAGGAGCCAGCCCTGCCTGATGGGTTGCAGAGAAGTATTGAAATGTAGTGAGAGCTCCTTAGCAACAGTCACCGTCTGTGCAGGCTGCAGATGGAGAAGAAAGGCCAGAGGAAACTATGGGCAGGGAAGATGGGCGTGAAGAAAAGGAGGACAAAGATGCTGTGGTAACAGGTCCCAGTTGCTCTAGGTGCTGGGATGGAGCTCAGGACAAAAGCACCGGGTCCTCTGGCCATGCCCAGCCCTGAGTGAAGGCTTTGACTGACAAATTGAACCCATTTCTAGCACAGCCTGGGTATGTCTGGTCCTACCCACCCCAAAGTGACACTCACTTCCCCAGAGCTACCTGCACAACTGAAGGATTCCACTTCCAACCATCTTCAAGGTTGCCTGGGCTGCACCCCACTGTGCTGTCCCCAAGGGCTTCTCCATCCCTTGGAGTGCTTGGGTGAGACCCCTAAATGATGCTCGGGAGTGCAGGGTTGTCACCTCACTCTTTCCACAGCTGCAGCTGCCCCCCAATAAGCCATTCAAGGGGAACACCACACACAGGGGACAGTTTATTTTTCCATTAAAAAAATAGATAACAACTTCACCATCTCCTAACAGATACTGCACTCATCAACACCACAACGTGCAGACTAAACACCAACCTGTGACAATATTCCTGGCCTGGGACAGGAGGGATGGATGGAGCAGGCTGGGATGGGGGAGGAAGGGGACAGACATGTCTCTTGTGGCCTCAGGACTTTGCCAGGAGGCTCAGCAGGTACAGGACCCATCCATACCTCTCCACAGCCCCAATCCAGGAGCCACCAGTCCCTCAGTAGCACCAAACATCAGGACCAGCACTTGGACATTCCTTAACCCCTGACCTTGCCCTAGGGTAACCCTTGGAGGAGTCAGGCAGCCCCTGCATTCAATGTGGGACCTTAGACATCACCTCAATATCCAGGAAGGTCAGAAATGCCACAAAGCCCCCGAGGTGCTGCCAGGGCAGCTGTGGAGGTGACTCACTTGCTCTGCCAGCTCACAGAGGTGATGGGATGGAAGGTGCCTTCTGGGATCACACACAGGCCACATCCAGTGGTGGCCTTGGACACTTCTGTTCTCCCCTGACGTGCCCTGACCAACCCAGGTTGTTTCCAGCGGGAAAAGCAGAGGTGGGGAAGCTGAAACCAGTGTAGCACCCTGCCCAAGCTCCTCAGCACCCTGGGGCCAGCCTTGGCCCCTCTGGGCAGCCTTCCAAGGAACTGCCAGTGAAGGAGGGACCAGGACTAGGAACTTACAACTTTTCAACCTCCTTGGAGACATCACAAGCCATGAGAACAGCAGAAAGAGGACAGAGCTGGTCTCAGCCAGGATCAGGGATTGGGCCAGGCAGAGCAGCAGGAGAAAGCAGGGGGAAAGCAACAGGGATGTGGGAACAGTTGGCTCTGGGGAGCCAGGAAACTTGTGATTGGCAGCAGGGAGTCCAGCTCCAGGATGGGAAACAGTTGAGGGGGTAATCTCAAGCTGACAACACCCAGAGCAGGCTCTACCACCTTTCAAGGGTATGGAATGTCCAGGATACAGCTGGAGCAGAGGTGGATGGGCAGCAAGAGGGATGGAACGTGGCTCATGCCGGGGGCCAAGCGGGCACAGGGGGGCTCAGCAAAAAATGGGCATTGAAACCACCCCAGGGAGCAGAGGTTGGCTGCAGCCAGTCCAGTGCTGAGCCCCAGGGCTCTATTTCTGCATGTCACACTGCAGGAGGAGCACGATGGAGGGGTCACTCTTCGCAGCCTCCTTGAACTCCTCCAGGGAGATCTGGTCATCCTTGTCCTTGTCCATCTTTGTGAAGATCTTGTCCACACGCTGCTGGGGTGTCAGCCCATCCTGGTTCATCCTCATCATGATCACAGTCCCCACCATCTTGTAAATGGCCTGGAGAAAGGAGAGAAGCAAAGTACAAGAGTGGGAATGTTGGATGGGAAGAATGTCCCAGGAGAAGGCAGGGAACAGGATTTCTGCTCTGTTGGGACTGAGTTCTATGCTGCTGCACAGTTGCAATCTGGTGCACACTGGGTACCTTTCAGACAAGGCTCTGGGTAGGAAAGCTCATTCTTTGGTGTGAAAGGGGATCCAAGAGCTGTGAAAAGCCTGGAAAAAGCAAGCCACTCCTGTGGATTTTAAGCACTGTTACCTCAATGATCTCCAGCATCTCTAAGCGTGTGATCTTCCCATCCCCATCCAGGTCATACATCTCAAAGGCCCAGTTGAGTTTCTGCTCAAAGGTACCCCTGGAGGTGACAGACAGGGCACAGATGAACTCCCTGAAGTCGATGGTCCCATCCCCATTCTTGTCGAAGGTGCGGAAAGCGTGCTGGGCAAACTTGGAGGCGTCTCCATAGGGGAAAAACTGCAGCAAGGAGAGGAGAGATTGAAATGAGGAGAGGGAGCTCAGCACACAGCAGCACCCGAAGCAGCACCCTTGCTCAGCAGGAGCTGGGTGCTCCAGCCCCACAGGCAGCACTCAGACCCCTGGCTGGAGCCCACCTTGATGTAGAGCTGCTGGAACTCCTCCAGGTTGAGGATGCCGGTGGGACAGTCCTTGAGGAAGCCCTTGTACCACTGCTTCAGCTCCTGCTCGCTGAACTCCGTGCTCCTCACCAGGTCATCCAACATCTCCGGGGCCAGCTTGCTGCTGTGCTTGCCCATGGCTGTCCCTGGGAGGGAAAACACACAGCTCCTACTCACCAGGCACCGGGAGGGATGGTCCTCCCAGGCCCTCCTCCACCCTGCCACCTAACTGATCCCACATCCCTCTTCTCCACACTAGAGCCGATCCCCCTGGCTGATGAGAGTCCACACAGGACAGGGGCTGTGCCACTGGGATGGGACAATGAAGAGTCTGCCATCAAAGCACAACAAATTCCTGACTGGTACCATTGGACTTGAAGCATCCAGCCGGTCACAGCGATGTCCAACCTGCTCCTGGCCAGCCCTCGGTGGGGATGGGGTCTGGGCAGGCAGCCACCCCCGTGCCAGGGGGCTGCCAGCAGCAGGGAGCACTGGAAGCCCATCTCTGCGTGGGCAGGAGGCGGAGCTGCTCCGATACACGCCGTGCCCGCTCCCACGCAGCCTTGGCTGCCAGCGCCGCTCAGCCTCAGCAGCAGATGGTTGGCTGAGAGCTCCTGCAGCTTCTCTCTCCATGGAGAAAGTTGAGTAGAAGTTCATCTGGAGCCCAACCAAGCACCATCTTCCTTCCAAGCATCTGATGTCCTGGCTGTGTGGGCTTGGGGGACATGGGGTTACCCTGGGACAGGCACAAGCCCCCCTTGCAGTGCCATGGGGCTCCTCGTACTCCCAGCCAGCCCCGTTCTCAGCTAATCCCACAGGCAGTGGCTTCTTCCTGCCCCATCAGCCCACCAGCATCTGTCACTGTCTGCCGCAGCAGCACCGAACCCACCAGCCCTCGGCAGCCGGAGCTGAGGACATGTCCACACTCCAGTGAGGACAACACTTCTCCAGCGAACCCCAGCTCGTCTGTGGAGCTGCTGCACGAGCTCTCCCAGCACCACAGCCCAGTTCTAAGCTCTGGGACCAGTTATGTACCGTGCCAGGCACTGGACACAGCCATACCCTCCATGATTCAGAGCCCTGTCCTCCCACAGCTCCCATCAGTCTCACTGACACAGGATGCAGCATCTCATCACACCTCATCCTGCAGGCAAAGCCCTCAAAGTGGACAGGACTCAAGAGCAACATCCTTTGGTTCACAGTCCTCCATTCCCTTTTCCGAGCTGTCCCCGGTCACGCCAGGCAGGGGACAGCAGCCAGAAGGGCCACCACACACTTGGCACAAACTGCTCACCCCAAAGTACCAATATCGTCATTGATCAGTGGCTGCTGGTCCTAAAACAGGACCGAGGGGCGTTACTACAGGTGTCCCCTCCCAGGGCTGCACCACAGAGCACCCAGCCTCCAGCAGCACCCCTGGACTGGCATGCTGAGGAGCAGGGAAGGGGCTCAGGGCTCGGCCCCAGGGGACGGATGGGGCTGCGGGGGTGCTCTGCCCCGACGCCGCTGGCACCGGCTCTCGGGAGCATCGCGGCTCCCGTGCCCTGCCCCGACGGCAGCTCGGCACCGGGGAGCGGGGGGAGCCCCGGGGGCGCGGCTCCGGCCCCGACGGCCCTTACCTGTGGTGCGGCGCGGGCGGGTGGCGGCTCGAGGGGCCGGNTGGCTGGGAGGGCTGTCAATAGACAGGGAGGGGCTGCGGGGTGGGGGTCGAGGTGGGAAACTGGGGGGGATACTGGGATGCTGGGCGATGCTGGGATCGGGATGCGGGGGGATGGCGGCAGTGGGATGCCAGGAGATGCTGGCACCCAGCACACGGCCCCATGCTGCCTGCACTGGGGACACTGGGACACACGAGTGGCTTCTTGGTCGGCAGAGCCACAGCTGAAGCACAGAGGGGAAAGGGACAAGAAAAACGCTTTGATGTTCAGAACCGAACACGGAATGTTTCCATGGAGATAGCTGATTCCTTCTCTCGGTGACCTTGGCATCCTGCTGTGATCCCAGTGCCACCTGGACCCGTCCACACCTGCCCCTCTGCAGTTGCTGGCCACTGAGCCCCGATGAAGTCTCCAGCCAGCCAGGACTGGTCCCCATCCCATCCCCACAGGGCTTTGGGGTGCCGTGGGGTGCTCGGCCCTTCTCCATGGCACATGGTCTCAGGTGCACCCACCCTTGCTGCAGAGGTGGCTGCGTGAAGCAGCAGAAACTGTCCCATCTGAGGTGGACAGGGCTGGGTTACAAAAAACCTAAATGTGTTCAGGCAGTGGGTCTGCAGGGCTCCATCGCCCCCCACACTGGGGGCAGGAGGGCTGGACCCCCATGGCTGGATGTGGCATCCCTGCACCATACCCGTGTCCAGAGTTGGACCCCACCTGGAATGGGGTGATTCAACCTCGTGGGTTTCATGTCACCCCGTGGTGGGCACTGTGTGGCCCCAAAGCCTCTCCATGAGCCTCTCCAAGAGCTCGGGGGGATGAGCCCCCCTGGACCCGCTGCCAGTTCTTAGATGCTGAAGTAGAGAAGACATCAATTAGCAGCTCTGCAAACCACCCGCCCTCGGGGTGCGCAGGGGGACTGAAAAATTAATGAGGGCTTAATTGAAGCAGCACGGCTGCCAGGGCGGAGACCAGCCCAGCTCAGCTCATGGGACAGCGGTGCCAAAGGGACACGGGGCAGCTGGAAGGGGCGTGGGAATGCCAGGTGGCAGGGATGCCCCGGGGATGGGGATAAAGATGACTGTGTGGTAATGGGGTGTCCACAGTTTTTGCGCTGTGACACCCCGAGTTGTGGTGCTGGGGACCTGTCTGGGCACACGGGGGGCTCGCCACACTGGTGGCCCAAATCGCAGGGGTTGGAGCACCTGGCTGAGTCCAGTCTGGGGCACCCCAAACTGTAACAGGAGCCCAGGTTCATCTGGGATATTGGCTTTGGATTGCAGAGTGGACAGCAGGGTGTTTGGAGGTACAGCAGCGCTGAGGGCGGCTCCGTGGCAGCCCTTCGCTCCCCACTCCCACAGCAGCACCTCCCCACTCGCAGCGTCACGGTCCCTCTGGGTGCAGAGCTGCCAGAGCCCCGCTGGTTCCTCAAAACCTCCTTATCCGGCGACTCCGAGGAATGCGAAGGGCTGCAGCTTCCCCCAGCGGCTACGGACCGCACCAGCACGGCTCGGGGGGCTGTGCCCGATGGGGGCACCCCACAGCCCCCCTCTGCCTCGGGCTGCTGCAGCCGGATCGGCCCCTCCAGCCTGCGGGGAGCTGCGGGGAGCAGGAGGCACTGCTCTCACCGCGGACTTGCAGCAGCCCTTCCAGCCCCCGGCTGCGACCCCAGCGGCGCTCGGGGCACGGGTGGCTCAGCCAGCCCCTCTGCGACCTCCCAGTGCTCCGCTCCCACCAGCGACCCCGCCGCATGGTGCTGGGCAGGACCCGTCCTTCTGAGCGGGGTCAGCTGGGCAGGGACGGGGACAGGGATGGACAGTGACCCCTGGGGCCAGCGCAGGATGTCCACAGCCAATGCAACCCCACAAAACCCCTCGTTTTCCAGTGACATTGCAGGCAGCAGCCACACGGCCCAGGCATGGGGCTGGTGGGCCATGGGCACATGCTGGGACATCTGGATGGGCTCTGGGGTGGTTTGTCCCCTGCCATAGCACCTCCATGGGCAGCACATCCACTAACCCACAACCAGTGCCAGCCCTGCTGTGGGCAGCATTCGGGGCTGAGCTGTGGTTTGCAAAGTTTGGGAGCAAAATCAGGATTTCCTGCTTGTTTGCTCATTTCTTCTGCTGCTCCCTCCCTTGGAGCCAGGTTTCCTTGCCAGCAGCCTCAGCCTTTCCCTGGTCACTCCCCAGCCCCAGCACGGGTCACTTCCTTGCCTGCTGCACCCCAGGGCTGGGCCTCGGTGCCAGGTGCCTTGGGGTGCTGTATGGGGGGTACCTGTTTGTGCTTTGCTGCACAGAAATGCCCTGGGAAAGGTGTTTGGAGCCCACCCTGTGTCCTGGGGGGAAACCTCCGGGTGCCACTGGGCGAGCTGGACATGGAGTGATCACAACATTGAGGATCCCTCTTCATGTCCCCACTAATTCTCAGCACTGGAAAGGGGGAGTACAGCTGGAAAAGGTGGAAAAGCAGAAACAGTCCAATTTGGGGCTCCTCACTTGCTTCCTACCTCCCATATCCCCCCTGTGGGAACAGATCTGTGCCGGATCATGCCAACCTAACAACTCCTGGCCCCAGTTCAGAGAGAGATGAGGGGAGACATAGTGTACCTGGCCAAACCGGCGGGCCCAGGGCATGTGTTTGGTTTGTCCCTGTGGTAGTGGCACCAGGTGGGGTCGGTGGTTGTCCCCCTTCCTGGAGAGAGGACTGAGGGCAGGCAGTGCCACTCATGGGCTGGGTCAGGAGCAGAGGAACTTCCCTTCCCCTGCTCCGAGCGGGCTGTAGTGCTGGCTCTGACGTGGGGGGACACACAGGGGTGTCACTGCGCCCCCCAAACCCGAGAGCAGCCCCCCAGCAGGAAGGGGGGCTGTCTCTCTCTCTCTCGCCCAGACAGGCCACAGAGGTTTGCCGGCCGGCACGCAGAGGGTTAAAGATCCCCGTCTCCCTCACACTTGAGACGTCACCGTCACCAGTGGCGTGGAGGGGGGGCCGGGGGGCTATGGTGGTCTTTGTGGTGCATTCGGCAGCTCACGCACACGGCGGGCGGCTCGTCCCCGACAGCCGCGATCGGCAGCGCCGCAGCCGCCACCGCCCGCCCGCACCTGGAGCCCGCAGCGCCGCGGTGAGCACGGGGGACGGGGCCGGGGCTGCCCCCGGGCCTGCGAGCGGGGAGAGGGGCTGGGGGTCCCCCTCCCCGGGGGCTCAAACAGCCGGCAGCCCCTCGCAGGGAACCCTCTTTCCCTTTGCGCCCCCAGCCCGGTGCACGCCAGGACTGGGGTCGATGGGGTGGGCGATGGGGTGGGCGATGGGGCGGAGATGGGGCGGGGGCCCCCCACGCCGCGATGCTGCAGGCCGGCGGGGGCCCC
>VXAU01003948.1:51618-77796 GCA_013399695.1 Formicarius rufipectus | reverse complement strand
TAAATCCTGCTGCTCAACCGCAGCCGCAGCCCGGCAGAGGGGACATCCCCGCACCCCGCCGGCCCCACTCGGGGCGCTCAGCCCCACGGGGCGCTCACAGCCGGGGAGGTCCCCGAACCGAGCGGGTCACGGCGCTGGGAACCCCCAACTCCACCCTGGGTAGGGCTGAGGGTGCCCTGGGGTGGGATTCGGGATCGGCACCCTCATTCCCGGGATGAGGTGTCCCTCCCGAGGAAAAATCCTTCAGGCACCGGGCGTCCGACCCTGCAGCGGCTGCGGCGGTGGCGGCGCGGCCACGGGCGGGGGGCAGAGGCTGTGGGGGGACACCCGGGGGGCACCCGGGGGGCTGCGGGACCAGGGCGAGCGGAAGGGGCAGCGAGCCCCTGGCCGGGGCTGCGGCGCTGCACCAGCATGCGGTACCCACGGCGATGCTGCGCCGGCGGCAAAGGGGCACAGCCCAAACACGGCCCCCGGAGACACGGGGGCACCTGATCCGTGGGCATCGCCGCCCCTCCGGCGTGGCCAGCCCGGGCGCTGCCGGCAGAGGGGAGGGATGCTCCTGGATGCGGGATTTGGCCCTGCCTGGAGCAGAGGGAGGGGGGCTTACCCCATCGGCTGGGATGTCCCCATGGAGGTGACACCCGCCGTGGGGTCCCCACGGGGCAGGATGCTCGGGGGAAGCGGGAGAGGCGGCGGTGCAGGGAGAGGAGCAGGTGCCAGAGCGGGGCTGGGGGGCGATGAGGCCACCGAAGGGAGGGACAGAACCCCGGGGCCACCTCGGGTGTGGCCTGCTGCTCCCAATCCTCCTCCAGCGGCACATTCCTCTGTGAGCGCTCCCGGTTCGGAATGTCTTTCCGAGTGGATTTGGGGTGCGTGGTTCCCCCAGTTCAGCCTCCCAGGAATGGGCAGCCCCTTGCCCTCCCTGACAGCCCCCGTGGTAACCCGGGCTCCCCGGGCCAAGGACGCCCACGGGATGGAGGCACCTGGGACCAAGGAAATAGTGCAAATCAGGGACTGAGACCCAAGTGGATCCTCCTCCCCAGCCCAGGGGGCTGCAGCAATCCCCAAGCTCCCACCCAGCTCTGAACCTCTGTGCCATAGCCCTGCTCTCACACCGGGGTGTCCTCCTGCCTGGGAACACAGGGACCTGTCCGTGCCCTCCCTGAGCACAGGCAGAGTTCAGCAGTGACAGATCCCAGCCCCAAGTCGCCCGTCAAGGACAACAGTGGCACGGGCACGAGGATGCCCGCGCGCTGGTCACAGCATGTGTGCGAATGCCAGAGCAGCACAGGTGCCAATCTGCCACTTGCTCAACCCCCAACTCCACCCTGGGTAGGGCTGAACCCCGGGGACCCCTTCAGCACCCCTCCAAATCACCCCAGCATCCAACAGGAAGAACCTCAGTGCTCCCTCTCCCTCTCTCCTGCCTCATTAATTAAATCCAAATGCCTAATTTCAATCTGCTGAATCTCTGGCTGCTTCCTGGAGCCCGCTGACACCACGGGGCCAATCCCAGCTCCCCCACTTCCCTGTAGGAAAGGTGGAGGACTGGGAACTGGGGGTGCATCCTGGCACCTGCAGGATTTGGGTTGTGGCTCAGCAGCAGCATAAAGGGATCTTCATGCAACATGCAGAAAAGAGCAAACCCAACCAGTGGAGCTGGGAAAGTCATCCCTGGGGATCTTGGCCTCTCCAAGGAGAGATGGGGACAGATGGCTCAGCCCTGGGGTTGTTCCCGAGCTGTTGGCAGGTCCCCCAAAGGATGAAGAGGGACAGGGATACTCAGCTCAGTGCTTGGTGAGCTGCCAGTGGCAATGAAAAAATAACTGAGGTCAGTTAGGCTGGTGGGAACATGAGATGGGTGGTGGGATCCGGTGTCCCACTGCGCTTCCCCACCTGGTCACCCACTGGTGGGTCCCCAGGGCAGTGGGGTGCCCTGACCCTCTCCCCCTCGTGCCTGCAGGTCCCCACCAGCCCATGAAGTGACCCAGGCAGGTGGCACAGCCCCTGCTCCTGCCGTAGCCACCGCTGCCACACCGAGCACTGAGGTAAGGACTCAAGGTCGTGGCTGTGGGGTGGGTGGGATGTATCCCCCACACCAAGTCTATGGGGCACATTTCCCAATTGGGATCTTTCCCTGTCCATGGGGGATGCCCAGCCTCACCAGCAATGCCATGACCCCATGGGGGTCACCTGAGGCAGCCCCCCAACCCTCAGGCAAGCACAGGGTGCTGGGGTGAGGGAGCTGGGGTCCCTCAGTGGTGGCTGCATGGCCAGGGGTGTCTCAGGGAGCACAGCACTCCCAGACCCACATCCCACTTCCCTTGGGAATTGGCAGATGTGCCAGGAGAGCCGGGGCACCACATTCCAGTGGGTGGTCTCACCCGTGTGCCCCACCAGGAGGGAGAGGGCTGGGGGCTCGGGGCTGCCAGCGCTGTTCCACTCTGTTCTGTTTCTCTCGCTCAGGTCTGCTGGCCATGGGCAACCTGATAAAGGTATTGGGCAAAGATTTAGAAAACTGTCCTCATTTTTTCCTGGATTTTGAAAGTAAGTCCCATGAGCAGGGTGGGCATGGGGAGGGGGCCGGGGCTACTGCTGTGGCTGCTCCCTGGAAGACGGGGACGGGCGCTGTGTCCCCAAGCAGCCCCATGTCCCCAGGCGCCTTGGGGCAGCCCCAAACTCGCCCTGCAAAGTGCTGAGTGGGGCAGGGGAGCAGGACCCCAAGAGATGCCCCATCCCTCGAGGAGTGGGGAGACATTCTGGCCGAGTGGTGGGATGCAGGTTCCATCCCAGCAGCAGGACCTGGCCCAGGACAACCTCGGGCACCTGCCTGAGGCTGTAATTGATGGCACTGGTGGCCATGTGGCATGTGCCCTGCCACCTCCACGGCAGGGACAGCCTGGAGGCTGGGTAAGGAGGAGGGAATGATCCACCTGCACTGCTGGAAAGGTTGGTGTGGTGGTTGCAGCCTGCTCTAGGTGATGGGGTTCAGGGATCTGCCCCTCCTTCCCACCGACCTGGGCTAACTGGGACAGGAAAGTACAGCTCTTGGACCTCCCAGGCTGAGCATAGGGCTGTAGAGGAGAGAGTGGCCCCTGTGGCAGGACCCCAGACTGGGCACACCCCCAGGGCCCCCCTGGCTTCCTCTCCTGCTGTTCCTCCCAGGGCACCGCTCAGACCGAGAGTGAGGAGGGTGAAACAGTGCAACACTCACCCCAGCCCCGGCCCCAGTTCCATCCCCAGCAGAGAGAGGCTGTGCACAACCACCTCAGGCACCAGCACCCCCAAAATACCCAGGGCTGGGATCACACAGCACCCACTCCCACGGCAGGAGACCTTCCTGGCTTTTCCACGTTCCCTTGAGGCAGCACAACCTTCACCTGCCTCACCCCCTCCACAGCCCAGGGGCGTGGGGCTCTGGGGGCTCCCCGAGACCCCCATTCCGGGGCTGGCTCTGCAGCTACAGAGGGGACACCTGTAGCCGAGACTTCGGGGACTCCCTCACCGCTTCCCGGCGGCTCCCTCCTCCCTCCGCTCCTTCCTCTCCATCACCACATCTGCCAGCGCTCATCACCATCGGGGGTGGGAAGAGGTTGCTCTGGGGGCGGGAGCAGCTGCGGGGTCCCGTCCCGGCTGTGCGGGAGCCCCCCGAGCCCCCGGGAGCAGCGGGGGAAGGACGGGGGCTCTGCCCACGGCCTCTGCCCCCAGCCCAGCACCTCTTCCCCGAGCTCCACCTCACCATCATGCTTTTTTCCTCTTGTTTCTTCTCTTGCAGGTTTCACATGGGGAACCTTCTAAAAGTGTTGACTTATAACGAACTTGACCAAGGCCCTAATTTTTTCCTTGACTTTGAAAGTGAGATGGGATTTTTATTTTCCTTTTTTGTTTCGTACTTATCCTGAGTTCCACATCCACACCATTTTGAGTTCTTGTACCCGTCGCCCATCGCATTGCGCCCATCCCAGACGTCCTCCCCCCACCTTCGCCGTCCGGGGGTCTCCCCGGGGAGGGGGGCAGACCCATGGCCAGGGGCTGTCGCTCCACACCTCTCCCCCTGTCGGGGCCAGCCCAGGGCCGAGGGCTGCTTGGGGACCCCCGTGAGAGGGGCCGAGGGCTGCTCAGGGACCCCCACGAGCAGGACCGTGGTCACAGGGCAGCCAGGACTCACCCCCACCCGCCCCCGCTCCGCGGCTTGACTCGAGCGTGGGCAAGGAGACGGATCAGGGGGAGAATCCCTCCAGGAAGGGCTGCGGACCGGCGGGAGAGCCGTGGGACGGGGTGCCGGCACCCCTCTCTGGCTCTCGCCGCCCCGGGCCCCGCTCAGAGCCCTCCGGGTTTCTCTCCCCGGGGCGCTGCCCTGCAGATGCGCAGCCGACCGAGGCCGAGACGGCGGTGTGGAACCAGGTGAACGCCGTGCTGGAGGAGGCACAGACCATCCTGGCCGAGCTGCAGTCGTACACGGGCGCCGGGCAGGAGATCCGAGAGGTGGGTGCAGCCCCGGCCCCCGCCGCCCACCCGCCCGCCGGGACTCGGGGCGATCGCTGGCGCTCTCCCCTCCCCAGGCCATCCAAAACCCCGGGGACCTGCGGCTGCAGGAGCGAGCCTGGAGCGCCGTCTGCCCCCTCGTAGCTAAGCTGAAACGCTTCTATGAGTTCTCCCTGCGGCTGGGTGAGCGCCTGAGCCCTGCCCCTACCCCGCCTTGCATCCCGCGTGTCTCCCCGGCGCAGAAACGGGACGGGAGCCGTGGCCGGGGAGCGTGCTCAGCTCCGGGTGCTGTGCCTCGGCGTCCCCGTGCCGGGGTGGGGAGGTGCGGAGGGGCAGGAGGGGACCAGCCGTGCTTCGTCCCCAGAGAACGCCCTGCGGAGCCTGCTGGAGGCGCTCACCAGCCCCCCGTACGCCCCGACCCAGCACCTCGAGCGGGAGCAAGCCCTGGCCAAGCAGTTTGCTGAGATCCTGCACTTCACCCTCAGCTTTGATGAGCTCAAGGTACCTCCCGGTCCTCACACTGGGACCACGCAAGAGTTGTGAGCCAGCAGAGTCCCTTTGAGACCCCCAAGTTTCGCTGTCGCCCCTAACCCGGGTTTCCCCCCCAGATGACCAACCCTGCCATCCAGAACGACTTCAGCTACTACAGACGGACCATCAGCCGGAATCGCATCAACAACCTGCAGGTGAAAGGACAGGGCTGTGCCCTGCCCCGATCAGGGATGGCCTCCCCCAGGGGCTCACAGGACTGCGGGGGACTCAGGAGTCATTAACCAGCCTAATGTTCCTCCATCACACCCCTCCCCAGCTGGATGCAGAGAGCGAGGTGAACAATGAGATGGCCAACAGGATGTCCCTCTTCTACGCCGAGGCCACCCCCATGCTCAAAACACTCAGCAATGCCACCACCAAGTTTGTTTCAGAGGTGAGGGAGGGTGGGGGACCCTCGGGGTGGGGGGAAGGCCCCCTACAGCCCCAGTACTACACGGGAGGCTGGAGGTGGAAATGGCAGTAGGGATGTGTTGGGTTTCAGAACAAGACCCTCCCGATCGAGGACACGACCGACTGCCTGAGCACCATGGCCTGTGTCTGCAGGGTGATGCTGGAGACCCCGTGAGTACCCCATATGGCCTGGGGGGGACATCTCATTGCTGGGATCCCTCTGCCACCTCCCCAGGCTCAGCTGAGCCCTCCCCTGGCACAGGGAGTACCGGAGCCGCTTCACCAACACCGAGACCCTCCTCTTCTGCATGCGGGTGATGGTCGGTGTCATCATCCTCTATGACCACGTCCACCCCGTGGGGGCCTTCGCCAAGACCTCCAAGATTGATGTGAGTGGCCATGGGGTGCGCCAGGGAGGGGGGGGAATCACACCCATCCTGCTCATCCCAGTGTAGCTGTGATGGTTGGGGGTCCCTCTCCCGGGATGACCCCTATGGGGATGTTGCTGAGCTGGTCCAGAGGGGAACTCATCCTCCTGAGCAGCGAGGAGGAGGATGGAGAGGAAGGGGAGCAGGCCCCTGTGGCAGATCTAGGATCTCACAGCCCCTCTCACTCTCCCCACCAGATGAAAGGCTGCATCAAAGTCTTGAAAGACCAACCCTCCACCAGCACCGAGGGGCTCCTGAATGCTCTGAGGTGAGCTGGGGGCTGGGGACCACGACGGGGAACACGGGGTGAGAGCAGAGCAGGTCAGGGAGGCCACAGGGTGACCGTGCCCCTTCCATCCAGGTACACCACCAGGCACCTCAATGATGACACCACGTCCAAGCAGATCCGGGCCCTGCTGCAGTGAGCGGGGGCAGCCGCAGTCACCGTGTCACGACGCCCATGACCATACTGCTCATTTTGTACAGAGGGAAAAGGGACAATGAGGAACACACAGAAATACTGACAGGAAATCCAAACGGCCCGAGGCCACCCCTCCACGCGCTCCTGCCCCCCTTCCCACCCCCCAGATTAGCACCTGCTCCTGGACACGTGGTGTGGGTGGCACGGTGGGGACACTGCCCTGGGGGTGTCGAGGCCGGGCAGGACCGACCCGGGCAGGGATGTGCCACTGGGGCCAGTGGCAGTGAGTGCCCACGGCATGGGGACACCCTGGGGAGGGGGCAGGTGTCGCCTCTGTCCCCATCCTGGTCCCCGAGCATTTGGCGAAGGAGGAGGAGGAGGAGAAGGAAGAGGAGAAGGAGAAGGAATAAGCATTCCTGCAGATCTGCACTGACCTTGGAGGAAACAGCTCGGTCTCACTTGGTAGATTTTTAATATGAGCAATTAAATCCACACTCACCTCTTCTTTTCTACATTTTTTTTTGGGTGTGAAATAAAATGACATTTAATCTGTTTGAGGCTGGAGCGGGGCTGTCTCTGCTGTGTCCCATCCTGTGCTGCCCCAGCTGGAGGCACTCACCGTCCAGCCCTCCTGAGTCCCACCCTTGGGACCCCTTGACTGAATTCCTCCCGGGGAGCGTGTCTGCCCTCCACGATTCCATGGGGACTCATCCCCGTGGGACAAATCCCACCTCCCAAGTCTCAACCCTGCTGTGACACTGCCGGTCACCCGGAGCTCCTGGAGGGACAACAGCCCAGGGTGGCCCCCCGTGTGCCCCACACGGTGGGGCTGCCCCCGCCGCTGCCCCCGAGCCAGCCTTTCCAGGGCTCCCTCCTTCGCCAGTGCCCCAGCGGCTGCAGACTGGGAGGACTGGGACGCTGCTGGAGGGGATGGCTGCGTGCCGCGGGGCCGCTGCCTTTGCCGGCAGATGGCCCTGTGACACCGTGACAACCCAGCCGCGCCGGCCCCACTCGTGCCAGCGACACCGTAGGGGGACCCACCCGGCCTCACACCCCCACCCGCAGCCCCCCGAGGTGGGGGAGACCCCGACGGGGGCCCTGCAGTGCCCGGGGCCAGCCCTTGGCGGGGGCCGTGACACCCCCGTGGTGACACCCCCGGTCTCAGCTCACCACAGCCACTCTGCCGGGGCACAGGGCCAAGTGCCCCGGGGTTTGGTGTCCTGCCAGCCCTCTCCTTCCCGCCACCCTTCCCGCCTTTCCTGCCTGGCACAGGGCAGAGACTGGCACTGCCGGCATCCCCCTCCCTGCCCCACGCAGCCCCCGCGCTGCCAGGGGACAGTGGGCACCCCACAGGTGGCACCGGCACCACAGAGCCTCCTGCAAGGCAGCACTCCCGTGCCTCAGTTTCCCCACTGGGCAATGGATGATGACCACTGCATCCAGTGTGTGCTGGAGGGCGCGTGGGCAGAGTCCCCACAGCCCCCCAAACTCTGGAGTCCCCCACTGAATTCCTCGGGGTGCCAGCGTGGGACACGAACCCCACCCACCTGCCCCTGCAGCCCAGCTCAGCGCCCGGGTCCCCAGACCCGCAGGGGCACCCCCGGGCAGGGGGCAGCACAGGGAGGGACAGCTCCCAGCCCGTCGGATCCGGCTGTTCCAGGGCCGGTGCAGATGCCGCAGCGCACCCGGGCGGGACGGGGCACACGCTGCTGCACAACCTCGGCCAGCAGCTCCTTTTATCTTCAGGCTCTTGCGGCACGGCTTCACCACGGCCACCCGAGACGCTGCTGAGGCCCCGCGTGGGCCACAGAGTCCCCAGCGCCCCGTCCTGCTCCCGGCGCCCCGGGCAGCTCCGGGCTCAGTGTCCCCGTTAATTCCCTTCACCCACCGACCCGACAGGGGCCGTGATGCCAGCGGTGCCACTGAGCCCTGCTGAGCCCAAAGGGACCCCGAGGGCTGCCTCCCACTGCACCCACCGCCCAGGGCTCCGTGAAATCCTCCACGGCACAAGGATCCCACCGGGAGCGGCGGATGAGCCCGGGCCGCGGCTCAGGGCGGCGGCTGCAGCTGCCGCGTGTCTGCAGGAGCCGATGTCCCCAGGTGACACCGGCCCCCAGAGGGTTCGCAGCCCGTCCGAGGCACCGGCGCAGGATCGTCCCTGCAGTGTGAGAACCGGGATGGGAAGAGCCAGGACAGCGTCACCACCCGGGACCTCCAACGGGAGTTAAGGGACAGCCAGATGCTTTAAAGCCAGCGGCGAGCAGGGGCACAGACACCAGCTGGTCACCGTGCCGGCAGGGATGGCAGCTGTGCCCCGGTGCCCCGGCGCCGGTGGGCTCCTGGCACAGAGCCTGTGACATCCCCCCCAAGCTCCCTCACGGTGCCTCTTCCTTGCAAGGGGAGGGATGAGGCCAAACTCGTGGCATATCCCAGCCCTGAGTGTCCCCAGTGTGGCATCTTGCAGGGCAGAGCAAGTGGCACATCCCACCCCAGCAAAGGGCAGCACCACATGGATGAGCCATTTCCTGTGGGAAAAGCAGATTGGAGCATTTTATAGCCAAAATGTGGTAAGAAAAGGGAACCAAAAGGTGGAGGAGCAGAAGGAAGCACAAGTCCTCGATGATCACAGACTTTGGGCTCTGAACTCCAGGGACAGCAAGGCTTGGCCACCCATGTGGGCAGTGAGGCAGGGCTGAGCTTGATGTGGTGCCCTGGCAGGGGCTGGTGGAGGCTGGAGGCAGCAAGTGATGGGGATACAGATGGTGAGGTGCTGCCCACGTACCTCTTGCTGCTGGACACAAAGGTTTGTGCTGAACTGGCTGCCACGGTGCCTGTGCTCCTCCCAGGGCATCCCAGGAGTGTCTCTGCATCACCAGCTCTGCCTTGCACCCAGCCCTGCCAGTAACCAGGGACAGGAGCCCAGCCTAGAGCTGTGCCAGAACGCTGGTGCCCAGGTGAGGGGACTCCTCCGGGTTCAGGCAGTGCCATGGGGATGGTGCCCTGTCAGCAGGGACACGGAGCTCCTCCAGCTCAAGCTCTCGGCTCGGTGCTCAGCCAGGCCAGGGTGCCGAGGACTTTAATTGATGGTGAGCCAAGCCACGCTGGGCCTGGACTGTTTTCTAATCCCAGTGTAATTAATGACCTTATCTTTGGCCAAAGCCATTTAGATTAAGTGGCTGGTGTGATGGGCTCGGCGGCTCCGGCTGCACAGATGGAAGAGCCGCGTTTGTCTGGGGATTAGTGGAGGGCAGATGGAGTGAAGTGCCATTCCCATCCCCAAACCCCCTGGCACTGACAGCAGCCTGGAACCTGAGACCACAACAACTTTCTCAGCGAGTCCTGGCTAAGGACTGGAGAGAGATTCTGCAATGTTTATCCTTTCTGCAGGGCCCAGAGCAGGAGAAGCAGGAGATGGTGCTGGTGCCAGGAACTGGTGCAACACTACCTGGGGACCTTCAAACAGCAGAGGTACAACAGACACCACCTCTCTCCTTGGAGAGGAAGCCATGGCCAGGAAACCCTGGCTATGCCTGAATAAAACCCGGTGTCCTCAATGACAGCCCCCACCTCTCCAAGAAAGCAAACTCACCTGCTCCTCACTGCTGGCAGGATCAGGGAGTGCTTCCTCCTTCCACTTCCCACTCCAGACACAGCATGGACAGTGAAGTATGACAGATCCCATTCTCCTGGGAAGGCCTGGGAGCCCCTGCCTGGCCATGGGTCAGCACAGCCCATCCTGAGCAGGCTCCTGAATAGAACAGGCAGGCGACAGCTATTGTGGAAGAGGAATAACATGTGAGGACAACAAAGTTCATATTAAACTGATTAAGGATATTTAATCCATTTCTAATAGTATGGACATCTGACTGCACTCAGGAGCCAGAGCAGATAATCCCACCCCTCATTCCCAGCCCTGCCCCTGTGATCCTGGCCTGGCCTGGGGAGATGACTCAACATCTCTGTGCTGTCAGAGACCACGCTCAGCACACCAGGGGTGAATGGGGCTCACATCTTGTCCATCCAGGCTGGGAGAACACGACTCCATGCCATGACCTCAAGGCCATGTGCTGGAGTGCTGGGCTGAGCCCCATCCCAGGGTTTGAGTCAGCATGGATAGTGAACAAGTCTGGGCTGGAGAAGAGGCTCAGCTGGCGCTGCAGAGACCCAGCAACACAAATGTAGTGCCCAGCATTCCAAAGCTGATGCCCAGCTCTGCCCAATGCCAAATTTCCACTCTTCCCCACATATTCCCTTCAGTCCAGGCTCTCAAGCCACCCCACACCCCATGATACCACCCAAGGCAGCCACCCCACAGAGCATTACAGAAATAACTCAGTGCTGAGGAACACAAAAGGGAGGTTTAGTCTAATCCCCACCGAAGCAGGAACCTCCAGAGCCTGCGCCGGCAGATCCACCCACGCAGCCCTTCCCCTCGCAGGATGAGCCCTGGGAGGTGGCTCTTGCCACATGGCACAAGCAGCTGAAGGGAAAACCTGCACTTTACCAACCCAAAACCCTCCCAGGAGGAACTGTCCTGGTTGCATCTGCCAGAACCCCAAAGACCCTGGCAAGGGCTGTCGTGGTTTCACAGAGCAGCACGCTGGGGAGCGCAGCGGCTCCTCCAGGAACAGTGCCGGGACACCAACTGCCTGGAACACCAGGAATGTGCTGCTCAGCAGCTCCCATTCAAATGCAGGGCCGGTTCCCACTGCCAAACCACAGTGTAAACCCCCGGGAATTCAGCCTTAACTAGGACAGGCTCATCCGCTGCAAACTCAATGAGATCATTTCCAAGTTCCTGTTTAACAGGTGCCAGCTCCTTCTGCACCTGCTGTGCTCAGGGAGCAGCCTTTCCATGCTGGGAACATCTGCTCAGCTCCCTCAGAAGCTGTGGAAAAGGTGAGTGGAAGAAGGAACCAGACTTGGATCTCCTGCCCTGTGCCCAGAGGAGAGAACCTGGCCAGGTGGAATCAGAGAGCAAGGGAACTGCACCTGTTAAAAGAGAGGGGAACCCACAGAAATCCTGCAACTTTATTTCCATATAAAAGAACAACAACAAAAAATCCTCTCCACAATAAAGGCAGCAAGAGCTCGCTCTGCTCCAGAGCTGCACTCCTGGCCAAGCTGGAGGAGTCGGGGTATTTCTGTCTCTGAGATCCACACGTCCACATGCCAACAGCATCAGCTCAACCGTTCCAAGGATAACGCTGTATCTCTGGCAGGAATTCACACTTTGCATGGGAGGACGCTCCCAGCAGCCTTGCCCCGGGGCCCAGCCCTTTGCAGGCAGGGCTGGGGAAGCTTTGGAACCCGGTGGGAAGAGGATCCGGTGCAGCCGACGTCCTTCGCTGTTACACATCCTCCTCATCCCCCAGAAATGACTCAGCCCGTTGGTTCCAGGCTGCCCAGGACGGAGGTGTCCAGGGGGATGCACAGCTGACCCTCTTTGCCAGGCTATGGCACAGGCAGGCTGCTGTCCTCGTCCAAGCCCTCTGTGTCCCCGCTGTCCCTCCCGGTCCCTGCGGCACGGACAGCTGCCTCCTGCTTCCTCCTCCTCTTCAGGTGGTGCAGGTGGGATTTGGATCGTGTGTGAGCTGAAGGAAGAGGCAAACAGAGTGTTTAATCTGTGGAATTTGGGGGAGGAAAGACCCGATCCTCCCATGCAATGCAGAGCACCCTCCCCTCCCATCCTCCTGCACAACTCATTCCTGCAGGAAAGTGAACTCCAAAGCCTTGCCCGGGCCTTTTCTCTGGACACTTCCAGACCAAACTCTGAGGGCTCAGAGGGGCACAATGTTCCCAAACCTCCTCCTGACCACAGGGAGGACTGGGAGAGGGAATGATCCCAGTTCTGTACGTGCAGAACATTCCAGGTTGTCATGAGTCAGCTCTCCCAGCAGGTCTGCTCCCAACCTCTCCCAGGAGACCGGGAGCAGGGAAGGTGTTTCCGAAGAGGCGGCACTTTGCGGGTTGCAGGTGGGCTTGTGCAACTCCCAGCTCCCCATGGAGCGCTGCCAGGACCATTTGTAGGGCTGGATCCCTGCACCACAGCACTGGGAATATCCTGTGCCCCCAGAGGAGCCAGGGACAGAGCCTGGAGCGTGACTGCACCTCTGCCCCAGCCAGGAGTGCCCTGCCCAGGAGACAGACGGGGGCACAGGGGCAATCCCAGGGACTCGGCTGGTACGGACACAGCGGGGCAGCAGGAGCTGCATTTCCCTGTGAAATCACATCCTCGGGGACAGCAGAGCCTCCCCTGTCCGTGGTTTTATCTCAGGGAAGGCGCTTTGCCTGACCACCTTAGCAGGGTGGTTTGGCTGTTTCCAAGAGATCAGAGCAGCAATTACAGCACAAACTTTTCAAGCAGGGCCTTAATTAAACGAGGGTATTTGCTTGCTGAATCAAGGCCCTCAGGTGCTTTCCAGTCGTTCTTTTCCTGCCAAAGGATGAAATTACATGCAAAGCTGCTGCTTTATCACAATGCTGGAGGGTCACCCTCAGCTTGAAATAAAGTCTCACCTCTTGCAATTTGTCACAAGCAACACCAAAGCTACAGTGGCTGAAGAAGGGCTGATTGCTGCTGCTGTCTGGGGAGTTGTGCTCTTTAAGTTCACATAAATTGTATAATTAGATAAAATTTAAAAATCTTCCAGAGCCAGCAGGGTGCTGGGAGCAGTTCCCAGAACTATCTGTAACTTGACTGAAGGAAACAGACCAGATTGCAGATCCACTCAGCTCCCACCACTGTTTTCACCTTCCTTTTCCATTCTGCAGGCACAAGTAACACCCAGGGTTTGGAGCATTTTTCTCCCACCATCTGGGGATTTGAGCCCAGTTCATTCGGATGCAGAGAACAACAGCTGGTCTTGGTTGAGGAAGGTATTGTCACAATCAGTTGGAATCTGAGGTGGCATCCCTAAGGACAAGCAGCTGCAGATGTGGGGTTTGGGGGACCCTGACGAGTTCCCACTCGGTCACAGAACTCGCTGGGCCTGGAGGGATGACAGGGACCCTGACAGCTTTCAGAGTGCTCCAGTTCTGGGGCAGGCAGAGCTCCTTCAAAGCTGACATAACTGCACTTCCAAACTGATCTCATTACAATGACCTTCCTACTCCAAG
Source organism: Formicarius rufipectus (assembly GCA_013399695.1). Classification (NCBI taxonomy): domain Eukaryota; kingdom Metazoa; phylum Chordata; class Aves; order Passeriformes; family Formicariidae; genus Formicarius; species Formicarius rufipectus. Next base: position 64,401 of record VXAU01003948.1, on the reverse strand, counting down.
CCCCATTCCATCTTTGCTTTCAGCACTTCCCCAGCTCAATAGGAATAAGCAACTCGTTCAAATCTGAAGATCAACAACATGTGAAATTTATCTTTACATTGTGTCTGTGTGTTGGTTTTGGCTGGGGCAGAGTTGATTTCCTCCACAGTGGCTGGTCTGAGGCTGTGTTTGGATTTGTGCTGCACACGGAGTTGATAATTCAGGGATGTTTTGTTATTGCTGAGCAGCTCTTGAACAGCATCAAGGACTTTTCTGCTCACACTGGCACGACACAGAGGGGGCTGGGGGTGCACAAGGCGCTTTAAGGGGACACAGCTGGGACAGCTGCTCCCAACTGACCCCAGACCATGCTCAGTATATAAAACTGGGGAAGAAGGAGGAAGGGAGGACACTGGGAATGGTGGAGTTTGTGTTCCGAAGTCACTGTTAGATGAGATGGAGCCTGGCTTTACTGGGGATGGCTGAGCACTTGCCCAACCATGGGAGGCAGTGAATTAATTCCTTGTTTTGCTTTGCTTTTTCTATTAACTTGTTTTTAACTCAACCCACAAGTTTCCTCACTTTTGCACTTCTAATTTTCTCTCCCGTCCCATTGGTGGGGAGTGGGAGAGCAGATACAGCTGGGGCTAAACCACAACCCTGCACATCCTGCATTTGGGCAACACATGGAGATTTACCAGTTTCGTTTCTGCAGCCAGTTTCTCTACTGCTTCTTGTTTCTGGCTCTCAGCATGAGCCTCCCAGCACAGATAAATTCACTGACTTAATCTGATTCCAGCTGAGCTCTTTTAAAGTAAGTCTATTGAAAATAGAAAATCCCTTTCTATTACTATTACAACAAGAAATACTGGTTTTTTGTTGGGTTTTTTTTTAAACAGAACCCCACACAAATAGGATATATTGGAGAACAACAGCTATTAAAATATTATGATACTTTCATTTACACAACAGAATTTTAGGAGAAACAAATTTGTTCTGTGCTCTTTGAAGAAGCATTTCAAGTGTTGTAAAGGACCAGCAGCCCTGACTAAACACAGTCAGATGCTGTGCATGGATCCCTGCATGACACTCCCCGTGTTTACTGGGTGCTGGGGAAGGGGGGAAGCCCGACAGATGGTTGCTGTGGCACAGCTCCTGCACCCCCTCTGGGCTTGCAAATGGCTGCTTCCATCCACGGGCTGTAAACAACCCTTGAAAGCCCAAGATCATGTGCTGAGGGTCATCTGGCCACGCAGAGACAGCCAGGGAAGCCACTCCATCCCTCCCTCCACATAGCCACGCTGGCTGTGTCCCCTCCCAGGCCCCCCCTGCCCCCCCTGGCCCCTACCTGCCCACTCCCTGTCCCCCAGGATGAGTCTGTCACAGAGCTCACACACGCGATGGCTCCGCTTGTTCTCGGTCGGGTCCTGCTCCATCCTCAGCGGCTCTGCCGGGGGCTCCCGGCCCTGGAGGGGAAGTAAGGGCTCAAACTGGCTCCTCACAGGGAAACTGGCCTGTCTGTGTGCACTTTGGTAAAGTTTGGGAGGTGGACTTGCCAAACTTAAGGCTGGCAGGACAGACACTGCAACTTTATCAAGTGGAACACTGAGCATTAGGAGAGATTTTCAGCTTAGACAACAAACATGTACTACTGCAAGGAAAGCTGGACATGTAAGTAGCCAGCACCGCTCAAGGGAGAGACTGTGTGCCAAGTTATGGGCCTGGAGACTGCTGAGAAGTTGGCTTCTGTCACTGCTCCTGTGCTAACTCCAGTGACTCAGTACCTGGACGAAGCTCTCCACAATCTCCAGAGCAGGTTTCAGCACGTCCTCCTCCCACCGCAGCAGGTCAGACACCTCCAAGCCATACACTGGGGGCACATTGGGCCCAGGGCCTGCAGAGACACAGAAGGGCAGGTCACCACCAGAACCCCAGCATCCCATCCCCACTGGGAGAAAAAGGGATCTGCTTTTTCCTATCTAGCTGCTCTTCAGCATTCAGAAACAAACAGCAGCAGGTTTTCCAGAGCCAAAACGACAGGGGCACCAGCCCTGCAAGCAGCAGGAACACCCTGGAGCTCAAGGAAGCATCTTCATAGCTGGCTGCCTTCAGGAGAGCATTGGAACCTGAGCATGCCAACAGCCCATCATGAGAGCAACCACCTCAGCCCAGCCGTGGTCATCGGGAGGCTGAGGAAGATGGAAAAGCTGGCTCCAGGCACAAAGCCATCACACCAAGCTTACAAGGTGATGCAGGCATGGAGCCTCAGAGCAGCAACTGATGGTGCAGGGGCTGGTGCTCCTGGCAGCAGGACACGGTGGGAGACACTTCACTAATGCCTCAAGCTGACAAGGGACAGGCTCACAGCCACCCCTCTGGCCTCCCTGGGCCCAATGCCAGGGCACAGGGCACTTGCTGCAGCCCAGTCAGGGTGAGGTAACACAGCTGCTGTGATGCAGGGCCAGCTCCCTGGGCTGCCCTGGCTGCTCTCCAGGGCTCACCTGCCCTCCAGGGCTCACCTGCCCATGAGCACATGGCTGTCCCTGCTCAGACAAAGCCACCAAAAGGTGCCACATGCCAGTCCCAGCAGGTGCTGGTTTTATTGCTGTGCCCACAAACAGACCCCTGACAGGGCCCATCTGAAGCACACCTGCCACCAGAAAGGTGAGCTGCAGCCACCCAGCACATGGCCCCGGGAAAGCTCCTGCACCTCCTTCAAAGTCCATCTTTTGACTCGAGTTTCTCCTCGCCTTTTTTTTAATTATTATTTATTTTATTGTTGTTCTGCCCCCACTGAGCACCTTTCAACAAGTGCCCAGCTCCCAGCTGCTGCTGCTGGCCCTGCTCCAAGGCTGGGGCTGGGATGGGGAAGTCCTGCTGGCTCCCTGCCACCACAGAGAGCATGGCCCAGGCTGAGCAGCCACGGGGCTCCAGCTCCTAATCTGGAGGGCAGCTGTCAAAGGGGCTTTTCTGCCTGCAGAGCCAGGAGCATGTGTGGGTGCGTGGGGACCCCCTCCCTGAGCCCCCCAGGACCTGCTGGTGGGACAATGTGAGGCCATCATCATCATCTGCCAGAGCCTGGCACAGGGTTACTCTGTCCTGCTGGATTTCACCCACCTTGATGGCACTGCTGTTGGGAGGGGACAGGGGACACTGAGGAGGAGGTGACTTCTGAATGTCTGGGATGAGAAGCTGTGGGCAGGACACACATGGACAGTGCCAGGTGGGCTGTCTCAGAAGGGGCAAGAGGCTGCTCTGCAACCCAAACACGTGGGAAGGGATCGGGGCAGGCTGAGCCTTGTGGGTGGTTCCTGGAGAGACCTGGTTGGGAGCAGACATCTGATGTCTGCCGGACTCCTGCCTCCTCCTAACGGCCCCAGAGCACCCCCTTCCCCTCTGGAGCAGGGGATGCACCGAGGAGGGATGAGGAGAGATGTAAGAAGAGGGATGGTGGGGTGGGAACAGACGACTCACGCTTCAGGAAGCGGTTTCGGACCCACTTGTTCTGCCTCCGAGCGTACCTCTTGGTCACCTGCTTCAGGGCCTGGATCCCTTTGAAACACAGGGATTAAAAAAGAGAAAAAACCCCAAAGGTCAGGGCAACACTGCAAACTGAGCTCAGAGATTCCCACCAGGGTGGGAATCACACAAGACAGAAGTTTGTGCCGGGTGGCACCACAAGAATTTTTTCTACTGTCAGTCTGGGGGTCTTGAGCCAGCACTGAGAGAGACCATCACAGCAAAGAGGACAAGCCCTGACAGACAGTGTAGGGGCAGGGGCAGCGTGGAAGGGCTGGATAACGTGTCCCAGATATCACACAATGAACAATGGGTGGAGAGAGCCCAAACCCTCCACCCTGAAGCTTTTAGCAGGTAGGAAAATCAAGGGCTGCACTTCTCTCATAATGCCTAAGTGAACAATTCTCTGCTCAAATGGAGCCCAGGACTGCCCATCCCACCCACACTGGGCCCACAGGATGATTTTTCCACTGTACAACTATTCAATATTTTGTACCAGGCTTATCATATCCCTCCTAATTGTCTCCTGGGCAGACACAACAAGCCCTTTCTGCACCAGACTTGTTTTCAAGCTTTTTATCTTTTCTGTGGTTTCTTCAGTCTCCATCTCCACCTCACACAATACTCCATGAGACAGATGGGCTCTGCCTGGGCTCCCTCTGTGCTGAGGAGCAGAGCAGCTCCCCTCTAACATCAGCATTTGGAGTGTCCAGGAGCACCATGGAGCACTATCAAAGGGTGCATCACTATTGACTTGTGCTGCGATCCACTGGATCCCCAAATTCCTTCCCACCACAATGCTCCTGAAACTCTGAACTCTGCTTCATTCCTCCTTTCTATCCCTGTTCTCCACAGCATTCACACCCCAGCTGGCATCCCATCACCCAAGTAGACCAGTTCCAGATCCCAAGTCATGCTGTGCCCTGTACATCTTGCAGTGAGGCCTGGGGGAAGGGAGGGGTTGCTCTGGGTGCGCTTAGAGATGCTCTCCAAGCACTGGAGAAGGAGACCCGGCTCCACTGAGCTGCCACAAGTGGGAAATGCAGAGAGAAATGTGCAGCTCAGCCCCAGAAGGACCTGCCCCAAGGTCTGACCTTGGTTCACACCATCTTGTGGTGCCCCTCTAGAGCTGTGTGGGGCTGAGCTGTGTGGGGCTGAGGGATGTGGGGCACACGGGGTGCTCCTCCCACCTTTCTGCAGCAGCAGGGCACTGGTCTCAGGTGAGCAATTCCCTTCACTGACAAGGTACTCGTGGAACTCCTTGAAGCCAATGGACTGGAAGATTCCATGCTGATAATCCTGCCTGGAAAGCGAGAGAGGAGGCAGGAGTGACAGCCACCTCCTGGGGAACAGCGGGAGAGCTCAGCCCTCCCCAGGGGGAGCGGGGGCAGAGAGGAGCCGGCTCCTCACCCACCGGTTCTGGGCCACCCTGTCGCGGTTGTAGCGGCGGTGGAAGTCCCGCAGCTCCTCCAGCAGCCCCGCGGCCACCATGGCATCCACACGCCTCTCCAGCCGCGCGTCCAGAGCTGCCGGGACGAGAGCAGGGCAGCTCAGCCGTGCCCCGGGCAGCCCCGGGGCCGCACAGCGTGCCAGGACGGGAGCCAGCGCTGCCACCCTCCCGGCTCCGTCACACCCGCTGCTGCCAAAGGAGCTGCTGCCTTCTCCAGGGACGGGCTGGGGCAGCAGCACGGGGTCAGCCCCAGTCCTGCACCAGCTCTCCCAGCCAGCCAGGAGCACGCTCTCACCTGCCTGGTCTGCGTGGAGCCACAAGATGCAGGAGTGTGGGTATTTCAGGGGCCCACCTAAGGGCCCCCCACCTTCCTCCTCCTGCTGCTGGTGCAAGATTTCACTATGGGGGATCCCTGTCTCTTCAAACACTTGGAGGCTCCTGTAAGCAGAGACAGACAGAACTCAGAGGCTCGGTGAGAATGAGCTTTCCCATTTCCCCAGCAGCCCTGGGGGCTCCAGCAAAGGGAACCGCAGACACTCGCCGAGATCCAGCCCTTTCATGTGGGGGGAGGGCAGGTTTCATCCCTCTCCCGTGCCCGGCATCCACGCACACCCAGGTCCTGGGGGCGCAGTGCTGGCACCCAAGGAGTCCAGAGTACAGCCACCCACTCCTGCCTGGCACCGGGACAAGCCCCGCAGGGGACAGGGATCTGGCTCCAGCCCTGCCCTTTCCAGCCAGGCAGGGCTGCAGGGAAGGGGCCGGTGCTGCCGATGCTGCAGAGCTTTACCACCAGCTCAGCCCTGCCCAGCCCAGCCAGGGAGGTGGAGGAAGCCGTGCTGGGAGCCCAACCCTCTGTCCCCTGCACCGTGCGAATGGGGTGGGTGGTGTTCTGCTCCCCCCGGGCCAGGGCTCGGCTGGGATGGGCCTGCCAAAGCAGCAAGCCTGGTCTTGCTGCCGTGCTGTTCCCACAGAGCTCAGCTATGTTACCCAGCCAGCACGGCAGCTTGTCTTTAAATAGCTGCAGATAAACCTGCTGCAGGGGCAGGGCAGGGGGGCAGCAGGGACGTGCTGTGCTGTCCCGGGCCCCACAGGCAGCTCAGCCGGGGGGCTGCGTGCCCAAAGCTCTGAGCTCCCAGAGGGGGTCCCCACCCCGGTGCTCCAGGGTCCCCAGGCACCAGGCCTGGAGCAGCCCCTGGCGTGGGAGAGCCGTGCTCCCCCCGGGCACACCTCGCCCTGTTCCCAGGTCTCCCTCAAGAGGGGTGCTGTGGCACCCCCTGCCCCGGGCACCCCGAGCCCACCTGGCCACTTTGCGCTTGTCGTGCGGGTGCAGCTTTGCTGCCATCTCCGGGTCCACCCGGCTCAGGCGGCGGTGCAGCTCAGCGCTGTCCAGCTGCTCCAGCTCCACCTTCCTGTCGCTGGCCGGCCCAGGGCCACAGTTCGTCTTCTCCTGTGGGGCACAAGGCAGCCCTGAACCAAACCACTCACCCCTGTGCAGGCAAGAAGATCCTCCAGACCCACGGGGTGAGCAAGGGCCTTTAGGTTCTCCTTGCCCCGCTCCAGCACCAAGCCTGCCCTGACCATGGGACTCGCAGAATCACAGAATATTCTAAGTTGGAAGGGACCCCCACGGATCAACAAGTCCAACCCTTAAGGGACCAGCCCATACAGCCTTGGCATTTTTAGAGCCATGTTCTGATGAGCTGAGCTAATCGCAGGGTCTCTCACCCTTTCCCAGAGGGATTTGCAGCCCCCCACAATACCTTGGTGTTGATAAGGACCTTCCAGAGCAGGGACTCAATGTAGTAGTTGGTTCCTCCCACAACAATCGGGATCTTGTCTCGGGCAAAGATATCTTCAATGTGCCACAGTCAGGGAGCCTAAGCACAGCTGCAAGGCAGGGAGGGAGGGCTGGGGGAAGCAACACCTTGGGGCCCACTCTCCCAGCCCCACGGGGCCAGTGAGGCTGCAGGACAGGGTTAGAGGTGCCCCTCATCTCTCACTACCCTTTGCTACCTCTGCCAGCCACCACCAAAACTCAGGGACACCCAGGGACTGCCAGGGAAGGCAATACCCAGCTCAGCACTTGCAGAGAAGCAGAGATCTTCCCTGGGCTGTCCCAAGCGTTGTCTTGGCAAGAAAAGCCCCAAGCCCCTGCCACCAGGAGTATCCTCTGAAAAAATGGAGTTAGTTGGGATGTGGAGAGCCTAAACACTGATCCCTCTGGCAGATTTGGCTATAGAGGAGGGAAGCCCATATCTGCTCAGCCAGGCAGGCTGAAGCATGAAAGGATATCAGAGCTGTGGCTTTGTCCCTGAAATCCACCACTGTGAAGTTGGAGACGAGGGGATCCACGAAGCTGATCATGTGGTGTCTGCACAGAAGCTGCTCCTGCAGAGAAACCTTGTTGGTGATGATGTCCAAGCCCTTGTACACCTGGGGAAGAGAAGAGCCCGTCCTTCACCTCTGTGTCCCATGAAACCTGCACCAGCCACTATTCATTCTCTCACACACAGCCTGTCCTGGTCACCCCTCAAAGCCCCTTGCTGGTCTCTGGAGCTCAGGGGCACGTTCAGGCAGGGCAGCAGGAATCCTGCCAACTCCTGCTCCTGCCGGGGCCAAACTGCACCTCTCTGGTCTTTGTTCCTGCCCAAGGGAGATGAACCGTTGAGTCCAACTACTTGTGACTGCCTTCCTGGTCTGATATAACCCTGTAACTAGGGATAGAAAGGCTGACTGAATGACCAGAGAGCAGAGGCAGAGCCTGGTAATGTCACCAGTCCAGCACAGAGCTCTGAAATGAGGGCAGCTGCCTCCAAGCTGCCACCTCATCATCTGCTGCTGTTGCAGCTCAAAGCTCAGATGTGCCTCTCTCCAGACACCCATTTCTAGCACAGCATGGAGTCTCAAGGATCACTGCCTCCCATAACACACAAAGATCTCTCTGGATGCAATGTGGAACTCCATGGAGCCTCCTAAACACACACAAACAGTTGAGCTCACACACGCCTTAAAAGCCTGACATGCACTCTGCTCTCCCTGAGACACCTGGGTACAGAGCAGGACACGTGGGTGCAGGTCAGGGACCCCAGGTAAAAGAGGCAATGTCCTGGCCAAGGTGCCAGGAGACACTGGTGAGCACAACCAGCAGCATTTCACGTGTCTTCACGCTGAGGTTTGGGATCCACAACCTGGGAGAGCGCTGCTGAGAGGTGCTGGACCTCAGTGAGAAAGCTGAGAGCAGAGCAGGGAGAAAAGCCACCCAAACCAACCCCTCAGGAACATCCTTGGTACAGAGTCAAGACAATCTGGATCCCAGCAGATGCACCAAATCCACCCTCCAGGCTGCATAAAGCACCAGCCACAGCCCAGCCCGCAGATCCAGGTGGTGCAAGGACTGCAGATGCCTCAGGCTGGAGTCTCATCCCCACAGCTCAGCAGGGCCCTTCCTGATGAGAGCAGATTCCACCCAGGAGAAGAGAGGCCAGCCCCTCGTCCCCCATGGCACACAAACATGCAAACACAACCCTCCTCAGCACGGGGTGTCCTGTGCCCTGGCACTGCCCCAGGCACTCTCAATGGGTGCTGCAAGGTTCTGCAGAGCTGCAGATAAACAGGGCTCCGAGCTGGACCTGCATCCCGAGGGTGCTGGCAGCTGCCAGCAGGGCACAGTGGGGCACATAAAGCCTCTCAGTCCAGCCCAGCTCTGCACTGTGCCCAGGACTGAGCAGGTGATGACAAAGGAGGTGCTTTGGAATGACACCTTCCTGCTTAGAGAACTCTCCCAGCTTGGGATAAACTCTGATGATGGGAAAAACCACTGGAAATAGCTGTACCCACTTCCTCCTCCATCCCCCAGAAACCACCCCAGCCAGACATGAAGAAATAAATTTCCCCTTAATCCCCTGAGAAGCTGCCAAGCCTCCAGCTGCAGCACAGCCTCCACCCACTGCTCCCCTGGCCCCAGACAGAAGGACAAGGTGACACAGAGGTGACCCACGGGCACCAGGCACGGAGTGGCAGCCAGGGATGATCCAAGGTTAGTGGAGCAGGGAAGCCCTATCCCTGCCTGGAGCAGTCATGTGAGCTGCTGGGGTGGCCGAACCAGCACCACTCCTGTCTTGCTTAACTCTGGCACTTGCTGCTGGGAGGGTGAGGGCCAGCTCCTGCTCCAGTCCCGAAAGGCTCTCCCGGGGGCAGGAAGCCAGGGGAAGAGGGAGGGCAAGCAAATGCTCTTCCCTTCTGCCCTGCAGAAAGGCAGCTGCCCCAGGGGACGGTGAGCAGGCAGGGGAGGCTCACAGGCAGCTCTGCCAACACGCCCCGTGGCTGCGGGCAGCCTATTGATCCCCGGGCTCGGCAGCTCCATTCAACACGGGGCTCCAGTCGGCACCGAGAGCCTTTGAAATCAGTGAGCTTTGGCTCAGTGCCTGCTCTCCCCGTTTCCAGCCCTGCAGCTCCTCCAATTCCCACTGTCTGCCTGAAATCACAGCGAACACAGAGGGCTGACAGCGGCTCAGAGTCGGCCGGGAGCTCCCAGTGCCCTACACGGGCAGCTCCAGGACACAGAGCTCAGGCTGCAGTCCCCAGGTTCTCCCGGAGATTAAACGCTGAGAGCCTCCCGGAGGATCTGGCAAGGAGAGGAGGAATGCGGTGTCAGTGTGTGGGCCGGGAGCAAACAAAGGCAGCCTTTTACACACACCCGGCAAAGCCCAGGGAAGGTTTCCACCAGCTGGCTGTCGGCGGGGCCTCGCACCGAGACGTCCTCCTGACACTCATTTCTATTTTCAGCCAGCGGCTCAGATAAGCCTTTGCTGCTTTCTAAGGCCCCAAAACAGATTAGTGGCAGGCTGGAGCAGCCGGCCCCGAGACACCAACACAAGCCAGGGCTAAAGATGCTCAGCCTTGAGGGCGTCCGGCCGCCCCTGCGCTGCCCCCTCCAAGGGTGGGGACACTGAGGCAGGAACAGCAGCAATCCTCAGGTGCCTCGAGGATCCACAGCCAGGGAAGGGCAGGCTCCCCCAAAGCCTCGTCCTGCCACCAGCTTCCTCCAGAATCCCAGACTCTGTCCTGCTGTCACCGTCAGGGGAAAGGCACAGTCCTTGCTCTGAGCACAGTGTAGAAGGTGACGGGACTGACCCCAGACGTGTCCAAACCACCTAAAGGAAAAGCATCGAGATTTCACAGGGACCAAGGGATCTCCCCTCTGGAGAGGGGCATGGAGAACCCAAACCAAGCAAAGGTGCAAGGAGAGCACAACTCACTCCCCACTCTGATCCCTGCCACGAGAGCAGTGTCAGCAAAGACTCTCAAAATTGAAACAAATGTACCCAATGAGTACCCACTAAAGCAACCTCTGCAGAAGGACTGCATCACCACATCCAAGGGGGAAAGCCAGAAGAGACAGCGGGATTGTGAGTAGGTGGGACCCTCAGCAAGTTGGCACTAGAATTGCTGCATGTTCACTGCTCTGCCAGGAATGAAGAAACAGGACTGGCTTCACCCCACCTGGCTTTCCATGGAATTACTTACTCCCAAACAAAACTCACTGGGATGACAAACAGCAACAGAAAGGACAAAAAGAAAGATTAAGAGGCCAGCAGATTAACCAGAGCTCCTGAGCTGCAAGCAGGCAGCAGCTAAGTCTGTAATTTGACCACAGCAACTCACAGCCATGACAAAAACACCCTGGAGATAGATGGAGGGGTGCCTGTGTGTGGAACAGGTGGGCCTGGGGCTCCCTGGCCCCTTCCCCAGCCTGGCTCCAGCTCCAGCAGCTGCCCAAAACACTGCCAGCATTTGTCAGAGCTCCACGGAGCCCAGGGATGAATGGACAGTGGGGGCTGAGGGCGACACACTCGCAGGCAGCTGTCAGCGCAGAATGAGCAATGAGGCTCTTCAAACCCGGCAACTCTTCCACAAGGACACCAGAGCCAGCTCTGTGTGGCACAGGGATGGACACATCACGGGCACACGGCATTCCACGGGAACAAAGCCAGGCAGAAAGCAGCCCTGACTGGGGGCAGGGGTTAGTGGAGTTGGGGGGGGGAGGCACAGCTTTTCGGGGCTGTGCTCTGGGGCTGCCGGGCTCCCCCTGCCCCCCTCCCCTGGGGGCTGTGCCCGCAGCACGGTGCATTACAGGCTCAGAGAGCGGAGCTGCCCGGCTCTGGCTCCCCAGTCACGCTAGAATGAGATTAAAAGGAAAGCAGGCCAAGCGCCAGCGCAGCGCCGATGCCATTGGGCGCCCGCAGCAGAGTCCTCCCGGCGCCCGCATTCCCACAGTGGGACCCGAAACGACCGGAGCACCAAACACACGCTCCAAAACAGCCACCGGCGAGCGAGGGGAATTCACCGCGTGCCAGGCGGCTCCAGCAGAGCTGGGGATGCAGCAGGAGCCGCCTGTTCGCAGCAGCGTTCAAGCCAACAGCCACTTCCCCGACGTTAAAGCTGGAAAAGCTTCCACGCTTCGCGGGAGTGTTTGTCAATTCGCAGGGTTTTGTCAATTCAGCTCAGACCTCAAACACTTTTCCCCCAACGGTTTAAGGAAAACATTCCATAAAATTACTTTTTGATTGCTTGCTCCAAATTCAGGGGAGGGAGTTTTTTAGTTCTCTAGAACACAAACAGTAACGAGCATTGTCAGGCTGGAGCAGGAAACCAGGAGGTGGGCACAGGGCAGCAGGAGTTGGTCTCTGAGCAGCACAAAAGGTGCTGTTAGCAGAAAACACCTTTTTAAAAAGCATAATAAATATAATAAACATTAAAATTGGTGGGAAATTTAGACGTTAGAGAAAGAGAACAGAGAAAGTGTGGATTAGGAAAACATTTTGCTAAACAATAACAAAATTGTTATTCTTGTGGTGGCCAAAATGTACATTGTGACAAAGCTCTGGTAGCTGAACACAATGAGGACCAAAAGCTGAGGTTTGGCTCCTCAGTGCTGACTGAACCCAAGTGAACAACTGATATATTCCATGCTGCTGCTTCCAATAAGAGATGAGACCACAGAGATTGTCACTGGCAAGTAGCAAATATAACTTTTAATACTGTTTTCCATATCTCTTGGTGTCTCTTTGCTGGTGACAGAGGATACCACCCTGAGTGTTACTCATTACTGAGTAGCTCCAGCTGCTGCCTCCCCTTAGTTAACCCCTTACACCTCCGTGTAGCTTTGGGTGGACTGAAATTAAAACACCTTTTCTGTGGTTTCCTTTCTAAAGGTGTATTTATTTGGGATGGGGGGCTTGAACAAACCCAGCTCTGCTTATTTGGTTGTGCTGCCGTGTCCAGAGCCCACAGGGCTCCCTGACAGCAGGAGGGGAGACAGGGACATGGCTCACATGGAGCAAACACCTGCCCACGGGGACAGGGCACCAGGGCTGGGAGAAGGACACTGGGACAGGGACACTGAGGCTGGGACAGGGGCACTGGGACAGGAATACGGAGACACTGGGGCTGGGACAGCAGTACCAGGACATCAGGGCTGGGATTGGGGCAGTGGGACAGGGACACCGGGACTGGGACACTCAGGCTGGGACAGAGGCATGAGGACTGGGGCAATGGGGCCAGGACAGGGGCCCCGAGCCAGAACAGGGGCTCCGGGAGCGCCCCGAGGGAGCAGGATCCATCCCCCGGGCTCTCCCCGACAGGCACCGGCACACGCGGCCCGGCGATCCCGGGGGGAGCTCCCCAGCCCGCAGCCCCTGCGGGCCCCGACCGGCCCTGCCGGCCCCCGGTACAGCCCGGACCTTCCCCGGGTACAGCCCGGACCTTCCCGGTACAGCCCGGACCTTCCCGCTCCATCCCAGACCCTCCCGGTCCATCCCGGAGCTCCCCTGTCC
>VXAU01003948.1:39056-51588 GCA_013399695.1 Formicarius rufipectus | reverse complement strand
CGGGCCGGGGGCCGGGCCCCGAGCACCGTGTGCCGCTGCCCGCCGGCGCTGCGGGCCCTCCCGGGGCCCTCCCGCTGTCCCCCAGGGCCCTCCCGGTGTCCCGACTCCCCAGTCCCAGCCCGTGTCCTTCCCCATGCCCCGGGTCCCTTCCCTGTGTCCGGGGTCCCCATTCCTAGCGCGGTCCTTTCCCGTGTCCCCTGGTCTCGCCCCATGTCCCCCGGTTCCTCTCGGTGTGCTCTGGATCCCTCCCAGTGTCCCGGGCCCCCAGTCCCAGCGCGGTCCTTCCCCGTGTCCCCTGGTCTCGCCCCATGTTCCCCGCTCCCTCCGGGTCCCCCTCGGTGTCCCGGGTCCCCAGTCCTTCCCCGGTCCTTCCCCATGTCCCCGGGTCCCTCCCAGTGTCCTGAGTCCCCAGTCCCAGCGCGGTCCTTTCCCGTGTCCCCTGGTCTCGCTCCATGTCCTCCGGACCCTCTCGATGTGCTCTGGGTCCCTCCCGGTGCCCCCGGCCCCCAGTCCCAGCCCACTCTGTCCCCATCTCCCCTGGTCTCTTCCCGTGTCCCGTCTCTCCGCGGGTCCCCATTCCCAGCCCGGTCCCCTTCCCACGTCCCGGGTGGCCAAACTCATCCCCAGGCCCCTGGCTCCTTTCAGGGGCCTGTTTGCCCCCCAAAATTCCTCTGGGCCCCTCACCCCCGTGTCCACGTGCGGGGCTCAGCCCCGCGGTCCGTTTAGTCACGGGGGGTGTGACGGGGTGGGAAGGATGTTGTTGGTGCAGGAGGGTGAGGAGCGGGGCTGTTGCCACAGCAACGGGGCAGAGTAGGACGATGCGGGGCTGTTGCCATAGCGAGGGAGAGGAGCACGTTGCCGTGGCAACCGCAGCCTCCACGGAGACTGGTCCTCCCCGTCACCACAGCAACAGGAGGGGATGCGGAGCGGGCGGCTGTCTCCGTGGCAACAGAGGGGAGGGAAACGGGGAGGCAGTTGCCATGGCACCTCCCTGGTGCCTCTCTCCCCGGCAACACACATCCCTCGCCATGGCAACAGGGCCAGGGAGGCTGCGGGCCGGGGAGGGGGTGCAGGCGGCCAGTCCCCCTCGGCAGGGAAGGGATTATCGCTGCCTCGGGGAAACTGTCCTAAAAATTTGCCAGCCCAGGCGTGAAGGCTGCACCGTGCCCACGACATCCCCGCGCCGGCGGGAGGGAAGATGTAGTGGGTGAGCAGAGGTGGTTTGGGGGGGTACAGAAAGGAGCGGGGTGCAAGCAGGGCAACGTGTGATAAAAAAATAATTCAAGCCTGGAAAAGCTGAATTGTGGTGATTACAGCTGACACTCGCAAACTGCAGTGCTGCACAAGCAAGGAGGAAAGCCCTGTGTGTTTATTTTGTTCACTTCATAGCACTGCCAGTCTCCTTTTCTCATCCTGACTGTGGCGATACAAGAGATGACACGTGCTCGAGTAACCAGGGAAGTTTCAGGTAGATGTGTATTTATATATGCAGCTTTCAGCAGGAGAACTCAAAGGTACATGCAAAACTGGAATTTTTGGAAAACTGGAAAACTGTTCCCTATTTCATTCAAAACCAACTACATTTCCCACTGCTGACAGTCTCAGCTCAGACCATGGATTTGCTCATCACTTCCAAGAAAGATAATTAATGTTTCAAACCTCTTATGTGCACAGCACAAAAACAATAAGCCCAGCTTACTAAGAACCTTCTCAGGAGGGTCACCTTGAGCTGAAAAAGGACTCCAGGCTGCAAGTGTAAGTGTACACACAACAAAAATAACCGTTTGAGGGGCTGGTACATCTGGGCTTTGTTTCCTGCGCATGGGCGAGGTGTCAGATTTAGGTCACTGCTCCCTGGTTAAGCTGTGGGTCACGAGAGCACCTTTTAATTCAGCTCTGAAAGGCTGTGACACAGTATGATGCAACACACAGGGTGTAAAAGGTTGCTGGAACCAAAGGGGATGGGGGTTTAAGAGCTTCTGTGTGAAATCAGAGCTGTTCAAGGCTGGTTTCCCAGGGGTGATCAAGTCTCCAGCAGCAGCTCCTCTCTCCTGACTCCTCAGCAGTAAGAGTATCCTGTGTCCCTCCTGCATTTAGAGTAAGACTTTTGCTGCCAGGACAAAGGAAACCCAAATGCATCGAGTGTGGGCACAGCACTGAGAATACACATTATATATATTTTCATCCACTCAGCAGATCCAGGATATGGGGTTCTCTGGTGCCCCTGGAAGCAAGGAGATTGCATTCCCCCCTCCCTATAGGGTTACTGCCAGCCATAGCCCTGGCCCCTGACCCATGGGGCAGCAATCACCCCACACTGCCTGCCCCAAGCCCCATTAGGGGGGGTTTATGATCACATCAAAGCCTTCCTTGAGCTTGGCCTGGGCTCTCTGCCCCTCCTTGCCAATAAAACCACTTAAAAGGAGGAAAAATAATCCAGGTGATTCATTTCCCTGGCCCAACCACCTCGAACACTTCTTCAGTTGCTGGGAGAAAACCAGGACAAAGTCTTGTTGTAGCAGAGCCCTGATGCAACATATATTAATTCCCATTCATGTCCAGGATACCCCAAAATACAGGGGCCAGATGAGACCCCCAGGAGCTTCATGATGTGATGCATGGAAACCCAGAGCCAACGGCATGGAAAAAACCAACCCAGGCTGTTGCAAACTTATTTATTCATGAAGTGTGAGGTAATGAAGAAAGTGCTAAATCCGACCACAGTGTTAACTCTAACAGTTCTCAGCAGGTCAGCAGGGGCCCGAGGGTGCTGTCCTGCAGGACCACTCCTGCCAGCACCCCTGGGAGGGGACAGGGGACTCCACCACCCACCTAACCCACCACAGGGTGGGCAGCAGGAGGGCACAGCAGGGAGAAGCCTCGAAGGCAGCGCAGCCCACACACACACAACCTGCCCCCTGCAAAACCCAAAGCTTCACTGGGGCTTTTAAGTGGCTGCTGGTGAAGGGGTAACTCCCAAGGGTGGGGAAAAAGGGTCACAAGGATACTCACAAGGAGAGGAAAGGGATAAAATCCCGTTATTGCAAATGGGTGGTTTGGAGAGCTGCAAGGGGATAAATGGCCTCCGTGAGGACTCAGCTCAAGGGTCCAGCAGGAGCCAGCCCCTTCCTGATCTCCCTAAAGTGCAGCAGGACTGAGCCCTCCCCTACAGCAGGAAACCCCCTGTAAAAAAAAAAGTTTTTTTATATATATATATAAAAAAGCAAACTCTTTACCAATACTTCTCAAAAAGTGGTACAAAAATACAGTATAAAAACACAGCCTCCAGTATAAGACTCGCAGTTACAGCAGCAGTTTCTAGAACACAAAATCCAAGACAAGCTACTGCATGAAGTGATAAAGAAGTGAGGTCCGGTCCAGCCGAGCAAGGGCATCGCCCTCGGGGTGCTGTTCACCCTGCTGAGAGACACATCCTGCTGTCACCATCTCCGTGGGATCCATCCAGAGACGAGCCCCGTGCTGGGCTCTGTGTCTGCCTTTTTCCGGGAGCCAAGGCAGACCACGGTTGTTTGGGATTTTGAGATGGGTGCCCAGGGGCAGCTCCCAGCAATGCTGGTGGTGGCAAACAGCAGAGAGGGGCACAGGGGCTGCTGGGGAGGGGCAACAGAGTTGAGCTCTTGAATCCAAGTAGTCACTTGACAAAGCTTCACAGCAGGGACAGAGGAAATCTTGCAACATTTGGTGCCAAGAAACCAGCCCCAGGCAGATGATGCCATGGCAGGGTCTCCACTGTGGCCCCATTCCCTCACCCAGGAGCAGCACCATGGCCACCCCACAGGCAGCCAACAGCACGTGTTCCAGCCCTCACAGCCAACAGTTCAACAAACAGCCGAAAAATAAAAAAACACAGTGTGCAAATTGAGAGGGAGCCAGGGGGGTTGTGGGGAGCAGGGCCGGGGGGACCCTGGGTGCTAGTGCCCCTTGAGGTGAGCAATCCGTTTGAGCAGCTGGGTCTGGTGCAGCTGCAGCTGCCGCTTCTCGGCTGCCATCCGCCTCTCAGCGCTGATGAGGGACTGCAGGTACTCGGAAGATTTGCTCAGGATCACCACTTTGGGCGTCTTGGGGCAGCTGGCCAGCCCGGGCACCTGGTCCCGCAAGGCCAGGAAACGCGAGCGCAGGTCGTTGCGCCGCTTGCGCTCCAGGTAGTTGTGGTTTTTCCTCTTGGCCACGTCCTCGCTGTCGGAGACGGGGCTGCTGCTGAGTTTTGGCAAGCCGGGCTCAGGCAGAGCGATGGCGGGGACCGGCTCTGCGGCGCTCGGGGGCTCGTCCTCGTCCGGGTGCTGGTCCTGCCGGGGTGACTCTGGGGGCGGACACGGATCCGGCGGCGAGCGGGCGGCGTAGTTGTGCTGCTGCTGGTGGACAGAGATGTGGAAGCGTTTCATGCAGGGGTCCAAGGGGTCTGCACGCAGGGTGATGGTCACCGGCTTCCTCAGGCTGAGCGATTGTCTCTTATCCACCGTTACCACATCGATCTCTTCACCTTCTGCTCAAAACAGACACGGGAAAAGAACAAATCCCCATCAGCTGGGAGCCCCCTGTCACCCCTCTTCACCTCGCTGGGGGTCCCCACACAGCGCCCCTGGACAGTCTCCCCACTGCTGTCCCACTAAAGTTTGCTCACACACTGCAAAGCCACTCTGCAACCTCCAGAAGAGACTACGTGATTTACTGATTCCATCGCACGGAAAGGAGCAGAATTCCCTCCACATTCATGTCCCTGGTCCCCCCAGATTGGACGGAGCTTTATTTCTGTCTCACTTCAGGACCATGAGCAACATGTGTTCATGTTAAAGGATTATCAGGCAAGAAACACGCGAGCCCTCCTGCTTGGAAGGCACTGGAGGAGCAAGACGTGGGGACAGCCTAGCTCCAAAGTTCATCCCGGTCGGGTGCTTTCATGGCCCATTGGAATTGTAAATGAGGGATGTGAGGGCAGAGCTGCCCTTTGTTCCCTTCGGCAGCAGCTTCCCACCTCGGTGACTTGTTACTTTTCACAAATGATAAAGCCCATTCAGCCCTGGCTTCCCGGGGACAGAGGGGACAATCCCCCGCTGTGCAGGGGGGGAGGGCGAGGTGAAGGGGTCCCTCGAACAGACTCTGAACCTCGAAGGCATCCCAAGCCCAGGAACAGAAAAACCTAATTAAAGCATAACTGACCCCAAAGCACTCTGCCTGTTGCCACTGCAGCTTGTCCTATGCCACCAAGCTCAGTGGCAGGAAGTTGGCCCTGGGACAGGGAGGCTCTGGGCACACTCGTGGCCATTCTCACTTCAGAGATGAGCCGCCAACTTTTTTCCTAGGCTTTGGGGGAAAATACAGCCACTCCCTAAAGGTCACCCAACACGCCCAAAGCCCCAGCGATGCTGGTGGCGGGCAGAGGCCTGACCTTCACCCCTCTAGCGAGAGCATCAGTGCTGGCTAAGGGGCAGCAGTGGCTTCAGGGCACGCTCCCGCTTGTGGCCCCCACGCTTTGGGGGCTCTGCCCAGCGAGCCCAAACCACCCTGGTAATGGACGTACGGGGGTGTGGGGGCACTGGGAGCCCCCCTGGCAGCCCCCACGGCCCCGGGGGTCGCGCCGCCCGTGTCACACCCCACGCGGTCACGGCCACGTGGCCGCACACGGGCTCCCCCCGGCGCGTCAATGGACGCGAGGCCCCGCCCCCCTCGGCCGCCCATTGGCTGCTCGGCGGGGCGGGCCGGCCATCCCGCCACGCCATTGGTTGCCGCCGCTGTCCATCAGCGCGGCCCCGCTCATTGTTTGCAATCTGTTGCTTTTTGTCCCGCGCCCACGTGGCGTGGCCGGACCCCCAGGCACCGGGACCCCCTCGGGCCCCCCGCCGCACCACGGATTTGGGTTAAGCCTCTTAACGCCCGCGACCTGCTTACCATGCCCGGGCTCCTAATGGCATTAAGTGCCTCTTCCCGCGCCGTGACTCACCGGCGCAGGTGGCGGCCACCGGCAGATTTATTAACGGGGTCACGGGACGGGGACAGCGCTCCCACGGCAGCAGAGTCAGCCCGGCTTCCGTGGGAGCGAGGGAGAACAGCGCACGGGCCCCGCCGGGGCTGCGGGACGAGGGTTTTTGGGGAGACTCAGGGGATGTTTGTAAATAAGGATTGGAAACTGGAGTGGGATGGGGGAGATGTGGGGGGTGGAACCGTATTGCTCGTGGCCGGTGGGTTTCGGAGGCATCCGCTTCTCAGCCCGAGCCCCCGTGTAAACACCTACGCACCCTCCCCACGCGGGACAAGCAGACGTGCCCCGGGGCTGGGCTGGAGCTCGCCACAAGTGATGCGCCTGTTCCTGCCCGTCCCACTGAGCCACCGCCTCGGGGGACACGCTGCTGCTCCCAAACCTGCTGCCCCCAGGGTATATTTTGCCTTTTGTCCCGAGGGAAGCCGGTCCCGGGTGGGCCGTGGGAGCGCAGGAGGAAGCAGCCAAAGTTACGAGCCGGCAGCAGAGCACGCTGCGACGCTCAAAACGCAAAACTTTCCACGGCCAGCTGAAAATTTGCCCTTCAACCTGCCCACGAGGCTCCCGGGACGAGGGACAGGGGCCACCAGAGCCCCACGCACCCTCCCGAGAGGAGCAAGGGCTTCCCGAGCAGAAGCCGAGCCCGCTTTGTTCGTGGGGCCGCGACCGGGGCTCGCCTGGAGCCTCAACAAAGGCGCAGCCTGGCTGGGAGGCTCCCGGCACGCACATGTGTGGACACGCGTGTCCCCCACGCCGGGGCAGCCCGCACCTCGGCGGACGAGCGGCTCCATCCCTTACCGGAATCGCTTTGGCCCTCGGATCCCGAGGATGCAGGGAGCTTGCTCTCGGCCAGCGGGCAAAGGAAGACCGCAGCGGGATCCACGCACTCGCTCACGGAGCTGCTGAACCCAAAATCCTGCGCGAAGGAGGGCTTGAGTGGGGTGGCTCTCTGCGTGCCCGTGGAAAGTTTCTCTGTCATCGCCTTCTCCAGTCTCTCCCGGGCTGAAAATCCGCTCCACATGCAATCCTTGAGGATGAAAGCGCTCAGGTTCCCGAAGATCTGCCCCGTCCCTATCAGATACTCCGGCTCTTCCCCGGCGAGGCAGTACCGGGAGAGCCAGCCCGAGCGCTCCTCCGCCCCCGAGCAGCACCCCTTCTCCCCGGGGGCACCCAGCGGCGACAGAGGGGGCGTGGGCACCAGCTCGAACTTCTTCCAGATGTCCTCGCTGGGAGCCGTGGAACGGTGAAAATCCTCCTGGGCATCGTGGTCGTAGAAGTAGTGCTGGTACGAGTCAAACTCCATCTCGGCATGGGAAGGGGGACGGCAGAGAGAAGAAAACGGGGGGCAGCCCCAGGGAAGAGGGGGAGCCCCCGCCCCGGCGCCAGCCCCCGAGCCGGGACCGCGGGCGCATTGTTCCCCCCGCTCTTATAGCGCGGCCGCCGAGCCCGCCCCGCCAATCGCCGGGATGGTATTTGCATAAAGGGCGTGGCCTAGCCCTATGCCCGCCCCCGGGGTCGGTGGGAGCGGGGCCGTGGCCCCCCCCGCGCCCCCAGCCCCGGTACCGGCCCCGGTACCCGCGGGGTGATGGGGGTCTCCACCGGCAGCCGCCCCGTGCGCCGGGCTGGGGGCGCCTCGCTGCCCCCCGAGCGTCCTGTCGGGCTGGACACGGAGTGCGGGGACCCCCTCTGCCAGGAGGGACCTGCAGCGATGCCACCAGCCCGGGGCTGTTCGGCAAAGTGGAGCAGCATAGAATCGTGGAATCACAGAGTGGTTTCTGTTGGAAGGGACCTTAAAGACCATCCCGTTCCATCCCCTGCCAGGGACAGGGACACCTTCCACCAGCCCAGGGTGCTCCAAGCCCTGTCCAACCTGGCCTTGGACACTTCCAGCGATGGGGCAGCCACAGCTTCTCTGCCCAGCCCGTGCCAGGGTCTGCCCACCCTCCCAGGGAAGAATTTATTCCCAACATCCAGTCCAAGATGGTGGGATGGGAGCGCGCCCAGCAGGACGCTGCGTCCCTCCACTGGCAAGGTCCTTCTAGGAAGGGCAACAAATCTTGTGAAAATAGAGAATTTCACCTCCTGCACTAGTGGCCGTGGCATCGTTACACACACACACGTGTTGGTACAAAGTCCAGCTGGAATGAGCAGATTCCCCCCACAACGTGTGCGAACCCACTTTAGCCCCAGTATCCCCTTTTCGCCACCCCCGATCCCCCTCCGGTTCCCCCTTGTCCTTCCCGGGTCCCCTCCCGATTCCCTCCGGTCTCCCCCGTTTCCCCCTGGTCCCTCCCCGGTGTCCCCCGATCTCCTCCCGGTCCCCTCTCGGTTCCCCCCGGTTTCCCCCGGTCCTCCCCCGGTGTCCCCCGTTCCTCCCCGTTCCCCTCCGGTCCCGGGCTCCGGTCTCCGCTCCCGACGGGCGCGGGGCGCCACCTGCTGGGTGGGAGAAGCCCCGTGCGTGGGGACAGGGACACGGCGCGGACACGGCACGCGGGGACACGGGCGGAGCGCGGCGGGGACGGCGCTGCCCAGAGCTCCGTGCCTCAGTTTCCCCATTGCTGGGTACGGAGAAGGCAGAGGAGCAGGGCCGGGAGTGGGCGCCGGCCTGGCGGCTGTGCCGGGGTCCCCACGCGGGGGTGCCCCGGTGTGCCCAGGGCGGCTCCAGCTCTTCCCTTGCTGGCTCGGGGCACGGAGGAGCTTGAGAAGCTTTGCCGGCCCCGGCGTCTGGGAGGGCGCTGTCCCGGGGCTGTGGTTTCCCAGATGTGATGGTGCCGTGGGGTCCCCGCAGCACCCTGCATGTCCTCCTGGCCCTCCAAGAGCAGCCCTGAGCATCCCAATCCCGCCCGCATGCCCGTGAGGCTGGCGCAGGAGCTGCGGGATGCAGGTATTCCCGTGGAGCTCGGGATGATGCTCCCTTTATGCTCTCGTCTCAGTGTTGGTCCCAGTTCTCAGCCAGGCTGGGAGCCCTTGGCACCTCCCCAGGGTGTCCCTGACCAGAATCCTCCCACCCCAGGGCTGCTTCCCGTCCTTTCCCTTCCCCGGGAAGTGTGGGTGATGCCCCTCCTTCCTCTGTAGAAAACAAATCACCCTGCGCTGAAGGAGAGGCTGCGCTGCCACAGGGGCTCATCCTGTCCCAGCACCTGCAGGAACAAGTGGTCACGGCTGGGGACACAGCTGGCACTGCCCCAAACCACCTGTTCCAACACATTCTCGGGCACGGAAGCAAAACCTCCTGTAGCTCTCAGCCACGTCTTCTTCCTGCTCCCTGCTGGCCTCTGGGATGTGTCCGGCTTTTCCCAGGGTGAGGCAGGCGCTTGTCCCGGCTCCGAGGGGCTCCGGGTGCTTTGAAGGTGCGGAAGCACCGCCGGAGAGGGCTGGAGGGGCCACGCGGCCCTTTCATCCAGGGCTCTCCAGGCACTGGGCAAACAGGACCCAAGAGCCCCTGGCTGTGGTGGCGGCTGTGCAAACAGGGTGGGAGCCCCCACAGGTGACAGGGGTGGAGGGGCCACCCACGGGGCAGGGTGACTCTCACCGTGCCCCGCAGTCCCAGGGCACTGCTGCAGCTCCGCAGCCAGCACTGAGCACGTGTCCTTGGTGCTGGCACAGCCCCGCTGGAGCTGCTGTGGCCCTGCCAGTGGCCGGCACAACTCCAATCCAGGGGCCTCGTGCCCTTTGGATCCCCAGTGACAGCAGGGCTGGACTTTGAGACCCCAAAGAACTTCCCCACGGTGGGCAGCCACCCCGGGTCTGAGCAGTGACCCAGAGGCATCCTGAGCTGGGCTCTGCCTCTGGCTGTTCCCACCCTGCTGCAGCAGCAGCCTTTGAGCCACCCTGCTGTGCCCATGGGGGTCCCAGGCAGGAGGGGGGTGGGCAGCGCAGGGCAGCTGCCACGTGCCAGCCACGCAATGTGTCCCCTTTGTCCCCGTGAAGCTGTTGGGCAACAGCCACAGGGGCTGGCTGGGTGCTTGTGAAACACCAGCCCAAGCTCCTTTGGGGTGCAGGAGCACCACAAAATTCTCCCCTGCTGTATGGGGTGGGGGGCAGTGCCCACAGCCCCTTGGTCACACCAGCCCCAGCTCCCTGGAGAAGCTCCGTGGGGTGCAAGCAGGGCTCTCCCCACGCTGGTCTGTGTCGCCCCAACAGCTCCGTGACCATCTCACTGCCACTTGTGCCCAAGCCCCTCCTCCCTGTCCTGGCTGGCCCAGCCTGGCAGGGCTGGCTGGTTTCAGGTGCTCTCACACTTGCTCAGATCCTGCTCCAGGCTGTGCAGGATGTGTGACAGCACGAGGTGTGGGTGGCAGGGGATGACATCATGCACCGGAGCAGCCCCCATCCCTGTTGCTGTCCCTGAGGTCAGCATTTGGGGCTCAGTCCCTGAAGAGTGCCCAGAGGTGTCCCCAGCTGAGGGGTGTGAAGGCCAGGATGGCACAGTGGCACTGCCGGGGGGGTGTTGGAGCTCAGGTCGTGCCTGCAGGACCATCACACTGAGCTGGTGCTGGAGGCAAGGACGACCCTCTGAGTGCCCCAGCCCCAACCACCTGTGGGGCCCTGGGACCACAAACCTGGCAGGAGCTGCTGCACTGCCATCTGCACTGGGATCAGCCCTAGGCAGTCCATTTATTGCTTGAGGATCCCCCAGAGCATCTGCTTGGGAGGAAGGTCTCAAATCTCCCACCGGAAATAGTGCAATACCAGATTTGGGGGAGAAAATCCTCCTAATCCAGGGAAATCCTGGTCTGTCTACTTCTCCTCTTCTTGTGTAAGGCTGGGCTCACCTAACTGTGATCCTTCTGCACAATCTCCTTCTCAAAGTCCACCTCTTTGTTCCCCTAAAGCAAGTTTGCCCAGGAGGTCCTTTCTGAGTGCTTTTCTCAAGGACAGGAATGCTAAAAGCATTCTGAGGAGCTGAGGAGCCCCTGGAACAAAGGGAGCAGAGCAATAGTGCTGGTGTCACACACAGAGGGAAGTCTGGTCCCTCCAGGGCAGCCAAGTGTCCCCTCTGCTCCTTCAGAGGAGGTTTTCTCTGTGGAAAGGGAAACTGAGGCACAGAGTAGAGGCCCCACTATGTTGCTTCAAACACACATCCCCAGCAGATCCCTGGGTACCTGTCTTCAGGAAGCAGAGAGATTTGGGGGACCCAAATCTGTCTCTTGAGCGTGGTGCAGGACTGTCTCAGGCAGGAACACAAACCCACATGGATGTCCCTGAAGGTGTCACCATGGAGGTGTCCCTGTCCACGCAGGAGGTTGGAACAAGATGGTCTTTAAGGTCCCTTCCAACCCAAATCAGGCTGTGATTCCATGTCCCAGGTGGCTGCACTTATGGTGCCTGGGGACACAGTCACTGCCAGCAAGGTGACCAAGGTCCTCTGGTCCACACCAGCCCCCAGACCCAGCGCAGCACAGCAGGATGAGGTGCCAGAGGCAGATCTCTGTCCCACTGCCTGGGTGAGTGGCACTGCCCACACCTCACTCACCTCTTGTTTCCAGGTATTTTGTGTCACTGAACAAATTTGGACACCCTGAAGCCTGATCCAGGTCCTGTCCCCAGCAGATAGCACCCCTGACCACCCAGCGTGGCCAGACACAGGGCAGTGACACAGAACAGCACCAGGAGAACCCTCTGCATGTGTGTGAGGGGCCGGAAATGGTGAGTCGACAGTGACACCAACTTCCCGAAAGCAGGGAGTGCCCGGAGCTGCTGTGCCCCTGCCCCGTGCCAGGGGCCACCCAGCCTGCTCACCCCCAGCACCAGCTCAGGTTCTGCTGCATCCCAGGTCCCTGCTGGGTGCTCATCCCCCCTGCCCGGGCCTGTCCCCACGCCCAGCCCCAGGTGGCAGTCAGGTGATGGTCACTGGCACCACGCTGGCACCACTGGCTCAGCCCTGATCTGCTGTCCCGTGTCAGGTGATCTTTGACCAGTGCCCCCAGCCCACCAGCGTCGGTGGCTTTCACTGGGGTGCCACAACAGTGGCACAGATCTCTGTGTGCTGACTGGTGGGCAAACAGCCCCTGGGACAGCTGAGAGGTGCTGGGACTGATGTCACGGGGCTGTCCGGTGCTGGGGACGCTACAGGTGTCCCCTGCACCGTTTTTAGTAGGACCTATTGTGACAGGTGTGATGGTTTTAAAATAGAAGAGGGGAGACTTAGGTTAGAGATAAGGATTATAAAATCTTTCATTATGAGAGTGGTGAGACACTGGCACAGGTTGCCCAGAGAAGTGGCGGATACTCCATCCCTGGAAGCGTCCAAGGCGAGGCTGGACAGGGCTTGGAGCAACCCGGTCTAGTGGAAGGTGTCCCTGCCCCTGGCAGGGGGTGGGACGACATGGTCTTTAAGGTCCCTTCCCACACAAACCATTCTCGGAATGAAGAGCTGGGATGGAGGAAAGGGACGGAGTGGGAGACCGAGGCATGAAAGAACGGGGGGATGGAGGGATGAGAGGATGTGAGTCAGAAGAGACGTAGAGGAAAGACCGGGACTCAGGAAAGCGACGACGGGGGAAGGGCCGGGGCAGGGCGAGGAGGAAGAGGAGG
>VXAU01003948.1:25271-39018 GCA_013399695.1 Formicarius rufipectus | reverse complement strand
CACGCCGGTCCCGCTTGCAGGAGAGCCGCGAGCGGCTGTCGGTGTGCAGCAAGTTGTGCTACGCCGTCGGGGGGGCTCCTTACCAGATCACGGGCTGCGCCCTCGGCTTCTTCCTCCAGATCTACCTCCTGGACGTGGCGCAGGTACGGCCGGGGCCGGGGGTCTCGGCGCTATCGGGGCCGCTCTGCCCGGGGATGGACGTTCCGGGGCTTGGCAGAGTCCCGGTCCCCGCTGGAAGCGCCCCGCGGGCACGGGAGTCGCTCCGGGGCTGCGGGTTTGCCCCGGGCCGCTCCCACACGTGGTGCTGTGCGGCCGCTCCGTGCTCGGGTTCCCCACGCGATAAAACGGGCTCGTGGGGGGCTGCTTTTTGGGGGATACAGGACCCGTCCCACGGACCCGCAGCGTGCCGGGTCGGGGTGAAACGCGGAGGGAAAGAAGCCACAGGAGAAGTGCCCGTGGGCTCCCTCGTGCTGGCTGTGGGGTGGATTTGGGGAACTCCGCTCTGAGATGTGGGAGGTTGGTGTGGAAAGAGTGTGGTGGCGCAACTTTTGGAGGGACTAGGCACCTAAACTCCTCCTGAACGAGGGGGAGAGACCAAGGGACTCATGCCCTGCTCCCGAATGGTCGTGGGGTCATGATAGGTAGGGTTGGGAAGGTCCTGGGCGGCTCAGGAAGGACAGCTGGGGGCACTGGGGGCTTGCATGTGCTGACACAAAATCTTCCTCCTGCAGCTGGACCCTTTCTATGCCTCCATCATCCTGTTTGTGGGAAGAGCCTGGGATGCCATCACAGACCCCATGGTGGGCTTTTTCATCAGCAAATCCTCATGGACCTACTTTGGCCGCCTGATGCCATGGTAAGAGCTGCTCACAGCACCCTGCATTCCCTGCCTGATGTGTCACAGCACTTCCAGTCAGCTTCCAGTGTCCCCTGGCATGAGGTTTGCAGGGCAGGACGTGCTGCCACCCTGGCTCACCCAGGTGAAGTGCCAAGTGCCCCCAAATCCCAAGGTGCCACCGACAGCTGGAAGGCCTGAAGTTTGTGCCTGTTGCTCTGGCTGGTCCCGAGCTGGGCCTGGATGACCTCCATGTCCCTGCACCTGCAAGCTCTGACCTCCCTGCTCCCGTGCTGGACTTTGTTCGGGCGGTTGTTGCAGAGCCCTGGTGGGTGGCAGGGCCGTGATGCCAGCAGAGCAGGTGGCATCACACACACACAGGAGGAGGGACAGGGGGGTGTGTGCAGCTGACGGGTGGTGGTGGGAGCCGACTGACAGTCACAAGGAGGAAAAACAGCTGTCATGGGTCTGGGTGACCGCACGTGAATGCTCCCTCTGCCCTTGGGAGTGGGCAGTTGGAGCAGATGGGATGGGGTTTGTGAACCCCCAAATGGCTCATGCCTGCACCCAGGGCAGATTTAGGCCATCCCTGAACACCTGTCCCTGTGCAGGACGCAGAGCACTGCCGGGCACTCAGTGGGGACATGGCATGTCCTGTGCTAAAATAACCCCGGGCGCCTGTGGGATTGCTGAAATACAATGCAGCAGAGAGGGTGGGCTGGGGGGCAGTGGAATTGGAGGGACGCAGTCCATTCCCCTGCAGATTATACCCTCTGCTTCCTGCCTTTCCTGGAATAGCTCTGGGCAGAGCAGGCAGTTGTTGGAGCCAGGCTCCACACACGGCCTGAAATAGTCTCTCTGCAGCCGCACACGGCCGGGTCTGGGGTCTGGAGATTAGCATGGGGCTGGCTGGGCTGTGTGGGACAGCCAGGGGTGGCTGTCGTGGCTCTGCTCGTCCTAATCTCGAAGCAGGGGGTGGGGATGGAGTGGCTGCATTCCTCCAAACTGCTCCTGCTTCGTTAAAATTAGCCAGAGCTTTGGCTTGCACTGGGCCCCCTCTGCAGTGCCGGGGCAGAGGGAGCTTGCTGCTATTGTGCATGGCTCAAGGGCTGCCTGCTGAGTCCAGTTTGGATGGAGTTGAGCTGATTTTAAACCTCTTAAATGCAGGGTTTGCTGGCAGTGTGGGGCTGCACAGCCCCAGGCTGGCGGTGCTGCTGTGGCTGCAGAGCTGCCAGTGCTGCCTCAGTTTCCCTGTGTGCAGTGCCAGGAGCTGCAGGCACTGGGGTGGCCTCAAAGGCTGCTGTGAGACCCCAACCCTCAGCACCCGGGAGGTGCCTGTGTAACCCCCCCGTATGTGAGAGTTTATCGCCAGGTTCTGAAGGGGCTGATCTGTTGGCTCCACCTCAAAGCTTATGGCTGCTCCAGCTCCTTAGGAAGGAGAGGAGACCTTCTCTGGGGGCCATCACCTCTCTCCCTTTCAATTCTTTCCTTTTGAAGCCCTTTTTACCCTCTTTTGTCCCAGCACCATATCCACTGCCTGCTTCCTCTTCTCCCCCAGCCGCACGCGCTCCGCTCTCCCCGCAGCTCTGCGCCGGACTCCCCATTCCCTTGAGCACCCCGAACTTTCCCAGGATCTAAGCTTCTCCCCGACACGCTGCCGCCCGAGGAGCCCTTGTGGCCGCTCGCAAACAGTTAAACTGCGGCGGGGCCGGGCAGGGGTGTGAGCGCCGCACAAAGAACACACCATCGCGCCGGGGCCAATGGGCGGCCGGGCGGCTCCCGGTGGCCACCCCCGAGCCCTCCGAGCCCCGGCCCGGGGCGGGGGTTACTCGCAGTCAGCGCTCCGTGCCCGCCCGGACATCCCCGCCGGGGGCTCGGGGAATTGGGGTCACCCGCGAACAGCGGCGGGTCCCTCGCTCGCCCCCACGGGCGGCGTGTCGAGCCCCTCGGGGGACCCGCTCGGCGCTTCCCTCCGCGATAAGGCTGCAGAGGAGGGGCTGCCGCGGGCTCGCCCCTCTCCTCCCCCTCTTCCCCGAGAGGCTGACGTGGGTGCGGAGGAATGTGCATGTGCTGGTCCTGTGCAATGCCTCTGTCGCTCGCCATCCACGGAGATTGCGTTTTTTCGGGCTCCCCCGCCTCCCTCCCCGGCTTTAAATTTAAACTTCGCGTCCTGTACGTCAGCCCGGGCGGAAAGATCGCGCTGTCCCCTGGCCGAGCGTGGCTCTGTCCCCTCGCCAGCCCTGCTGGGCTCGCTCCAGCCTCGTGGCGTTTGTGCAGTGCGGGGTGCTCGCAAATCCTCGAGCAAACTCTATCTCCTGAACAGATGTGGGTGTAACCCCAACGCTCCGCTCGCTTCCCTCCAGGAGGAGGAATTCCTCCTGTGCTCTCCTGAGTGCTGGGGGGTCCCGGGTGCCTGTGGTGTCCTCGGGGTGCTGGTGCAGGACAAGGGTTATGAGATCTGCTGGATGAAGCAGACGGATGCCCTGAGTGGCTTCCTGCTCCCATCACCTTTGCTGGCTGGACCTGCAGGCACTGCTGCCAAAGGCCAGCACTTG
This sequence comes from Formicarius rufipectus, assembly GCA_013399695.1. Classification (NCBI taxonomy): domain Eukaryota; kingdom Metazoa; phylum Chordata; class Aves; order Passeriformes; family Formicariidae; genus Formicarius; species Formicarius rufipectus. The sequence goes on along the minus strand of VXAU01003948.1, from coordinate 35,628 downwards.
AGCAATCCCCCCCGATCCTCGGTTGCATTTTGCATCCCGTGTCCCTGCTCCCAACAGCTCTGGGAAGTTGGGCAGAGGTGGAAGAAGGAGCCAGTCTGCTGCTGGCTGGTGGTTTGCCTCATCACTGCCAGCAGAACAGGGGTGACCCCAGGACCGGGGCTTGGGGGGTCTGGCAGCAAAGCCAAGCTGGTGAGAGGTTTCTGGCTGCAGGAGGGCAGGGCTGAGCTGCCTGGCTGTTCCCCAGCTGCTCCCCAGCCCTTGCCAGGACAGGGGAGGTGATTGCATCCTGCTGAACACAGAAGTGCTGCCTAGGGAAGTGCTTGGGGCTGGGGTTGGAAGCCAAAAACAGGAGCAGATCAATCACTTCCATGGAAGGAGGTATCTTTGTTCTTGCAAGTAAAGCTCTTCCCAGAAAGTCTGAGTCAGTTCTTTCCACTCTGAGTTGCTGCCTTCAGCCTGGTTTGGATCACCCCTAGGACAACCACCTCCTGGCCAAGTGTTGGAGCAGGGTGGGTCACCCCAGGACAGCTCAGGAGCCCCCCATATCACGTGTCTGAACCCCACTGGATTATGTGGAGTGGGGAGAGCTGGGCTGGTGGGGTTACTCAGGCACTCTGTGCCCATGAGCCTAATGCTCTGTTCTCCCAAAGGATCATCTTCTCCACCCCATTTGCTGTCATCTCCTACATCCTCATCTGGTTTGTGCCAGACATCTCCAGAGGCCAAGTCATGTGGTATCTTGTCTTCTACTGCATCTTCCAGACCCTCGTGACGGTGAGTCGGGCTCTGCACACACCAGGGTTGGTGGGGGAGGGATGGAGGGTACCAATCCCTGCCTCCCCTTTGCTGAGCTGCTCAGAGGGGCAGGTCCCCCCCTGCCCCAGCTCCCCTGGGCTGTTACACCCTCCCTGAGCCAGTTCTTGTGCCCTTGCAGTGCTTCCATGTGCCTTACTCAGCACTGACCATGTTCATCAGCAGGGAGCAGAGCGAGCGGGACTCGGCCACTGCCTACCGTAAGATCTCCCCTCTTTTCCCCCCTCACTGCAGGGATCCTCCTCATATGTCCTCCTGGAAGGGCTCCTTTGATTGCCCTCCATCCCAAGAATGGTGTCTGATGAATATCATTCAGGGTTTGAATTGCAGCTGGTCCAGCTCTTCCCATTTCTCTTCCCTGGCTCCTCCAGCAGATATCCTTGTCTGGGCTGGTGTGAGCTGGTCTGAAGGGGAGATGATCCCTGTTATGGCTCTGCCTGGAGCAGATGATGGGGAATCTGAGCTCCTGAGACTTTCCTCCTGCTCCCTCACACAGCAGTGGGAGCTGCCTGACCAAGGCTTGGCCTCTCTGACTCTCCCCAGCAGACCCTTTCCTTTCCCATGGCTTTGTCAGGTGGGGGTTTGGAGGGAGCTGTAGAAGAGCTGGGCTGGCTCATTTCTCCCAATGAGGGGCCATGAAATGTAGCTGGGGAGGCTCCACTGTAGACAAGGGTTTGCACCCACACCCTGGGTGCCCAAAGGCCATGCTCAGTCCCCCTGGCTTCTCCCTCCAGGTATGACTGTGGAAGTGCTGGGCACTCTGCTGGGCACCGCCATCCAAGGCCAGATCGTGGGCAAAGCGGACACTCCCTGCATCCAGAGCCCCCTTTTCCTCGGCATGACCAACTCCTCGGTGGCCCTGGAGGAGCTGAACATGACCCACGACACGGGCTCACTCACAGACACCGTAAGCTGGGCACACCCTGCCGTGTTCCCCTGCCCTGTGCACCGGGCTGGTTCCTGGGCTGAGCCCCCTCCTCACCTCTGCCCCCTCTCTTGCACAGAGAAACGCCTACATGATCGCTGCGGGGGTCATCGGGGGGCTCTACATCCTCTGTGCCCTGATCCTGTGGGCAGGCGTGCAGGAGAAGAGAGGTGAGGCTTGGAGGTGCTGCAGACCCCAGACTTGTGGCAACCCCGTGGCTCCTTCCTCTCCGGGAGCCTGGCTGAGCTCCTGGCCCCTCCTTCAGGGGTCAGACCCAGAGGAGAGGGGTGGGTAGAGCTGAGCTCTGGGTCTGGGGGCACAGGGAGGTGCTGCAGAAGGGCAGCACTGGAGGCAGGAGGCCAGAGCATCCCTGGGGCGTGGTGGGCACAGCCACGAGGCCTTAGCTCTGCTCTGCACTGCCAGAGATAAAGGTTATCTTGCTCATTTTTGGCTGGCCAAGGTTGCCAGTGCCAGCCAGGGCATCCCGGCAGGATGTGATATCCAAAGTTCAGCAGCTTCTGTTCTTCCCTCCCCCTTCTCATCTCGGGGGGATCAGCCAGACCCCCCTGTCCCCTCGTGGGGCTGAGGGTCCCCCGTGTGTGGGCAGGGGTTGCCCTGACTGCCCTGGGGGGGATGCTGTGGGTGGGCATGGGCTTGTGCAGAGCGCTGAGCAGCAGGATGGGGCCCTGCATCCCTGGCATCCCTGGCACCCGAGGGTGCTGCTTCACTGGGTCTAAAATGTTCTGCTTTGCTCTGCTCCCCAGAGTCCTCTGAGCTCCAGTCGCACGAGCCTGTCTCCTTCTTCCAGGGGCTGAAGCTGGTGATGAACCACGGCGCCTACATCAAGCTCATCGCTGGCTTCCTCTTCACCTCGCTGGGCTTCATGGTGAGCTGGGGGCTGTGGGGCCAGGCAGGGGCACAGCACAGCGTGGGGGGGCTGTGGGGACACCCCGCCAGGCTGGCAGGTGGCAGCTCCACGAGGAAGGATGTGGTCTCCTGCCATGGGTGGGTCAGTGAGTCGCTGCTTTCTTCCCGTTCTTGTGCCTGGGGTGCAGCTCTGGGAGGGGGGGGCACGTCCCCTGAGGTGGTGGGGTGTCCCCCCCTGATCCCCCCCGTGTGTCTCCACAGCTGCTGGAGGGAAACTTTGCCCTCTTCTGCACCTACACCCTGGGCTTCCGCAACGAGTTCCAGAACATCCTCCTGGCCATCATGGTGAGCCTGGTCCCGTCCCAGAGCCCCCAGGGCTGGCACTGCGGGGGGATCCAGGGGTCCCTCCTGGCACTGCGGGGGGATCCAGGGGTCCCTCCTGGGAGCTGGCATGGGGTGGGTGCTCTGTGGGCTGAGGGGTTGTGATGCTCTGCCACAGGGACAGTGATCAAAGGTCCCCTGGGAGAGGGAGAGGGAGAAGAGGCTGCCAAATGTCCTGCGAAGGCCTGGTGGGCTGGCAGGAACAGCACAGCCTTTGTTCCTGAGGGAAGGCAGCCAGAGTCGGGGGAAACCAGGAGCCATGGGGGCCCTTTGTCCAAATCTTGCTACTTATCTCCCTTCCCCCCTGCTTCAAGAAAAAGATCTGTGTTTACTGCCAGGAAGATGGAGCAAAACAGCCCCTTGAGAGCCCTTCCCAGCTTGCCTCATCCCTGGGAGCACCTCCCACCCTCTCCTCAACGGGGTGGAAGGGTCCAAGGTGCCACGTTCCGCACAGAGCCTGGCCCCTGGCCATGCCGTGAATGACAAGATCAGGTCCTTTCCCAGCACCAAGGATTGAGTCAGACCCTCCCTCTGTTTGGGCAGGTGTGGTGCCAGGGTGCTCCCCCCTGGGGGAGGAGGTGGCCCCACACACACGTGTGTCCCCACGCCGGAGCCAGCAGCACGTGGACATCACAGGCTCTGGGATGTGACGCAGGGAGGCCGTGCCCGGGGGCTGTTCCTTGCTGGAAAGAGCTTTTCCCCCAGAGAAGAGCCCTGTGACACTGTGTGACCTTCCCTTCCCACAGCTCTCAGCCACTTTGACCATTCCCTTCTGGCAGTGGTTCCTGACCCGCTTTGGGAAGAAGACAGCTGTCTACGTGGGCATCTCGGTGAGTGGGGCCCCTCGGGTGCACCCCACGTGGGAGCAGAGCTGTGTCCCCCCCAGGAGGGCCCGGAGCTGGGCAGGGGTGCTGCTGCTGAGGCCGAGCTGCCTGTGCCTCACCTGCTGCCGTGGCTGTGCCCAAGGCCAGCAGCACCAGGAGGCTCCGGGGTGACCCTGTCCATCCCCACGGCCACAGGGCTGGGGTGTGTGGGAGGCAAGGGCAGAAGGCAGGGGGTCTGGCTCAGGCAGCACTGATGCCAACCTGGCTTCTGTCCCCTCTCCAGTCTGCCATCCCCTTCCTCATCCTGGTGGCTGTCCTGGACAGCAACCTCGTCGTCACCTACATCGTGGCCATCGCCGCCGGGATCAGCGTGGCAGCTGCTTTCCTCCTGCCCTGGTGAGTGTGAGCGGCCAGCTCTTCCCCCTGGGCTGCCCAAGGTGCTGCCAGGGCCTGCTGCAGGGGTTGGAAACCCTTGGATAGCTCTTTGCAGTGTTTTCAGCCCAAAATGGGGCCATTGAGGGAAATCCTCTCAGCACAGAGGAGGTGCTTTGTTCTCTCAGCCCTGGTGTTCGCTGTCCTGCTCTCTGCACAGGTCCATGCTCCCAGATGTTGTAGATGACTTCAAGCTGCAGCACCCCAGCTCCCCTGGACATGAAGCCATCTTCTTCTCCTTCTATGTTTTCTTCACCAAGTTCACCTCTGGGGTCTCCCTGGGCATCTCCACTCTCAGCCTGGAGTGAGTTCCGTGGGAGCTGAGGGGTGGGCAGGGAGGGGGGCAAGTCTTGCACCTCTGCATGCAGACAACTCTGCTTCCCAAGGCTGGGAGGGAGTTGAAGGAGTCTAAATCCAGTTGTTGCTCCAAACCTCTCCCTGCAGGGATGAATCCACCTCCTAGAAACCCTCTCTCCTTTGCCTGAAGGTGCCTCTCTGTCCACAGCTTCGCAGGGTACCAGACCCGGGGCTGCTCCCAGCCCAGCGAGGTGAACTTCACCCTGAAGATGCTGGTGTCAGCTGTGCCCGTGGCGCTGATCCTGCTGGGCCTGCTCCTGTTCAAGCTGTACCCCATCGACGAGGAGAAGCGGAGGGAAAACAAGAAAGCCCTGCAGGATTTGAGGTGAGTGTCAGCTGTGCTCCACAGGCAGCCAGCACAGCATTGCCACCGTGTGGGCTTTGGGAGGGAGGATCGGGCTCAGACGGGTCGGGACACACTGTGACTTGTCCAGGATTCCTTCAGGACCCGTGGGTGGTGGAGTGAGGGAAGGGCTGACTCGTTTTCCCAATCCCAGCCTCCGAAGGGATGAGGTGAAGGGTCGGGAGGTCGGTGGGAACCCGCCCCGGTTGCTGCACAAAACTTGTCTGGGGACTGTGCGAGGCAGGGACGTCCCTCTCGAGCCACTGGCGAGCTCCTGTGCTCCCAGACAGGTCTCTGGGATGCAGCCCTTGCTCTCTGGCTCACTCCAAACCTCCTTCCCGACCCTTTTCCCCAGGCAGGAGAGCAACAGCAGCTCCGAGTCGGACAACACAGAACTGGCCAGCATCGTGTGACCCAGCCCGGCTCTGTCCGCTCCCACCGGGGCTCTCTGAAGCACCCAGCCCCCCTGGGCTGACCCAGCGTCGTGCCAAGGCAGGTGTGTGCCCCTGCAGCCCCTGGAGAAGCCGTGTGGGGCATCCCCCTCCTGCAGCACGGGGGTCGTGCCCTCCATGGGTGGTAGTGTACATTACACACAGAGCACTGATCCTGCTGGCCTGGAGAGCAGGGAAGCCTGGCCTGGGGTGGAAATCCTGGAGGGATGGCTGTCCTGGAAGGGTGGCTGTCCTGGAGGGATGAGTGTCCTGGAGGGGTGGCTGTCCTGGAGGGATGAGTGTCCTGGAGGGGTGGCTGTCCTGGAGGGATGGCCATCCTAGAGGATTGGCTCTCCTGGAGTTTTGGCTCTCCTGGAGTTTTGGCTCTCCTGGAGGTTTGGCTCTCCTGGAGCACTCGTGCCCCTGTGCCTGCCGCGGGGCCGGGGCTGATCGTTGGTGTACATTACACTGTGGGTGTGCCCGTGGGCTCCCCTCTGCTGTCTGCACACAGGACACTACTGTGGGAAGCTGTTCTTTTTTATAGAGCCTGATTAACTTAATGGTGTACATATGGAGCTGTTTCCTGTTTGTATATATCTGTACAGAAACCCAACTGGGGGACCTGTTAATATTAATTTACATAAAAGTGGGAGAAGTCAGCAGTGGGTGTGAAGGATTTTTTTTTTCTGCTTGGCTGGGTTTTTTCATGGTTGTCAGCAAGCCCAGGGTCCCTTTATGCACTGTGGGGTGCAGGATTGACTTTCCCTGAGCCGTGGCACAGGAATGCCATAATCCAGGCAGGCTGTGCCGTGCTCACAGCCCCTTTCCCCCGTGCAGCTCCCTGCTCGGTGCTGCAGCCTTCCAACAAAGGCTCCATTATTTTCTCCTTTTCAAGAGGGAACGGGGGAGGAGGGAGGAATGAAATCAAAGTGCTGCCAGCGGAGATGGTGAACCCAGGGCTGGAAACAGGAGAGGCAGCTGGGGAGCAGAGAGAAAGGGAATGAGGGCTGTGGGTGACATCAGCACTCTCTCCCAGGGCAGAGTGCTGGGGGAGCACTAATCTCCGTGGATATTTATACCAGCCTCTTGCATTCCCTCCTCCTCAGCAGAAGTGGGGAGAGCCCTGGGAAGAGTGGGCTGGAATCAGTGCAGGGGGGTACCGGGGATGAACAGACACCCCGGTGGATGGGGTGGGGGCTGTGCTGGCTCTGCTCCGTCCCCAACGCTGCTGCCTTTTGTTCAGCACGTTTGTCACACAGAAGTTGGGGGGTCAGCACTGAGCTGAGAGCAGGGGCTCAGGGGGAAGGATGGCTCTTCCTTTGTCCCACATTTGGGTACAAAGGGCTGGAATGAAGATCGGGTTTGAAAATAGCCCAGAGGGATTAGACCTTAGCTGGGAATGCTTCTCTGGGCCCCACTCGCCACCGTGGCCATGGAAAGAAGGAGAAGGGATGATGTGAGGAGGCTGGGAGCTGGCTTTGTGTTGAGCAGGGGCACGAGGCCGTGCTGGCCATGGCTGGGGTGCTCCTGCTTTCCCAAGGATGGAGCTTGCAGGGCAGGAACGGGGCAGGACAGAGAGGGGGCTGCAGCCGGCACAGGGCTCGGGATTGCTGTGAGTGTGCTGACCCCTGCCCTGCTCCTGGCCAGGATTGCCCGGAGTTCTCCCCCTGGCACAGCCTGGCTGCCTCCCCGGGGCGTGGGCAGGGCTGCTGCCTCCCAGCATTGCAGACATTGCTGAGAGCTTTTGTTCTCAAAGAGTTTCAGCAGAAGTGAGGGACGTTTTATTCTCTGCCTCCCTGTTTGCTTGGCTCTGGGGGGCTCAGGGGGAGTCTGTGTTCAGGATTTTGCAGCCACTAAAAGCATATGGAGCTGGAAGGGGGACCCGGACACTCCACGCGGAGCACACCTCTGCTGTCTGAGGCTTGTGAGAAAATAGATGTGAGAGGAAAAAATGACCTTGGGAGTCGATAACACTTGAGCCCTGGGCACAGCTCCAGCCTCAAGGCACAGATCTTGCTTCAGTTGTGATCACAGAAGGTTTCACTCCAAGCAGGGAGAAAACCTCTGGCATGGAAAGTCTGCCTGGCAAGAAACACACGTGGAGATGCTGCCTGCACATAGAGCTGTGCTGTGGCTGAATCCACACGGACTTGGGGACGGAGGAAATGCATCCAAGTGCTGGGAAGCTCCTCCTTGCAAAGCTGGAGTGCCAGGGCTGGGTGTGCTCTGGGTGAGCTGCGTGTCTGGGCTGGCACAGGGACGGTGGGGGAGGCAGGGTGTCAGCTCTGTGCTCACACCCGCCGAGCTGCTGCCTCTCAGGACACACGGGCTGGGGTTTTGTCCCCAGGAATCAGCTGCAAGGGCTGGGAAAGGGCCCTGAGTCCCAGCTGATGGGCTCTGCCGGGCCAGCTGGGGCAGGGGCTGTGCCAGGGAGCCTGCCCTGCTCTCACTGCTGCCTGTGCAGGAAGGAGCAGAGGGTTTCTGGCCTGCTCAGGGAACCAGATGACTGCAGAGGAGATAAAACCAATCAAAAATCACTTGTAGCTCCAACGGGCAGCATGTGAACCTGCAGAGTTGGACTTGCATCCCCTGGCACCAAGAGGCAGGACAGCTCTGGCTCAGGCAGAGGCAGCAGGAGGGACTGGAGTCCCCGAGGTGAGAGCAGCCTTGTCATGTCTATTTACCCTGCAGGGGATAAGCGGAAGTGTGAACAGACTCTCCTTGCAGAGAGTGAGGAATAACCCCCCTCCCTATCTGCAGGGAAAGGGCAAAAAGCCTTGGGTTTATCTCACAGCAGGGTTTGTGAAACATTCCAAGGGCTGCTGCTGCTGGGGATGGTTTTCTCTTGGCTCCTGGGCTGGAAGGACCCACCTGCAGAAATCACCCGGGGCTGGTTTCAAACACCTCAAGCTGAACGAAGCACAGGCTCCCAAGGAAAGGGGGGTGACCCCACCATGCTCTCTGGGAGGCTGGATCGGGGGTCCAGCTGGAAATCAGCTCAGCCTGGGAAGCTCTGGGGAGAGGCAGGAGTGCTGGAGCAGGGCTGTGCTGAGGACAGGTGCTGGCCAGTGGGTCCTGGTGAGCAGGCACACAGCCCTGGCATTCCTGGGAACTGCTGTCCCCGGGGTCATCCTGTCTGCAGCACCACGCTGAGGTCACTCACCCCGTCTGCAAACACACAGAGAAGGCTGCTGACCTGCTCTGGGGGACTTTGGTTAATGTTTTGCAAAGCCACTGTTGCCAGGGCAGCCCCAGCACTGCAGGACGTGCCCAGGAGTGGCGGGGCAGTGAGAGGGTTTCCTGCCACCACAACCAACCCATTTCCCCAGGAATGAAGTTGGGCTGCGGCGTGGACAAGTGCCCTCCTCACACCACAACGGGGCAGGGACAAGTGCTCTCCTGCAGCTGCACAAAGCCAAAGGGTGCTGTCTGGGGGACACAAAGCTATAGAATGAAGGAAATATTCCCATGGTGCTTGGAGAAAAGGGGCCTGAGGCACCAACCACCTGAGAGCAGCATGGGGAGGGTGTAAGCTTTGCACTGGAGACAGGGCAGGGATGGCACAGGTTTATGGGCACTGAGAGCCCCCCCAGATCCCTGACCTCACAGACCTTCTGCACACAGGCAGCTCTCCTGTGGCCCAGCCTTAGCAGGAACTCGATCTTTGTTCCTCCAGGAATTATGCCCGGCTGAACAGACCCACCCAAAAGCAAACACCTCGACTGGGGCTGGGCTGTGATATCCCCTCTGGGCAGAGTTCTCCCTCTCCCCGTCCTCTGGTTATTTCTGGTTCCTCCCCCCACTCTCCCGTTATTTCTCCTTCGTCTCCCCAGCCTTGTTTCCTCCCCACAGATAACTGCCCTGCTCTGTGAGACAGGATGTGGTTGGGGTTTCACTGCAGTGCCTGTTTCAGGATGCTATAAAGCACGACTCATTGGCTGCACAGAAAAGAAGTGGGTTTATCTTATTTTCTATTTTGCATCGTGCCAGTTGATCCTGAGGTGTCAGATCACGATGGGGACAGGGCAGGAGGCACATCAGGTGTTGGCAGGGTGGAAAATGAGGCAAGAAAAGCAGCAAACAGCCTGAGCGAGTGCAGGGAGCTGCAGGGAGCTGCAGCCAGAGTGGGAAGGACGAGGAGAGGGCAATGTTGGGTCCTGCTGGGCTGTGTGAGCTCTGCCAGAGCAGTGGGTGGTCAGGGAGAGGGGGAGCGATGAGTTGTGTGTGCCCAGGGGAAGGGGATGGAGTGAGCTGTGTGCCCAGGGGAAGGGGATGGGGTGAGCTGTGTGTGCCCAGGGGAAGGGGATGGGGTGAGCTGTGTGTGCCCAGGGGAAGGGGATGGGGTGAGCTGTGTGTGCCCAGGGGAAGGGGACAGGGATGAGCTGTGCGCCCACCCAGCACACACGCCGCTCGCATCCCCTGGCCGCTCACAGCGCCGCAGCGCTCCGAGGAGCCCGGAGCGGCGGCCACAGCCTCAGTAGGTGTCAGCAGAGCCCCGTCGGTCCGCGGGGCCGCCCCTCGACAGCCCTGACCATCTAAGGCAGTGCAGCGCGGGCAGGACGCGCTGGGGGCGGCAGAGCTCGGACGGCTCCTCCTCCTTCCCGTCCTGGAAACGTGTCCCAGCCCAGCCCGGCGCGGCGCTGGCACTCCGTCTGTCTGACCCCCAGGCTCCGTCTGTCCGTCTGTCTGACCCCCCGGCTCCCAGGGCAGGTTTAGCCTCTTCCTCGGCTGGGAGCCGAAGACCCAGAGCAAAGCTCGGTCCGCACCGCCCTAATCCCCCCTCCCGGTGGGTCCGCAGCCTGCCCCGGGGGGGCCCATCCTCTTGGGGGGGGCCTCGGGCACCCCCAGCCGCTCACGGGGATCCCGGATCTCCCGGGGTCCCGAATCTTACGTGGGTCCCGGTTCTCAGGGGGGTCCCAGTTCACAGGAGGATCCCGGATCTCCCGGGGGTCCCGGTTCTCTGGGGGGGTCCCGGATCTCCCGG
>VXAU01003948.1:6746-19601 GCA_013399695.1 Formicarius rufipectus | reverse complement strand
GCTCCCCGGGTGAGGGATCCCAGCGCTCCCCGGGTGAGGGATCCCAGCGCTCCCAGTGTGAGGGATCCCAGCGCTCCCAGTGTGAGGGATCCCAGCGCTCCCAGTGTGAGGGATCCCAGTGCTCCCAGTGTGAGGGATCCCAGCGCTCCCCGGGTGAGGGATCCCAGCGCTCCCAGTGTGAGGGATCCCAGCGCTCCCAGTGTGAGGGATCCCAGTGCTCCCCGGGTGAGGGGTCCCAGTGTGAGCACTTTCTGTGATCTCTGTGTCCCAGTGCCTCCCAGTGATCTCCATGTGTGTGATCCCAGTGTGAGCAGTCCCAGTGTTCCCTGTGTCCCAGTGTGAGCAGTCCCAGTACTCCCAGTCCCAGTGATCCCTGTGTCTGGTTCCTTCCCTGCAGCAGTGGCTCAGTACGTGCAGGCTTTCGATGCCCTCCTGGCTGGCCCAGTAGCTGAATATGTGAAGATCAGCAAAGAAGTCGGTGGGGATGTGCAGAAACACGTAAGGACTGGTGTTCTCCTGCTCCTCAGGGCTGCTGGGTGTCCCCCGGGGCTGCTGGGTGTCCCCCGGGGCTGCAAGGGCCATGCTGCCTGTCAGTGTCTGCATTCCTTTAGTGCTGCATTCTAGGATTTTTATAATCCCTGAGGGTTCCAAACAGATGTCCAGATAACCTCCAGCAGATTGCCACCTACACAGACACAGTGACTCAAACCTCCTGGAAATCTTTCGTGGTTCAGTGCTTGTCTCTCTCTGAACTTTGGTGCAGCCCTTCAGGAGGCCTGAAAACCACCCAGCTCAAGAGCTGCTTCGCTCTGGGGAGGTTTCTCTGAGGGTGGCTGTCCCCAAGATACGTGCTTGGAGATCAGGGTAGCTGCTTCCTCCCCGAGCAGGAGCTGCAGGCAGCAGGATGGCTTGTGGACATGAGTCTGGGTGCAAGGGAGTCTCATGTTTGTCTCTGTCCTTAGGCCGAGATGGTTCACGCGGGTTTGATGAGCGAGAGGGCTCTTCTGGTGGTGGCATCTCAGCATCAGCAGCCAGCAGAGGTGAGTCTGGGACTGCCCTGGTCAGAAGCCTCCTACGCTCTTCCCTTGGAGTCAGGGGTGTGTGTGAGTGTGGGGAAACCTGGGCTGTTACAGCTGCTCCAGAAGAGGAGCTGGAGGAGGGCTGGGGACACTTGCTGAAGGCATGAGGGGCTGTGGGTGTTCCCCCAGGACTGAGCAGAGTTCTGGCGGTTGATTCTTAGCATTTTCCAGTTGTTACAGCAACACTTGTTCTGTAGCTGTTGGAGCAGGCTGAGAGTGTCACCTCCCAGGCTCTGTCTCGAGTTTCCCCTGGCACCAGCACTGCTGAGAACCTGCACACAGGAGCTTGTCTGAGGCAGGAGCCACACTGGGATCTGTGTAGCGTCTGCTTTTAATTATGTGATGCTCACAGACTCTGAGGCATCAAACTCCTCCTGGAGCAGACACTTGTCTCTATTGAATGGCCTCTGAATAATAGCTGGGCTTTTAGGGTTGATTTGTCCTTAGTGAGTAATTTTAACACTTTACCCTGGGCTGCTGCTTCTCAGCAGGGTGTGTGGCTGAGAATCGGATCCTGAACTTGTTGGCTTTTTCCTGCTGAGAACTGTTTTTCCTGAGCAACAGGATCCCACCTTGCCTTTTGCAGTTATTATCTGGCTCAGCCGTGGCTTCTACTGTTACCTTGTGGGACCTGGGTGTCTGTGCTCGTTTCCTACTCACTGCAAAATAGATGTGCATCTTTTTCCCCAAACTCAGCATTGAAGGGTTGTTTATCTCTCACCAGCCTTGCTGGGTTGCTCTGTGTAGCCTCCAGCTTGAAAATCTGCTTCTAAATCCCACTGACATGTTATTTAAATAAAGGACTATGAAAAAAGAACAGCCTTAATCTAGGGTAGGTCTTTGTGCAGGTTGCCTGGCAGGAGTCTGGTTCTGGAATTGCCAGTTCCAAATGTAAAATGTGTGACCAGTGCTTGTGGTGAAGAATTTCCCCATCCTGTCACTGGACATTGGCACTGGGCTGGAGCTTCTGGGATTGTGGCCTGGCCAGTGGTGCTTGGGACCTCTCAGTTTTCATCTAAACAGAGGAAGGGACAGCAAGAGAAGCTGAGGCTTTGAAAAGCAGCTTTTGCCCAAGTTTGTCCCTCTCTGCTGCCACCAGCAGGAGACTTTCTAAGCGCAAAGGAATGAAAAGTTACCCGAGAGACACCGCTGGAAACACGGAACTGTGGCTCTCTCCTCTGACCCCAGAGCACTGCTGGGCACTTCCAGTCACCATTCCAAGGGAGCAACACACAGAAACAATTTTTACCATCCAAATACTAAAGGTTTGGGTTGGTTTGAGAAATAACTGGAATCCTGAAGTCTGGCTTGACAGGGTGACCTTTGAACTGCTGTGATTCTGATTGTGGTGCAGGCTGTAGGTCCCAAACCTGCCCAGCACCCCTTGCTCTGAGGGTTTGTGAAGGAGAGGGAAAGTTTAACAAACTGTCTTGGAACAAAAGAATCCAGGGAAGGCAAATGCTATTTCTGTCCTCGTTACTAACAAGCTTTGTGAGTGTCTCTTGGATTGAACATGAGTCACAGTTCTTGGCGTACTCCCATCGTGGCAATCCCACTGGGAGCAATGACTTCAGCCCTGGAGAGCTGTGCTGTGGGGCTGAGCTGGGCTCCAGGCAGGGCCAGGCCTGGGCAGGAGCTGGAGCAGGAACTTGTGCCAGTTGGAATCTTCTCCCATCATCTCAGCAGAGCCGCCCATGAGGACGTGCAGTCGCTCCAGAGCAACGCTAATTAATCTTAATTGTTGTTGTCCCTCTGCAGAGTGCCTTCTCAGCACTTCTGAAACCCATCTCGGAGCAGATCCAGGTGGTGCAGAACTTCAGGGAGAAGAACCGTGGTAGCAAACTGTTCAATCACTTATCAGCAGTCAGCGAGAGCATCCCAGCCCTGGGCTGGGTGGCCATGGTGAGGACTCCAGGAGGAAGTGGTTTCCTTGGGCTGGTGGAAAGTCTGGCTCACTGCTCAGCTCTTCCAATGTGTTCTCTCTGCTCTAGGCTCCAAAGCCTGGTCCTTACGTGAAGGAAATGACTGATGCTGCCATGTTTTACACCAACCGGATCCTCAAGGAGTACAAGGATGTGTAAGTTCACCCTGTCCCTGAAAGGGGTTGAACTCGGTTAACTGAGTGTGAAGGGGCCGCTCCAGTGTCTGACCACAGTTCCCTTGGTCTTTAATTGCTTGCTCTTCCACCTCCTTGTGCCCTCAGAGACAAAAAGCAAGTGGACTGGGTGAAAGCTTACCTGAGCATCTGGACAGAGCTGCAGGCCTACATCAAGGAGTATCACACCACGGGCCTGACCTGGAGCAAAACCGTGAGTGCGGCCGCGCCGGCGGGAGCGAGTCCCGCGCGATCGCTGCGGCAGAAACGGAGCTCCTGCAAGAGCCTCTCTCTCCTCTGCCCTCACAGGGTCCCGTGGCCTCGGAAGGGGCTAAAGCCGCCCCNTCCCCCCGAGCTCCGGCCCCGACGATTCGGCCTCGCGCTCGGCGCTGTTCGCGCAGATCAACCGCGGCGAGGGGATCACCTCGGGTACGTGGGGCTGTGCTGCAGCTCCCGCCCCTGCTGCCGCCCCGACGGCACCTGCTGGTGCAGCAGGAGCTCTGTGGTGTCCTGGAGTGGGGCCGGGAGCGGGGGCAGCGCTGAGCCCCTTCCCTGGGACAGAGGGGGCTCCCCGGGGGGATGGTCCTCGCCTGCCCCTGGCTGGAGTGGACACGGAGCCCCTGGGCTGCCTGCGTGGCTCCTGGATAAAAGGTGCAGTTTTGCACCTGTTATTTGTAGAAACCTTCTCCCTTTGTTGTGTTACCTGGTCAGCCTGTGTTACCTGCACATCAGCACAGATGTGAAACAGAGGTGAGGCACCTGGCTCAGGGCTTTTTCCAGCTGCAGAGTGGAAGAGCTGGCACACTCTGGTTCTGTGGTACATGTTGTATTCTCATCAACATTGCATCGGTGTTTCCTGCTCCCTCCACTTTCCTCTCAAGGCTGGGCTCAACTCAGGCCCAGTCCCAGTAATTTAGTTATATTTGACCAATTATGTCTGTTGTGTGTGGAGCTGCATTCTTGGAGGAGAGCTGGCTCTCAGGTGTGATTTCTCTTGCAGGCTTGAGGCACGTTTCAGATGACATGAAAACCCACAAGAATCCAGCCCTGAAGAACCAAGGGGGCCCTGTGAGAAGTGGCCCCAAACCTTTCACTGCTCCCAAACCAGCCTGCAATGCTAATCCCTCCCAAAACACCTCTCCGAAGGCACCTCCATTGCTAGAATTAGAGGGCAAAAAGTGGAGAGTGGTGAGTGCCTCGTGTTGGTCTGAGTGGGTTGGAGGGATGGGACCTTTGGAACAGGGAAGGAGAACCTCCTGGAGACTTTCCTTATAAGAGACCCAGGCTGAAGGTACCTGCAGTTGGCTTTTGAAGGAGCTGCACTGCCCTGCTGCTGGCATGGGTTGGTTGCTCTGCACTCAGAAAAGGAAGTGTGTTTTCCCTGCCTTTTCAGGAAAACCAGGAGAATGCCACTAACCTGGTGATCAGTGACACAGAGTTGAAGCAGGTAGCATATGTCTTCAAGTGCACAAATAGTACACTCCAAATCAAAGGCAAGATCAACTCCATCACCCTCGGTGAGTGGGAAACCCTGCAAACTGCTGCTGTGCTGGTGTGTTTGCAGAACCTGGGTCTCCAAAACCTTCCTGTCATCTACTCTACTCTTTTTTTTTTATTATTTTTTTTTGTCAGATAACTGTAAGAAGCTGGGTCTGGTGTTTGATGACGTGGTGGGAATTGTAGAGATCATCAACAGCAGGGATGTTAAAGTTCAGGTGAGTGTCTGTCACCTGCTCTCTGCCAGGAGTGTGACAGCTGCATCTGCAGCACCTGCTTCTTGCAGTAGTTTTATTTCCAGAACAGGAATGTTGAAAATATTCATGAAACACCATCTGTCCTACTGCTTTGCAGCTCATCCAGCCCTCGGGAAAGGGCTGAAACTTGCTTCACTGAAAGGGTACAATTTGCCTGCCGCTTTAGGGCTGTAGGTAAAAGCTGAGGCTCTCTGAGGTGGGCAGCAGGAGGCCCAGCACTGGAATATCCTCCAGTTCCAATTTTGGTGTCTGATTTGGGATGGTCAGCTTGCCCAGCGTTCACTGAAGTTCAGTTGCAGAGATCCAAACAAGCAATTAACTTTGGATTTTTGCTAAAGGTGGGAATATTGGAATCCCATGTGTCTGCAGTGGGGGGGACTGGAGACAAACCTCTTGCCTTGAAGGCAAACACAAAAGAAAAGTGCTGTGGTTGCCCAGCCCAGGCTAATGCTGCTCTGCCCCTGCCAGGTGATGGGTAAAGTGCCAACGATTTCCATCAACAAGACAGATGGTTGCCACGTGTACCTGAGCCAGAGCTCCCTGGACTGCGAGATCGTCAGTGCCAAGTCGTCGGAGATGAACGTCCTCATCCCCACGGACGGGGGGGACTTTGTGAGTGGCTGCTGTGAAACCCTGGGCAGCTCGGGGGGATGCAGGATCTGTGTTTTGAGCCCTGCAGGGAGTACCACAGTGAGGTGTGGAGGGACAGTTTCTGGGGTTTGGTGTTGAGCAGCCAATCCAGTTGTCTGTGCACGAGGCTCTCGCTGCTCCTTCCTCGGCATCTCCCCATGCAGTGGTGGTAGAGGGAGGGACATGGTGCATATCTAGGAAAAGAAATGCCTAAAGCAGTGGGAGTAGTTACTGGTCTCGGTTATAAACTGAATTTTCATCTGTTTTTACCCTCCAGACTGAATTCCCTGTCCCAGAACAGTTCAAGACAGTGTGGAATGGCCAGAAGTTGGTTACCACTGTGACGGAAATCGCTGGCTAAGCAGAAAAGCTCCAAGGCTCATGCCCTCCCCTGGCCCTGCTATGGGACAAATCTGCTTTCAGATGATTCTCTTAGATTTCTTGTACCTTTCTGCTCTCAAACTGCTTCTCTTCTACCCAAGAGACACAGCTACCTGCCGTCACTGAAATTCCTCTGCCCGGGGTTTGGGGTAGGTGGCGGGTGAGTTCTTGGCCACATCTATTAGCAGGAAGGTGTATTTTCTCTCCCCTTGTCAGATCTAACTGCACCAATTGATCAGAGTGAACTTCCCAGCCAGTCCTGGCAGTTGGCTTTCAGAGTGTTGTTCGGTTTTTTGTATTTTGCCTTTAAGCAAACTGTTCATGTGAGAGGAACGTTGTCCCCTTTTTAACGAGTAACGGTGTCTGTCAGAGTCCACAGTACCCAGTTGCTATGGCAGATGTCTGGAGAAGGTCCTGCAAGCTGCTCATCCCAGCTCTGTGTACCAGTTGGTGGCATTCCAGGACACGGGAATGGTTCTGTCGGACCAAAGGGCCGTAGCATTCCACCCTGATTCCTCTTTCATCATTCCTACTAGCTCAGTGTATACTGACTGTGCCATGACAGGAGGCTTTCATACCCAGTGCCACAGGAAGGCTGCAGTGGTGTAACCTGGCAGCCTGGCTGGTAGCTTGGAGCTGAGCACCTCCTCTTCCATGAGCCCTCCACCTTCACAAGGGAACCTTTGCCCCAGGGCTTCCTTCCTGGAGCAGCTGAACTCGGGTTCAGTCTTCCAGGACGGTTCTGAACCTGTCCCTTCCACAGAGGAAGGGCCTCTTCCATTCCAGGTCAGTACTGCAGTGTTGTAAATACCCAAATTGGATCAAGTTGGTTCATCACTCTCCTCATCTGCAAACACTCCCCATAAAGTGAATCCTCCCCCTTTTCTTCTCTTGCTTGGCTCTTAATTTTGGTGGAATCTCATAGCCTGTGTTCCAGGGCCCTGGAGCAGGGTGGTGGATCACACAGTACTGTACTGGCCCACAAAGGGAGCTGCACGTGCTTTGACCTTCATTTTTCCAATGCCTCGGGTGGCATAAGCATATATTAAATGCATTTCCTCTGTAAAGTGTCAATGTTCCTTTTCTCTAGTACAAAACTTACAAAAAAAAATATGCAAATTTTTTATTTTGAAACTGTCCTGTGACTTGTACTCGTCTTCTCCTGAGGCTTGTGAGAAAACCTTTCTTATGTACTTAAGATTATACAGAAAATAGAATAAAGTTAATGCCAACTTGCTCATTACTGTGGCTCTTGTGTCGTTTTTGTGGCCCACAAGAGCCCAGGTAGGACAAGATGCCCCTCTGCCTTGCTTCCCTCAATTCCTTCGGAATTTTCCATGGGGAAGCACAAACTTTCCTCTGGAATCAGTGTCAGTAGTCATCAAATCTCACCTTTTTTAGTTGGTTAGATGTAAAGTTTTTATTAATTTCACTTGTACAAAAGTGCATGAAACAAGCCATTAGTTGAAAACTTCAAGCTGTTACTACCTGCTGAATCCCAACCCTCCTTCTTCCCCAGAAACACCTAAATTTGGCCCTTTTCCCCATCTTGAAGGATGGGCTGCAATATAATTCCCCTGCATACAGCCATGTAAGTCTTGCTGATCCCTGCACTAGTGACTTGGTTAATACTGCCCTTGTGTCCTGTGAGGAACAGGTGATGGAGAACAAACCTCTGTCTGGCACAGCTGACCCTTGGCCATCCAGGGAGCAGAGTGGCCTCAGCTCTGAGAGGTTCACCAGGCCCTGTGCAGGATGGAGTGTGTCAGAGTCAGTGCAAGGCTCAGCCCACCCCTCGGGGGGTGGAATTCAGACAAATCCCGGTCTCTTGCAGTGGAGCTGCTGAGCTAAACCCCTCTTCCCCTTCCCCAAATCCCTGCAGGCTTGGACACACAAAGTGCTGTTGCACAGTAGCGTTAACTACAGCAGTAACCCCTCCCCAGTGCTCTCACAGCAGCTTCACTGGAGGAAGGGGAGGATGGTGGTGTCAAACCACTCTTCTGAGAAGTGCAGGTGATCCCCCTTCACCCCCAGGAACACCAACTTCCCAGCTTTGTCCATCTCCTGCAGCCCCAGGCGATCCTGTGGACACAAGGACAAGGTCTCACCTCTGCTCTTCAAACCATCTCCTCGGGGGGGGGAAAAGGAACTCTGTGTGACTCCTACAGCAAGGCTTTAAACAGGAGCAAAGCTCATTAAACACACTGAAGGAGATCCTGAGCTGAGTGGCATTCCCAGTGCCAGAACTCGCTGGAGAGGAATGCCTTCCCAAACAAACAGCTACTGGCAAGGGGAAGCAACACCCCAGGAAAGGCAGAGATGGTGAGAAGAGCAGAGCTGGGGGGTTTGGAGCTCCTGAAGGGCCCAGGGACACTTGGGGGTGCAAACAGCAGAAGGCCCCCAGCACGCACCTCCTTGTACAGCGAGGTCTCCTGCAGTGGGATGGTCTCCTTGGCTTGGCCACTTCTGTAGAACCCAAACCACTGCAGGGTAAAAACAAGGGGACAGCTGCTGAAGGGCTTCCAGGAGACAAGCAGGCTTCCAGCAGCTTCTGCTGGAGACCACGTGTGTCAGCCTTGTGCCCAGACTGATCCTCACCAACCTCCAGTTCTGCCACCAAAAGACAAAGCACAAACAAGCCCCAGAACAGCACCCAGAGGCAGCTCCTGCCTTCCCCACCTCGGAGATCGGAGGGTCCACCATGGTATCGTTGAGGAATTTCACCATCACAAACTTTTTCAGAGCCATCAGGTTTTTCTTGTAGGTCTCGTTGATGCCCTGGATGGGAGCAAGAGAACAGATTCAAGCCCTTGGAAAGGCCAGAGACAGGTCAGGGGAACTGCTCCAACCTGCCCTTCCCTGCACAGGAAGCCCTGGATTGCCCCAGCCTGGAGGGTGGGAATGTGCCACACGTCAGCAATCCTGTGGCATTTGGGTTCCTCTCCAGGCTGTGGAGGAGAGGGAGAGGCCTCACCCACTGGAAGGTGTTCTGAGCACGTGGCATTTCAACACCAACCCCTCCAGTGACACAAGAGCTGCTCTGCCACACACAAATCTCACTCATCAATCTACCAGCAAAAATACTTTGGGATTCAGGGCAAAGTGTTCCATTGAAACTCCAGGAAAGCTGCTGCCAAGGAGAACCAACATGAATGAAGTGACTGCTAAAGCTTCTGCTCTCCTGGTCACACCATCATCATCATCCTCACCCTCTCCTGGTTGATGTCAGCCAAAAAGATGCTCTTTTTCCTGTAGTCCTCCTCCTTCAGCGGGTCGTGCCAATACTGTGCTTGTACCAAGCTGGAGAGGAGAGAAAGCAGGGATGAGACTGGAGGCCCAGAGCTGCTCCCAGGGCAGCAGGATCCGTGTACTCACTGCTCCTGGACAGCCTGTGTGTAGGCCCCCAGATCCAGAGTCTTGCGGATCCAGTCACAGAGGTGGGAGCTCTCCCCAGGACAGCGGGGGAAGCCGTACACGCCTGGGGGTGGAGAGGGGGCACAGCTCAGGGAGCCCAAAGGAAATCCCTTAATCCCTCTGCTGGGTCAAGAGCCACCTCTCAGAGAGCAGGAGCAAGAATGACCCAGGGAATCAGGCAGCCTTTAATCCTGCAATCCCATTTGACAGCCCTCCTGCCCCAGGGACTGTGGCAAAGACAATGGGTGGGGAATGCTCAACACTGTCCAGCTCGCCTGGGCTGCTCCCAGGAGCTCTCAAGATGGTTCCCTACAAGTCTTCCCACTACACTACAAAGAAATGCACTCAAGCCATGGAACTTCTCAGGGGAGAGGATTTGAAATTCATTGCCAGCCACTCTTAACTGAACACTTCAAACTCCATTTCATACCTCCCTTTCCTTGAGCCTTTGGCCTGACTGGAAAATACCCTTGTGACCCAGGTGCTTTAGTTTCATGAAGGCTTTGATCTGTAGAAATTTCTCCCAAAATAACTAATCCCAAAAGCTCCCAGGGCATATAAGAATTCTACCCAATGAGTCATGGCCCTTCTCACTCCCAGTTCAGCAAGACCAAGGCAGTAGATAATGCAGCTGGCTGACACTGCTGATGGGACCAAAGCAGATCACCAGACCCAGACAAGAGCAAAGGGATAGTTGAATTCACAAGAAAACAATCAGAGTTTAGGAAGAGGCCAAAACCAAAACCATTCCTCCTGCCAACAGGAGCCCACCACCCTTCCTGGTGGGCAGGAGGTGTGACAGCTGGAGAGGACTCTACCTTGGTGCTGTCCCCCGATGGAGATCAAGTTGAGCATGGGAGGAGAAGGGCACCTCTGGGCCACGGCCCTCCTGGGGGGAAGGTGAAGGGCTGGGCTCAGTGTGCCAGCCCACGAGCACCGGCTCACACACGTGCCAGGGCCACAGGTGCTGCTCCTGCGTGGGCCTGGGCACTTGTGCAACCTCTGCAGAGAGAATTAACCCCTCCTGGAGAGAAGGGCTCCAGGCAAACAGGCTCTGAGCCCTCCTGCCTTTGTGCAGGAGCCTCTAAGTCCGTTTGGTACTTCCGAAGGGCTTAGAATGAGCAGCTGAAGGCAGCAGCAGTGCGTGGGGAGGGGGCAGCAGAGCAGACTCACAGGAACTGGCCTCCCTGGGAGAAGCCCATGGCGTTGTAGCCTCCCTGCAGGCGCGGCTCGGCGGCGAGCTGGCTGCACACCTCCCTCACCTGCTCGTTGGCGTTCAGGAAGAAGCTGTTCTCCACATCCTGAGGGAGCAGCCAGGTTAAAAGGTGCCATCTGTGCCCTGACAATGCCTGGGCTATCTGACACTCTGCACACAGACCACTGGCAGTGCAGGGTTTGGAACAGGGCCTGAGCTGGCACAGGGATGGAAGTGAAACTCCAGTTCTGGGACTTCACATCTTTGTTCCTCCTCTGGGAAACCTGACTCGTGACATTTCCCCAAACTTCCTCACAATTTGAGTCCCTTCGAATTTTATATATATCTATATATGCAGATATATAAAATTAAATTTGTAGATATATTTAAAAAAATCAAACTTCACTCATCTTCTCCAGAATCCATAAAATTACAGACAATGCACATTTTCCAGAGAGATTATTTCATAAAATTCCACAGGGCTACATAAAACTCTCAGAACCCACAAAGACTGACTTATTACACTGGACTGAATAAACAGCTGTAAGTCAAGGAGGGCCAAGGATAAAGCTCTGCTTTAGCTCAGGGTCTATCACATGTATTACCTGGAGCGGTTGGAATGTGCTAATCAGTGGATTTGCATATTAATCCAATTTAGATTAGGGATTTGGTTTCCCCCAGTTCTTTTCTGCAGGTATTAGCTGGACTTTATTGGGTTCTACCTGTCAAAGCTGTTTACTTCACTGAGAAGGAAAAACCAGCAGGGAAAACCCCACGTGAATCCCGTGGAATCCTGTTAAGGCCAGAGGCTTGCAGCAGCCTCGGCCCCGCCGCACAGGGACCCCCGCGACCCCCGGGATACCTGGATCAGGGTGTTTCCAATCCGGAGAGACAGAACGTAAATGCCTGGGATGTTTTTCTCCACCAGTTTCCGCACGTAGCCCATGCTCAGCGGGTTACAGCAGCTGTCTCCTGGGAAGGGGAACGCCGTCACACCACGGCCCGGGAGGGACACACCGGAGCGGGGCCGGCGAGCGCCCCCCGAGTCTGCCCGGCTCCACGCCGCCCCCCGGCTCACCCATGCCGTGCCAGATGACGAGGGGCGCGGCGGCGGCCGCGGGGCCCGGGCCGAGGCACAGCGCCATCAGCAGCGGCGGCAGCGCCGCCATGAGCGCCGCCATCTTGGCCGACCACATGATCCGCCCGCGGCGAAGGGGGCGTGGCCCGATTGGGTGGGACCAATCGGAGGCGGGATCAGCCGCGGAGGAGGCGGGGTCACCGGGAGGGGGGCGTGGCCAGGGCTGAGTCTCCCACGGGGATCGAGGGTTCGATCTCCGCGTTGTTCCACCGCCCCAAATCCCAAATCGTGAGACAGCACGTGGATGCGGCTCCTGCCCCGCTCCGGGACACGCAGACGGAAGACTCATGACCCCTCTCCCCGTGCAAGACACCCCTGGGGGAGTAGGTGGGCAGAGAAGGAGCCTCCCACAACGCTGCTCTCGGCAATGGGTTCCTTTCTTTGAACTGAATCAAAACTTACAGCAAGCCAGAAGAAGACATGTGATGCAGCACCCAACAAAATAGAGCTCTGCACTATTCTGGGGACATGGGGGTGACTCAGAAAGCAGGAAGAGCTCCACATGGGACCCATCTGGGTGTCCTTGGAGACGGGGAGACGGTCGGGGAGTGGAGTGAGGGGGCAGCTCTGTGCCAGGCAGGAAAGCTTCCTGAATTCAGCACAGCACATAATGGTTCTAAAAATACCAAAGCAGGAGACGCTTTTCCAACAACAAGGGCTCTGGCAATTCTCTCCTGTGAGGGTGGGCAGCCCTAGCACAGGATGCTCACAGAAGCTGTGGCTGCCCCATCCCTGGAAGTGTCCAAGGCCAGGTTGGAGCAACCTGGGATAGTGGGAGGTGTCCCTACCCATGGCACGGGGTGGAACGAGATGAAGTTTAAGGTCCCTTCGAACCCAAACCATTCCATGATTCCCTGATTCCATATGCCTGGAGTTGAGCAAAGCTCTTCTGCCGCTGGCAGGGGTTACAAGCAGACGATGGAGACGAGTCAATGCCAGTGAAGTGGGTGGCAGCAGTTGGATGGGCACTACCAGGAGATAAAGGGAAGGGTGACACCATTGTTCTTTATTTTTGCCCTGTTTTCCGTCATTAGCTATTAGTAATAATCAGCAATTATAATTGCTGTTGCTATTGTTGTTATCCATCCCCGTTGCATTTGACTTGCTTCCCGTTATCGGCAATAATCAATACCGGGGTACCCACCCCCGATCCCGGTTCCCACGGCGCC